>CM032633.1:9064280-9268917 GCA_019097785.1 Fraxinus excelsior | reverse complement strand
ATGGTCTCTCCAATCGAAGTCAGTGGGAAGGTCATTGGTCGGAAGGATCGGCGCCTTGCTAGCGTCAACGGGGAGGTGGAGGCGTCGGTTGACGCCGAGGTGTTGTCGGCGAAACTCTTTGGGAGTGAGATCTGAGAACTGAGTTACGCCATGGATGGCGGAGGGGTCGAGCTTCTGGTGGCGCCTAGCGCGGCGCATGTTAGCCTTGAACACGGTGAGCCGGTAATCGTGCTCATCCTTGGTAGCATACGTCTTTGTGAACCTCTTCTTGAAGATCTCAAAATGATGATCGTCGGTCAACGAGTTATCATCGTTAGCATTTCCTTGATCAACGACTTGACGGATCAGAATATCATCCACTTCACCGGCGTCGCCACCCGCTACGGCGGACCAAAACGGCGTCGCGAGAAGGATTGAGGAGAGGAAAAGAAGGGCAAAACGGTATGCCATGGTGCTCTGCTAAAGAGCAGAGCGACTGGGGCAATATATAGAGACAGATAAGTGTTACCAATCGGGGAGTAGGGAACCCAACCAATGGATCATGACAACGTGTCGTAAGCATATGGGTGTGCTCGGTAGAGATTAAAATCTAATTAAAATTGAAAATATAATCGTTATTTGGTAGAAATTAAAATTGAAAAATTAGCCGTTATTGTTGACTTTCATTAGACGGGTGAGATCCAATAACGACCATATTTTCAATTTTAATTGAATTTTAAACCGTACTAAACAGGCTCTCTATATGTCAAGGTATAAAGAAAAATGCATAGTGGGAGTAGGGAACCATTGGATCATGACGTGTCGTAAACATTTATGTACACGAACTATGCTACATGTACAAAGGTATATTTCAAAGTTGGTTGACAAAATAACATCTACATCAATCATTTTAAAAATAGATTTTTAAATCATTCGAAATCAACGATCTGAATTTTGTCAACACACTTCAATTTTTTATAACTCAACTTTGTACAAATAGCTTTATTCATATGTACACTCAGCATAACGGATGCGAGCTCCACCCCATGTGAGATGACTATCAGTCGAGGAGTACGCTCTTTACACAGCCCTAATATATATTTCCTTTTTGGATTGTTAAAAATAAACATCAAGAAAAAAATAATATGAAAAAATTTGAGGCTAAGCAAAGTTGAGAGAAAAAAAGAAAATGCTGACTGGTCTATCTCTTTGACCATATTCAAGCAGGGCTGTCCGTGGTTCGGTTTTCAAAATTTTCGAGTATTTAATAAATGAAACTGTCGGGTCCAACTATAATTACGAAATCGTTCGGGTTCGGGTCCATTTGGTTTGATTTCATACTATAATTAAATTTTTTAACATTTACAGCAACACTACATAAATATAACTAATGACATTTTATTCGTAACTTTTACAAATTAACGTAATCCAATTCAAAAATATATATAAATAACTAGCTGTTGAATAATATTAATTCAATGCATACAAATACCAAAAAGTAGATATTAATATTAAAATATCGGTGATCCATATCAATAATTCATTTGGGCTAATGGGCTTTAAAATTAAAATTATGAAATGATTCAGTTTATTTAGTTAATTTGTTAATTTATTTAGAAAATATAAAATAATTTAATTAATTCAATAAAAAAATTATTTAGTTTCGGTTCTTGGTTTATACCCGACCTAAACCCATCGATTCTCTATTTGGGTACCTTTTCGGGTATTTAACTTATGAAGAACCGCTCGGTTCGGGTTCGGTTCGATCCGATTTGGTTCGAAACTTTTGGACACTCCTATATTTAAGACCTTATTAATAAGTCACTATCTAATACAAATAGAATTTTTCCTAAATATAAGGTTAAATAGAATTCTTGTAGGAGTTGGTGATTGTCCTTATTCGACCAACTCAAAGTCGAGTATAGGTTTTCGTGAGAGGGCATCATATGATCCTCAGATTGAGGTATTCAAGACCCATGCACGCCCTTGATCACCTTTAAGGTCAGTAACATCCTCGACAAGAGGACATAATACTAACCTCGATATATGATATTGTGTAAACTCAATTGCTTACAATTCAATAAATTTAGTTAATCATAGGGGTGGCAAACGAGCCGACCCAAGCAAGCTCAACTCATTGCCCACAAGCTCGAGCTTGTAGCTTGTTACAAAACGAGCCGAGCATAACGAGCCACGAGCTCGAGCTCGGCTCGTTGCTCGTGGGCGAGTTCGGCTCAGCCCACGAGCCGAGCCGAGCTGCTCGGCTCGTGGCTCGTCTTTTTTGAATTTTTTTTAAAACTATCTTCTTTTAAAAAAAAGACGAGTCGCTCGTCAAAAACGATCCGAGCAGGCTTGACTCACCTACCGAGCCGACTTGCTCAACTCGTGCTCGGACTCGTTTTTTGACGAGCCCGAGCTGCTCGTGGGTCACTACAGTACGAGCCGAGCAACCGAGTCGACGAGCCGCTCGGCTCGATTGCCACCACTAGTTAATCATGTACTCAATTAATGGTTTGTTTCTGATAGATTTTTAAAAAATTATATTTCTTAAAACTTATTTTTAATCTTATATTTTATGAGATTCATAAAAAATTCTACTTTTTAATCACACATACTCCAAAAAAATTATTTTCAAAAGAAACGCCAATTCAAAATTATTAATTTTAAAGTTTTACATTTTTTTCTCGAGTAGGAGTCAATTGGAGGGAATTAGAGGTGTCAATCCGGGTGGTTCGGGCCGAGTCAGCCCGCCAACATGTGAGCTCGGTAACGATCCGCGTGAAAAAAAGCTCGTCCGCTGCGGGTTCCGGGCCGATTACGGGTCGGCCCACAATTTTAGACTACAACCCGGCCCGCTCGCTGACCTATCCGGGTCGAGCCCATGTGGGTCACGGGTCGCGGTTCGTTCCGGTTTGGCCCATATGATTGTATAAATAAAATTATAAAAATATAAAATTTTTCATATAACTTTGCAAAGTTAAATTTAACTTAAACAAATAACAACTAAATGCATGTCTAATTACTATTATAAATATTTATAGCATAAGTACATCCCAATTAGGTTGACACATACTTTTACTATAATTTATAGTTTAAGTACATCCCCCATTTTTTTCAAAATTTTTTGAATTTTTTTTTTCACGGGCCAGCGGGTTAACCGCGGCCCATGAAGCCTAAACCCGCGAAACTTGCAGGTCACGCCTCTTTGGCCCGTGAACTGCCCGCTCGGGTCACGGGTCGGCCCGCGGTCCCGGGTCAATCCGGGCCGATTTTTACAGGTCTGGCCAGCCTGTCCGTCTTGACACCTCTAGAGGGAATGTGCAAATGATTCGTTTGGTATGATTTTCGGGAAGTCGCAAGGAGTTTTTTAATCCATTTGACTAATTTTTTGAAAATAATTTTTTTAGTTAGAAGAGCTTTTAGAAGAAGTTGGTCCACTATGATTTTTTCTAAGAGCACTTCGGATATGAAGCTCTTTTAGATATTAGTTTTCAGACAAAAATTAAGATATTTTTTTGCAAAAAAGATCTTCTACATTAAACAAAAGCAAAAGCGAAATATGTCAAACGGGCCTAGAGGTGGCAATTGAGCCGAGCGGCTCGTCGGCTCGTACTGTTCACGCCCACCAGATCGTGTGACGAGCCGGATCGTGTGACGAGCCGGCTCGTGGCTCGTCCAAAAAAAAAAGTCAGTGACCGTTCTGGTAACTGAATTAAGTGACCAGAATTCAGTGACCGTTTTGGTCCTCCACGTTTTTTTTTGTTTCTATAAATACCCACATAAATCAAACTTTTTTTCCCACTAATATCAATCTCTATTCTCTCATTATCTACTCTATACACAATTTACATTCTCTAATCTCCGATTCTCCATTTATCAATTATCAACAATATCATTTATTCATTATATAATCATCTTTTACATTTCTACATTCAATTTCTATTATTCATAACAAATGGATTCACGATCATTTGTTGAAAACTTGTTCGATATGGAGAACGAAACACAAACACCTGTCTAAAATCAATTTGGGAATGAATTCTCCGGTCTCAATGAATTAAAAATTCCAGAAAATATTGAAGATTACGACGTTCATGAAGGTAGTCATCCAATTGATTTGGATGACGTTGATGTTGATCCTAGTGTTCCAATTGATTTGGAACAAGATGAAGAGCCTACGTCAAATATTTTCGATGCAAGAGGGAAGAGAAAGGGGAAGAACAAGGCAAAATGTTGGGACCGTTTTAAATTGGTTCAAACCGGTCGTTTGGTCGATGGAATCCCCGAAACTAAAGTAGTATATAAATACTGCCAACAACGACAGCATGGCAAAGAGGCATTGGAACTACCCACCTCAATCTTCACTACAAAACATGTGTGACCAAACATTGGTTTCTTCCAACTGGTCAAACTCAACTACAGTTTGGTTCTTCAGGCGCCAGTGGTATTACGCCACTTTCTACATGGATGTATTCAGAGGAGGAAGCTCGAACGGGAATGGTGAAGTTTGTTGTCGCGTCTGAGTTGCCACTAGCAATAGCGGACAACCAACATTTCGTGAACTACGTCAAAACATATCTTCAGCCGAGGTACGTTGGGGTCATGCATAAAAGAATTATTGCTTTTAAAATTGTTGAGTACCCGCACAACTCCCAAACTATATTTAATGCTATCATAAATATAGTTAAAGAGTATAAACACGAGAGCAAAATTCGTTCTTTTACGTTCGATAATGCTACTGTAAATAAAGTTGTTATCGATAAATTGCAAAGAGTACTTCAACCCGATTTTGGTGGTTATTTATTTCATATTCGATGTGTATGTCATATTTTTAATGTAGTAGTACAAGACGGTTTAAAACATGTTAAGAATGAAATTGATCGAATTAGGAGTGCACTTATATATATCACGATTAGACTTAGTCGAAAACAAGCATTTGAAGAATTTTGTTCAGAAAATGGAATGACAAATACAAAAACCTTTATTACTGACGTAGGCTATAGATGGAACTCCACTTACTTATTATTAAAATCATGTGAAGGTTTCGAACATTTCATTACTGAATTTTATAACAATAGGCATGTTAGAGATGAAGATGAAACTATCTTGAATGAAATCGATTGGAATATAGTTCTTAAAATAAAAAAAAAATTTGACTACATTTTATGATTCTACAAATATATTGTCTGGCGTTTATTATCCTACAAGTTGTATGGTTCTTAAACGTCTTTATATAATTGTTAGGACTTTTAAAAGATTTCAAAATGACCCCGATTTTCATGCAGTTATATATTCCATGGAATTAAAATTCAGAAAATATTGGGAAGAATTACCTATGTTATTTCCTTTAGCATGCGTCATGGACACCCGATATAATTTATCGGGTACTAAATTTGTAATTGATAAAATTTCACATGCTTTAACTTTTAATATACATATTACTTATAGGAATTTGGAAGAAACATTACTTGAAATGTACGAATTATATGCTTCACGAATGGGTACACATATTACTCGTGTACCTATATCCACTCCTCCCACTAATCAAACGGATGACGACGATGTAATTTTAGATTTATTCGAAGGCATGAACTCATATAGATTTAATTCATTTGCATATGTATGTGGTTCATCTGGTGGTGGTAGTAGTAGTTTGTCATCTACTGCATGTACTCAAACTTTGAGTAATAGTCCAAATGCGTTGCCATATGAATTAATCTATTACTTTCGTCATACTTTGCCTAGTAACAAAGAAGTTAAGAAAAATTCAGAAGAGGTAATTAAATTTTGGCGAGATAATGAACGTCGATGACCAGTAGTTTCTGCAATGGCAAAAGATCTACTAACACCTTCTGTTAGCACTGTAACTTCGGAGTCTGCTTTTAGTGCAGGGAAGAGGGTTCTCTCTGAGATAAGGAGTCGACTAAAAGAAGATATTTTGGAAGCATTAATATGCGTGAAAGATTGGAAATCCGCTAATTATCGAATTCAAGATAAATATGCCGAAATTGCCTGTAACCAAGTAAATGATATTTAATTTCACAATAATCATCACAAAATTTAATTTCATACATTTATAATATTTTTTAAAAAATTGTACACGTAACAAGTTGTTCGTGTACAATTTTTAACTCCGCCTACTAAAAATTGAAGTAGATGGTCTCAAACCCGGATAAAGGAAGAGAGTCTATCTTTATTTTTTTATTTATAAAAAATAAAAATGTTTTGAAAAATGTATATTTAAAAAATGATTTACAAAATGTGTTTATAGTTTACATATATTTTTTTTTTTCAAATTTAAGTATAAAATGGTAAACAAAAAACATATTACTCAAGTAACTCAACAAAACAATTTTTGTTCTTATTTTTTAAAAAATTATAAATTTTTTTGAAAATGTATATTTAGAAATTAATCACAAAATGTGTATATATATACATCTTTTACAATTAAACTAATGTAATATATATATATATATATATATATATATATATATCATATTATATATATATATATATATAAATATATATAAATAATATATTATCTATAGTATAAATATATATATATATATATATATATACACACGAGCGCTCGGCTCGGCTCGGCTCGTTTTGGGTGAGCTCGGGCACGAGCCGAGCTCGCCCAAACGCCCACGAGTCGAGTCGAAGCTCGGCTCGTGCTCGAGCTCGTGTTGGCATGGGCCGAGCCGGCTCGACTCGGCCCATTGCCACCTCTAAACGGGCCCTAATTATTGAACCATTAACCTTGATTATGAAATCAAATTTCACTATTTAACAAAGATAACATTTCAATCTACTAAACATAATACGTAGTTTACGCTAAGTACCGATGATACCACGTATTACTTCATCAATCTCAATATTTAAATTTTGGCCTTTGTTTTTAATCCAAGTCAGAATTAATAATTAATTCTAGTCACATATTTTATGAGGCCAATTTTTCAACCACACATTTCATCATTTTTTTAATCAAAAATTGCTAAAACTTTGAGTCGACTATGCTAATGAGATCATTTCTAATTATTACTAATTAATTAACAAAGGGGAATTTTCAAAAATGACCATATTTGGTATCAAATTGTTTTTTATACACTTGATAAAAAGTAAAGCAATTTTTTTTCTTTTCAATTTGTCACAAATTTCTAGAAGAAGCTTCCATGAGAAGCTACAATAATACAAGGAATACTTAGCCCCCGTTTGACACCCGTTTTTCCTCTTTTTTAAACATTAATTTGCATTATGTGTGGGCCCCATTGTCCTTGCCAATTACCTACTTGTTGGACGGTTGTGTTTCCAACAGGTAGAATGGTAAAACGCTGGTGGAAATAATTATGAAATCCCAAGAATGCCCTTCCAATTTGCCTTTGATTTTGTGGTAGGTGTCGGAAAGTGATTGTTGACTTGGATAAAATTGTAGGCGTGTTCATTAGTGTTGAAAAGTTAACATTTCATTATGCAACAAATAAAACATTTTATTCTTGCAAATTGTGTTGTAAAGTCAACAAATTTAAGGATTACACCAATACATTTTTGTTCGTAAATAATTCGTGAACCGGGCCTTATTTCTGGAAATTTTGGCATCCGAATTGTAAGACACAAATAAAACAAACATAAGTACCCAACTATGACTTCTTCCATAGGTACTAATGTAATGTATGTGTCATGTAATCACGTAGTTGCTGCCATGACATATCATCTTCAACTATTGCATCGAGCTCAGCGACAATCTCGTCTTCTTCATTTGATAGATCTATCTCTACGGCATCATCATCTACTTCTTCGGCTCTACGAAAACCCTCATCGAGCCGACCGTTTCTCCTTAAGAAGTTATGTATACCCATTGTGGCCACAATCACAGCTATTTGCGCTTTCATATTGTAAGCAGGTATTCGATCAACTATCTTCCACCTCTGTTTCAAAACATCGAAGGCACGCTCGATAACATTACGGCATGAGGAATGATGAAAATTAAACCGCTCTCGTGCATTTCTAAACCTAAAGTGTTGCCCATCCCTTGCATGGCTGAATTCTTGAAAATGATATCTAATATCAGAGCCCTTATATGGAGCCATATAACCAGGCCTATGTGCGAACCCTGAGTCAACCAGGTAATATTTCCCATTCGCGGGTTCTGGAAAATTGATTTCCGAACTATGTACAACTCGAGCCAATATGAGACTGTTGTGGGTGTTCTCTGTGGTTCCCGACAGCACGAATGTAAAGCAACGGTTGCAATCACATGCGACCAGTACATTTTGTGTCGGTATTCCCTTCATCCCAATGTAATTCTCTCTTTTATGTCGTGGAAGCACATCCCTCACATGTGTGCCGTCGATTGCACCTATACAGTCCTGTGAATTTTCGACCACATTAAACACAATATGTTTGTTAACCACTATCAATGTTTAACTATTAGTTATGTTAGATCATGTACCTGGAATATGGGATACCATTCCACTGGTGGATGATGGTGAGCTGCGCCTTCGTTGTACCTCAGATCTGGTTTAATCATGTCCGCTGTGAATGCTACGCAGGAACTCAGGGTTTTCTTGAAATAATGACAGATGGTCTGCAACGAATGATTGAAAAGCGTTTGAACTTAGCGATAACCTTTGCCATGTGCTAGTATACACAAAAACATTCACACTTGTTCGTATATGTCAATGTTTGCGCTGCTGGAAAAGATTGTAATGATCACGAAGGATGTACGTAAAGTACATAAACATTAGATAATAAATCCTAAATTCCTGAAAACACGTTTATGGATAAACATGCGTATTTTGTAGCATAAATATGTGGTCACATAGCGATGTTGGAAATAAATATCGACGTGCTCTATTCGGTGCCAAGTAATCGCGAACAATGCGCTCGGCAATTCTGCAATACTGGAGCCACGCGTTTATGTCATCATCCAGCTGCTGCATAAAATCTTCTTCTGAACTCGATAAGGAATTAGACATCGATTCAATGTTGCAATATGTTTCTGAAAATGAGTGCTCATCGAAATTGTCTGACATATCTTCGAAATACTTTGCGTGGTGTAGCGAACACAAACGTTGAAATTTTTTTTTTCTGCAACTTCTGGATACCGAACACAATTGGAGGATTGAAGAGTGTTTGATAGGATTACAGTAATTGTAGAGTGCCATGACATGAGTATTTATAAGAACAAGGGAAAGTTATTTCATGATAGAAAGAAGAAGTTGCAGTGTCCATCACAGGGAATATATTCTCATAGAAATTTGCACGTGATTGAAATCAATTTGCAGGGAATATACTCTCTGCAATATCAAGAAATCATTGATTATTCCCTGTGACAACTTCGTTGGGGACACCGCATATTTCATCGAGTCACTGGTGTCACTGAACAATTTCCCATATGTGTCGTATATCATTGCAGTCAAAGTTTTTATACTCCGCATATTTTGGGTTTTCTTGCATGAACACGACAGGTAAACAGCTAGTCATATGTAGCAGAAATTTCCGAAATGTGAAACATAAATGTTTTCATTTTTTATTTTCCTCTTTTTTTTATGTAATGCAGAAAAAAAGTTGAAGATCATAATGGTTGCAAGTAATAATGTTAGCACACTAAAAAAAACCCCCATTGGAGGCTAAGAGAATTACTGTGCTACCCAAATCGAATGAACTAAATATTTATATGTGAATCAACAACATAAACCAATTCGACATTCAATACCAACACATCAGCTATGCTTAAACAACTTATCCTAAAATATACCAATCTGATTCATACTGAAAAATTTTCACAAACAAAATAATGTTGCCGAGTTCACTTTAGTAATTCTTAAGTTTCCACCTTGAACGTTTCTGTCTAATGGTAGAACTTTTGATTGTTGAATCTATCATGCACTTCACCTTTATGAATACTGGATGACATCTTGTTTGATGATATTTGGGAGCTGAACCATTCATATATATACCTTGTTTTTAATCAATTCCACACACCTCTACTTCTGGGCTGCATTTGTAACACTTATTCTTATCAACAGTTAGACCATAGTAATGGGGTGTTTTTTAAATTCTAGTTTAGTTTTGTTGCAGAGAAGATGTTCAGCCATGTTTAGCCCAAAAATTTGCACGAGCTTGGGCTTAATTTGGACTGGTCAATATGGTGCATGTATGATCTAAACAAAAAGTAATTCATATCTTCATTATGTTAAGCATGCAATTACTTTGTTTTGCCAACCCAGACAGCCCAACTTCGAATTTACGTCGTCCATCCTTGGATGGAAATTGAAGTTGATAAGCAGTGAGTTGCTAATTGAAGTAAGATAATGAAATAGAAAAACAATTTATGGTACTCCAAATGATTCATCCAATATATTTTCTAAGAAATCAGAATTTAAGAACTAAGAAAACAACACCCTCTCAGTATCTCCATAACAGTAGTAAGCAAACTAGTAATCAACAAACAAAACTAAACAAAAAGTAAACATGAATTACAAGTCAACTGTATCAGATACGTAGAAATTTCATAGCAAGTTTCTCTATAGAAACTATTGAATTGATATTAATTTCAATTACCCACACGCTCTCCGCTTGTCTAAGACGGTCACGAATTACATAAATTGGGAAAAAAAAGACAGACCTTAATTTTTGCTTCTCACCAATGGTTTGGGACGTGAATTCTTCCAGTACCCGAGCAGTACTCAATTCTGGCGCATCGCAGTAACTTGAACAAGTGTTTGTGCTCTATTCAGAGTTTATTCCAATAGTTCTTTATTTAGGATGTCGTCCAACTCTTTCCCGTTGAGGCGTTGAACCGGGCTGCGATACGAGCCTATCCATTTGGGGAAAAGCATTTGTCGCTTCATGGCCTTCGACGATGACAAGTTCACAGGTCTCAATATACACTTTGTGCTATGTTGGGTTCCATTTTGCCGACTTCTGTACTATTGGCTGAGGCTTACCACGGTTGGAAGAGATATAAGTCAACGGGTCTCAGCCTCCAACTGGGTAACGCTATAAGGGAAAAATGGGATGAAGAGTGACGCGACATTTGGATGGAAAAGAAGAACGTAAAGCAAAAATGACGAGTCCATCCATGAATTGGAAGAACATCTACAAATAGTCATGGAGCTAAGAATATGCAAACAGGGAATATCTTACCGTGTCGTCCGGGTAACACGTCCTCTGGGACCCATCGTTCTCCATAGAAGGCAATTACGGTTTGAAGATTGTCGAGCGGGCAGAGCGTCAGTAGCTGGTAAAAATTGGACGGTTGTTTTGGCGTCCACAAAGACGTTTGGCGTTGGTCGGTTCGTGGCAAGGTAGTTTTCTCCCCAAATCAGTGGATTGCAACAGTGATACTTTCCCAGCTGCGGCAGTGAAGTGGGTTGAGTGGTGCCTTCTCATGTAGGGTAAAGTAGCTAAGGGGTGTTGTGTACATTTGCAGGACAATTTGAGGGCAAAATCGGTAGTGTAATGCAACGGTCGAACAAGGGCAAATTTGTGATGTGACACAACAAATTTATTTCTGTTGTCTTTTCCCACCAGTACACTGTACGGAAATGAATTTTGCCCCAAAAAATGAGATTCAAACGGGGGCTTAATGTGTAAATGTCATTTCATTATCTATTTGGTAATAACCAATGATTTTGGGTAGAAATGAAGATGATGAAATAAAAACCATCAACTCACAAAAATTTTTTACATACTTCTACTTCAAAGAAAATCATATAATTTCGTATTGAGAAATTTAATCTCATCCACAATTCTCTATAGAGGGTAAATTTTCTTCAAAGTATTATTTTTTTTGCTAAGCTTTATTTAATACTTGTTGTGACATAAATGATGTAAATGTATAATTAGATTTTTCAAACAATTATTAGATATTTGTTGTAAAATTATTGGAGCATTTTTAAATCAAATTCATATTTATTGTTTTGTTTTTCTCAACATGGTAGCATAACTCACTTAAATAACTTAGATAGATTTGTAATGGTTGTCATGTATCGGTTGAATAAATTCCTTACAAAAATGATTGAATAAATTCCTTACAAAAATGATTGTTGAAATTCCTTACAAAAATGATTTAATGGTTGAATAAATTCCTTACAAAAATGATTGTTGAGGTTGAAGAAGACGATAAGTGCAAATGGTGAATTGTCTGGCCGACTATCGTTCTCGACATTTTATAAATGTAGAGAACGACATTTCAACTATAATTCTTGACGTTGTTTCAAATTTTGAGAATTATGTTACAAACTTAGTGATGCTACAGAATATTTTGTTTTTACCATTGACCATATTTCTTACGGGTACCATGTTTGTTTTAGGTATTCGTGTTAGCTAATCTTATTTGTGTTGATGATATGCAGATATGTGAGAAATTATGAGATTCGTTGTCTCGCATGGTGATAAATTTGTCAATATAGAGGACGAGTGGAAGTGGTTTGGGAACCAAACAACATCAATTGTTATTCGAAGTGACATTAAATATGAAGAGCTACTCAATAAATTATTCAAAAAACTTCATCTTGATAGAAAGAAATTTCGAATCCACATGAAATTTAAAGTTGCGAACATGAATGTACATCCCGCTGATGTAGCCGTGACGAGGATTTGCAAAGGTACATTTCTGTTCACACGCAAGCAACTCTGTGTGTAATTGCAGATCAATATGACGTAGGAGAGTAAGAGGCGAATGTCGGAGTTGATCTTTTATTACCAATAGAAGAGACATTGTATGAGTATGAAGAAGTTGGTGTGTTCAAACGAGAAGAGCTACGAATGATTTCATACATGGATGACGGTGTAGTAGAAGGAAATTCATATATTGGATATGCAAATGAATCAGAAGATCAACGGAACATTGAGGATAATCGAATCTTTTTCAGCAAGAAACAACTACACACAAGGCTTCGACTACTGGCTTTGACTGAGAAGTTTCATTTTGAAGTTGAAAAATCGAATACTAGATCTCTCATTGTATGTTGCATGGATACTAGCTGCCATTGTTATTACGAGCTTCCAAGAAAAATTAAGATATATTTAAGGTTTGGAGGTACATGCCTAAACACACATGTTCTTTAAGTGTTCGAAAAAATGCACATGTGCATGCAAATAGTGCCCTAATTGGGCAACATACAATGCGATATTTGGATTATGCAAACTAAACGTACGTTCTTGCAGGTATTATTGGGGATATCGAATGTGAGTTCGGTATACGAATTAGCTACAACAAAGTTTGGAGGGGTAAAAAGAAGGGTCTTAAATGGCTCTGAGGTTCACCTGAATAGAGTTTTCAAAAATTGCCTTCATACTGCCATATGTTAACTGAGAAAAACCCCAGAATCGTCGCATACATTGAGCTCGACAATAATAACAATTTCTTGTACTTCTTCTTAGCATTCGGGGTGAGTATACGTGGCTTTCGAGATTACATTAGACCGGTCATTTGTGTTGACAAGACTTATTTGAAGGGCCAATACAAGGAAACACTACCTAATCCTTGACATTTCATGATGTTCTTGTCATTTCAAAAGTTGTTATCGACATTTGGACCATATTTATCACAACACTTGATAACTCATGTATCTAGAACGAGATTTCATTCTGTTTCCGCCAGTCTATACATTTTCAACATTTCTCGACATTTGAAATTTTGTTCTTGACATTAAATACTTTTTATTCTCGACAATTGATATTTGAACTGCCATGAACAACAATTTGTAAATTGTGCACAATATAATGCTTGAACAACATGCAAGTACTAAAACAAAATACCGTTGTCTCCATTTCAATTATACATTCACACTAAGAACTATACCATCAACCAAAAAATTTACCTAATGATGGTATACAAAATGACGTTGCAAAAGATTTTTCCAAAACACTCGATGCTATGATCCACCAACATTATAAACTAACTATGCATCCCTCTCACCCTTTCTACGACCAAACTTTGTGAAAGAAGTCCGCGTGTTAGCACTGAGCATTTGACCTAATGGATCGAGGTCGAGATGACGATAGAGCATTGACTGTAGGAGGTTTTGCGATGAAATTAGAAATGATGAAATTTTATGGTATAGTTGATATCCCACAATCCCCTCCTATATATGGATCTCGAGATTGGTTATGAAAAAACACTAATGAACTTTACTCCATAAATTTAGGGATGTCAACGAGTCGAGCCCAAGTCGGAAAAAAAAAAGCTCAAGCCGAGTCCGAGCTTTTTTGGGCCCTAGCCGAGCCGGGCAAAAAAAAATGAGGCTTGGCCCAAGCTTTTGACCCAAGCCTTAGTGGGCCGAGCCGAGCCCGAGCCGGCTCGATTTTTTTTTTGTGGCACCTTATAGACTTATGTCAGATAACATGTTAAATTTATAAATGAGTAACTATCCATTATAACAAAGTAAGAAATCTTTTTAATGATCGATTTAAATTTTCTTACAAATTTTAGTAACCATTGATGAAATTAGCTCAATTTTTAAATGTAATTAAGTAATATATATCACTAATAATTTTACTTAATATAGAATAATAAACATTTGTGTAAATGAGAAAATGCATACTTTAAATATTTAGGTACTTAGAGTTTTAGAGAAATGAAAACAGTAATAAATTAATAATACAATAAATATTAAACAAACAAATATCACCTATTTTTCAAAATAATCTATGTGATACATTATGAGATAAATTTATCACTTATAATTAGTTTATTAGTTTCATGATGAGTGAAATAAGTTGGCAAATTTTGGTTTTTTTTTTTTGCGGGTCGACCCGAGCCACACGGACCGGCCCGGCTCGGGCCGGGTCCTCAAAAGGAGGCTCGGCCCGAGCCCGAGCCCGAGCCGTGCGAGCCGCCGAGCTTTTTTGCCATCCCTACATAAATTCCATATATGACTTACAAAAGTGGTACCACACAAACAGGATACACAAACCAGATTCCAGATGGTTTCTTGTAAATATTTACAAATCCAAATATATCTTGGACTAAAGAAAACAAAACATATAAAAATGATCTGCCACTAAGAAACCAGATAAGTAGATGCTAGAGAGCTCCTGAAGGGAATTTATCAAGGGTCCCACGTACAACTCATGTGGAGTCAATTATTATCATTCTTTTAATTTCCCTTTCTATTCAAATTGTGATAATCATTAGGACATGAGATCTAGAAATTGTGGATGAATGGCTTACTAAAAGCTTCTTGCAATCAAAATAAACTAACATGGAAAGAATTTTTTCGGCATTTGTTTCTATTCCTGAGCAATCTTAATACCTACTACTACCACTTGAGCACCAATTGAAGGGTGATACTTCAACAATTTGTTGGCTTCTGCAGCAACTTGACTTGCAAGCTCCCAAGTTGTGCATAATGCAAGCACAATAATTGGAGAATGCTTTCGATCATGAGCAATGGATGGTGATTTTCCAATAGCTTCAATTGCAGGAAGCTGAAATGAAGATATAGTACAGTATGGTAAAACATCTCACAATCTCTGATTAGAAAACTACTATTTAAAATTAATTTCATAGTGCTGCCAATGGATTTCATGATGACTAGGTGTGCATTAGATCATTCTAAAATTAGGCAACTGAAAATTTACAAGATAGGCATGGTTTCGCTCCTTGCACTGTGTTTCCAACCTAGAGGATAAAGCCAACAAAAAGCAAATTCCAGCTTTATATGGTATATTATGTTCTCATAGTTCAAGATTAGTTCTGTTGAGAACAAAAATGAAAGAAAAATGAAGTAAAATTGAAGAATTCAAAATTCTATTGAATTGAACTCAATTGATTGTTTGATTTACAAGAACTCGAGCTCCATTTATACAGAAGAAGCTCAACTAATTGAGTAACATAAATAATAGAAATTAATTCACTAACTCCTTTAACTAACTTTGAACTGTAGTATCTGAATTAGCTTTTTCTTCCTTTTTCTTTAACTCCACGATGTCGATTTGTGAGATGATACTCCAAGACCCCCCACACCTCCCTCCTCAAAAGGAGCATGTATATTTATAATGCTCATCTTGCACATATTGTGATGGAACGAGAGGTTTTGTAAATATTTCTGCTAGTTGTAACCTTTAGGGAATGTAAAAGAGCTTGATAACATTTTGCTGTAGTTTTTCTCTAACAAGATGGAAATCTATTTGAATATGTTTGGTCCTTCTATGTTGTACTGGATTGGTTGCAATTGATAAAGCTGACTTGCTATCAGTGTAGAGCATAGTTGGCTGAGAAAGATCAACATTAAGATCTTGAAGAGCATAGAGCAACCATAGGATTTCACATGTGGTGTCTGCAAGAGCTCTATATTTTACTTCTGTAGATGAGCAGCTAATCGTGGCTTGTTTATTTGATTTCCATGAGATTAATGAATCTCCTAGAAAAATTGCATAACCTGTAACACTTCTTCTAGTATCTAAGCAGCCTGCCTAATCACTATCAGAGAAGGCCTTCAACTTTAAGTCTGAGGAGAAGGAGAAAAATAACCCCTGACCTGGTGTTGCCTTTAAGTATCTAATCACACGAATTGCAGCTTGATGATGAGCCACTACAGGTTTAGCAAGAAACTGACTAAGAACCTACACTGAATAAGCTAAGTCAGGCCTTGTAATTGTCAAATACAATAATCTACCAATTAACCTTATGTAACCTGAGACATCCTCATAGAGATTTAAATCTTCTACACTGAGTTTAAAGTTAGATTCCATTGGGAATGCAACTGGTTTAGAGCTTACAAGACTTGCATCTTTTTTTTTTAGTTGAAGGAGGGCGGTACCTCCGAGATTTTATTGATATGCCCTCACTTGTGGTGGAGGAATACCGTGGTTATATGAAAATACGAAGAGCAATAGGAAATGAAGTACTACTTCCCTTACAATTAAAATGATCGACGAAGAAAAAAGTAGTAAACAAGAAAGTACTACTTCCCTTACAATAAGAACTAATGTAAAAGAAAAAACATAGAATAAATAATGAAATTTAAAATAAAATTCAAATTATAATACTAGGCAATCCATGTCTATCAACTTGTACAAAAGCCCTAAAATGACGTGGCAGGTCAAGTGGTCCATATACATGATATCGTCGGTGTTCCCAACCCTTAGCAGCAAGAGCATCTGTTACCTGATTTCCTTCTCTATAAATGTGAGAGACTGTATCTCTGTCGAAGGAAATGATGTCTGTGATACGTCTGAGTATGCTCTGGATAGCCCATGGTGCCACGGTAGAATCAGACTCAATCCAAATCGTCGAATAATCCAGTCTTTGAGCTAGAAAAATCCCATCGAGAATGGCTCGGAGCTCTGCCTCTAATATCATGCATGGTCCATAAGCAGCAGAGAAAGCTCTAATACAGTGCGCTGCGTGATCTCACAAGACTTGTATCTACAAGTATGTCCAATGCATACTTTCTCTGGTAAATCGAAATACCAGACTTTGATCTAGCCACTTCCAATCCTAGAAAGTACTTCAATTGTCCCAAGTCTTTGATTGTAAACATGTCATGTAGGAAAGTCTTGAGTTGTTGTATTTCAGTTAGATTATCACTAGCTAGTAAAACATCATCTACATATACTAGTATTGCTATGAAAGACTTGGTAGTTTTCTTAATGAAAAGTGAGCAAGTAGAATTGCTTTAAGTAAATCCATAATCAAGAAGAGCTTGGGAAAGTTTTGCAAACCATTGTCGAGAGGCATGCTTCAAACCATAGAGACTCTTTAACAATTTGCAAACCATATTGGGTTATTTAACTTCCAAACTCGGGGGCACTTTCATATAAACTTCTTCATGCAATTCACCATGTAAAAAAGGCATTATTTACATCTAATTGGTAAATATGCCAGCCCTTGATAGTAGCCATAGCCATCAATAACTGAATTGAAGTGATTTTTGCCATTGGGGAGAAAGTATCAAAGAAGTCCAAACCTTCCTGTTGGGTGTAACCTTTAGCTACCAACCTTGTTTTATGTCTTTCTATAGTTCCATCAGCCTTGTACTTTACTCGAAAGACCATTTGCAACCTATAGGCTGCTTATCTTTAGGAAGACTAACAAGTTCCAAGGTTTTGTTTAACTCTAAAGCATTTATTTTATTCCTCATAGCAACATGCCATTCATGTTTTTTTGCAGCCTGTTTATAAGTTTTGGGTTCTTTTGTAAGAGAAATGGAAGCTAATAAGGATTTGTGAGGTTCTGAAAGTCTATTGACAGAGAGAAAAGTTGATATAGGATAGAGGTTACCTTTGTTAGAAGAGTAATCAATGGAAGCATATGAGTTTCTTGATAAGGAAACAAGGAGACATTGTCACAATAGTAATTCTGCAGAAATTTTGGTGGTTGTTTAGATCTTGTTGATTTTCTGAAGTAAGAATCGGTAGGGATATGACCTGTTGAATCAGTTGGAACTGAATTTGCAGCATCGGTGGGATGGTAGCTGTCGATTTGTGAGGAATCTGAGGGTTTTTGTGAATGAGCATTTTGATCAGAAGGTATAGGAGCAAGATGGTGATTGTCTTCCTGTGAGAAAGTGTTATGATTATAGGAAGATATATGATTATTTGTGAGAGAGGCTTCATGTGGGAATTTTGTAGGAAGAAATAGAAAATTTTGTATTTCAAAATTAAAAAGAAGCTGCTTGAATGGAAAATTGGTTTCATGGAAGACAACATTTCTGGAAATGATGATCTATTGTATCCAACTCCATGAGTTTGTAACCTTTGACATCAGATGGATATCCTAAAAATAAAAATTTAGTTTCTCTTGGATCAAACTTTTGTCTGTGACTAGTGATTGTAGATGCAAAACATAAGCATCCAAAGACCTTTAAATGAGAAAGATTAGGTGGTTTGGGAAATAACATTTCAAAGGGTGTTTTGTTCTGAAGAGGAGGGGTTGGAATTCGATTTATGATATGTGTTGTAGTTAGCACACAATCACTCCAAAAAGTTAAAGGTAAGTTTGCTTGAAACATCAGGCTTCTGGCTGTGTTTAACAGGTGTTGGTGTTTTCTTTCAACAACCACATTTTGCTGTGGGGTTTCAACACAACTCATTTGATGTAAAATTTCAGTTTTAGTGTAAAACTTTGCAATAGTGAATTCTAAATCATTGTCTGTTCTTATGGTTTTAACATGAGTGTTGAATTGAGTGGTTACCATTTTACAGAAGTTTGGCAGCAAGAAAGACACCTAGGATTTATTTTTGAGCATATATACCCAAGTGCATCTTGTAAAATCATCTACTATGGTAAGGAAGAATTTGAAATCAAAATATGATATTATGGAAAAGGAGCCCCATACGTCACAATGAATCAAACCAAACTCTTTATTAGAAACACTTTGTGATACAGGAAAAGAGAGCATTTTTTACTTTGCTAGAGGGCAGATTTCACACACATTTGAACAATCAAATGTTACTGAATGTCTATTTTTCTAAGGAAATGCATTCTAGAATTTGATACATGACTCAATCTGTAGTACCAAAGGTTTTGAGAAGTTGCTGATGCAAGGACTGGTGCAAAGGCAGATTGATATTGCTGGCTGGAATTAGTAGATTAATGTTGCTAATAGGAAGCAACTTTGGAAGGAGTTTGAGAGATGTGATAAAGCCCTTGTTTTTCAAATGCAATCCCAATCATCCTCTTCATCGATTGGTCCTGTAAAAGGTAATAAGATCCAAAGAAAGATAGACAAATATTAGATTCTTTGGTTAATTTGGAAACAGACAATGGGTTGAAAGAAAAGCTAGGAACACATAAGAAATTATTTAAAAGTAGTGTGCTGGAGAGACTTACTGTTCCAGTATATATTGATGGAACAATTTGTCCATTAGGAAGATTAATGGAATTTGATGATGCCAAAATTCATACATGGGCCAACCCGAGTCACATGGAAAAGCTCCGCCAGATCCGATCTCCAATACCTAAAATAAAGGCGTCGAGGTGTGTTCTCGTCGCCCCTCCGATACTTAAGTCAAAGAGAGAACTATATGAAAAACTATATATTGAAATTTTATGTAAAAAACATACCTTAATAATGATACTAGGTTATGTATTTATAGATGTTGGAGGGGGAGTCTAAGAAGGACTTAACTTCCTGTAGGTCTAGTTATTTTAGGTGTTTGTGTTGTGTAAGGATTGCACAATTGAAGTTAGAACAAAGTTCGTATGAAGTAGGAGTTTGTACCTAAAAAGAACTAACATGACTTTATGTTGGGCCTTGAACTAGAGCTCAACTCTACGTTATGAAATGGCCCAATATGGAGGCCTAAGGTCGGGCCCAATAGGTTAGGTTTGGGCCTATCGATATTTTTCCGTATCAAAGACCCCCGTGCATCCAGGTCGCAGCTAAAAGTTACATGCTTGAGCTGCGAAGTGAGATGCAGAGAGGTGCAACAAGCTTAAGTCTTTGTGCAATTTTGCAATTTGTATGTAGATTGAGCTCGTTACTTGGTCAATTTTTGGCCAATAAGCTCGATAATGAGTTCGAGCGTGTTACTTAGCCGTTTTTTGGCCAAGTAGTTCGAGATACGTTCAGTAGTCATCTTAAGCGTTTTACTTTGACCTAGTAGCTTGAGTGATATTTTGAGCTCGAGCGTATTACTTGGCTTTTTTTATGCCAAGTTGCTTGAGTGTTGTATTGTAAACAGCTCGAGCGTGTTACTTGGCTAGTTTTTTGGCCAGGTAGCTCGAGTTATGTTTTGAGCTCGAGCATATTACTTGGTTGTTTTTATGCCAAGTAGCTCGAGTGTTGTATTGTAAACCGCTCGAGCGTGTTACTTGGCCAGTTTTTTTGGCTAGGTAGCTCGAGTGATGTTTTGAGCTCAAGCGTATTACTTGGCTATTTTTATGCCAAGTAGCTCGAGTCCTGTTACGAGGCTGATGGTGGCCAAGTAGCTCGAGTCCTGTTTGAGGAGATCGAGACGTGTTACGAGGTCGATGGTAGGCCAAGTAGCTCGAGTCATGTTTGTTTAATCACTTTGAGGCGTGTTACCGGGTCAAGTAGTTCAAGTGATGATCTGTAATGAGCTCAAGACGTGTTACGAGACCGATGGTAGGCCAAGTGAATCAAAATATGATAATAATCTATCAATCCTATCATATAATCACCGTGAAATCCAAAGCGTGAAAAACTATCGCGTACCTTAATCATAGACGGCTTACGATGAGAGAATTTGCCAACAAGTGTGAACTTGTAGGGTGCAAAAAGATGCTCATCCTCCTTCTTTGTAAATAAGACCGCGGGCTCACTATTATGAATATACGGGGTCTTTAGAAACCAACCTAGAATCAGTAGTGTCATGTGGAGCCTGAAGAGCCGGTGCAAGTAACTTTTTCTGGCTTCGCTCGTCCTAAGATATAACAGTTTTGCCTAAAAGGACGGCAGCATATGATTTTCGAGTTTGATTTGGTAACTTAGGGATCTCAATCGGCTAATCCGTCGATGGAATTGTGCGCAAATTAACTGGAGCTACATTCTATCCAAAAATTGATGGGGCACCACCGGTGTGATGCCGGCGGCTGTATCGGCGGTCACAAACCTCCGAACTCAGAATTTGATGATTTTTTATAGGATGGTGCGGAATTTCATGCTGAATACGGTGATCAGGCGCATTATCGGAGATGAGGTCAAGATTGACTGGAATTTGAGTTTTTCCCACCCGCTGGGCGTTCACGTTTGGGACGATTTCAGGTGCGTCTGACACTAGAATTGGCTATTTTTTAGGCGAAGGTGCGTCTCCTCATGGGAAATCTGAATGTCCAGTGTGTGTAGAGAGTGAGGACCCGTATAAGGATTAATTGCAAAATCAGATTTTTGCTGTGTGGAACTAATTTCTCTATTCCGATCGATTTGGTCGCCGTCGTCACCACCACTAGGGTTTTCGGCCCTTCTGGAATCATTGGTGATGGTCCCAAACCTTGATTTAGAGCATAGCATGGAGTTTTGATGACATTGGAAAAAGTGCCCTCATAATTTTATTTGAATCCACTTCAATTGTTTCAAAAACTGTTGGATCTTGCTGTATTTGATTATTTTAGAGTAGTATGGGTTGTAAATCATCAGGGGCGATGGTATTTCGGGTGGATATTGAAGACGAGATAAGGGGCTTTTCACATGTATCAATGTTCGGCAGTTTGGGTGGCCGAAAGTTGTCGGAAAAATTATCAATTTTTGGTTAAAAGGGACAAAAATCGCCCCTTAGGTAAGGAGGATTATGGTTTAGGGTTTTGAAGAAGATGTGCTAAACGTGCGTTAACCGAGGCTTTTTGTAGCGTTTCTCACAGACAGCGCCAATGATGATGCTGAAAGTCGTACCTGGGCCAACCCAAGTTAGATGGAAAAGCTCTGCCATATCCGATCTCCAATACCTGAAATAAAGGCGTCGAGGTGTGTTTTCGTCGCCCTTCCGATGCTTAAGTCAAAGAGAGAACTATATGAAAAACTGTATATTGGAATTTTATGTAAAAAACATACCTTAATAATGAGGCTAGGTTATGTATTTATAGATGTTGGAGGGGAAGTCCAGGAAGGACTTAACTTCCTGTAGGTCTAGTTATTTTAGGTGTTTGTGTTGTGTAGGGATTGCACAATTGGAGTTAGAGCAAAGTTCGTATGAAGTAGGAGTTTGTACCTAAAAAGAACTAACATGACTTTATGTTGGACCTTGAACTCGAGCTCGACTCTACGTTATGAAATGGCCCAATATGGAGGCCCAGGTCGGGCCCAATAGGTCGGGTTTGGGTCTATCGTTATTTTTCCATATCAGAATTCGTTATTGGTTTAGGGGTAGAAGAATACAATAGAGGTGAACATATCATATGATCTGTTGCACCAGTATCTAATATTCAAGAAAATTCAGAATGTAACCGGGTAGAGGCAGAATTACATACTAGAAAATTGAGAAGTGGTTGCTATGTTTGCTGCTGCTGTGGATATACCAGTGTTTGGAGTGGAACTTGAATTGGCAAGTGCTATAAGTTTATTAAACTCTTCGGCAGTTAAACTGGACCTTTGATTCTCATTACTGCCCTGAATGCAGGCCTATTCAGTTGAAATGGTTGCCTGTGCAGAGGGAGGATTGAGATGATTTGCTTCTATCATTTTATCAAGAAGAAGAGAAAAATTGATAGGGGTTTAAGATTCCAGAGAAAATCTCGAGCAGATTTACAGCTCAATCCGATAAGTGTAGCTCAAACCGATGAGTATTAAGAATATTCGGCAAGTGCAGAATCCAATAAGTTACTTAGGCTCAATCCGATGAGTGTTAGAATATCCAGTGAGTTACTTAGTCGCCAAAGATTACAATGTAGAATTCAGATTGTAATTCCTGAGCATATCACAATGTGGATTTCAAGTTCAGAAAGAAGAAAAAGGCACAGAAGCAAGTATGGTATTCAGCTCTGATACCATGTTGAGAACAAAAATGAAAGAAAACTGAAGCAGAATTGAAGAATTCAAAATTCTATTAAATTGTACTCAATTGATTGTTTGATTTACAAGAACTCGAGCTCCATTTATACAGAAGAAGCTCAACTGATTGAGTAACAGAAATAACATAAATTAATTAACTAATTTGAACTAAATTAACTAACTTGGAATTGTAACAGCTGACTTGGCTTTTTCTTCCTTTCTCTTTAACTCCATGCTGTCGATTTGTGAGGTGATACTCCAAGAAGTTCCTTCGACAAACTCTTCATTCCATTAATTGTGCAATATCACCACCTCATAAATCACTGGAGAAAGAACTATGGTGTACTCTAAGTAAATGCAGTAGAAGTTGACGATTAATGTAATATATTTTAAGGCAAGCACACAAGTCCCTTCATTGATTAGAAATCAGAAACGGCCATATCAATTCATGAAAATTAATTATGAAAACACACACATGTGAACAACAGATACATATATTCATGAACCTAAACTGGGTTTTTCTCATAAAGAATAACGAACAAAACCACTCTGATTTTACAATGTAGTATTACACTTAAAATGAAGGAAATGTGTGAAATTAGTTAGGGTTTCAAAAGGGGATCATGTCGTAGAGAGAGTGAGATTTGTACCCGACCCAACCCAATCCAATCCAATCCAGTCCATTCCATTTTTAATTTTAAACTGATCTGAACCATGCATTTAATTTGGATTGACATTTGTACTTTTTGAAATGAGTAGTGTATGTTGTGTGTCAAAATTTTATTGGACAATACAATTTCTAATTGTAAAATTATTATTTTCTTTAGTGTGGAATTTAATAATGCTAATAAGAGTATTTTGGTCTAAATTATTACAAAATGAACATTGAAAAAAAAAATTGGACATTTTTACAAATGAGCATGTGAAGGTAGGCTTGGGCATGGTTTGGTTTGGATTGGTTTCGACCTCAACCCGAAACCAAAACCAAAGTAGTCGGTTTGGGTGAATTTAAAACCAAAACCAACCCACTCTCTTTCTTAAACTGAACCAAACCACAGTTTGCTTTGGTTTCTCGATTTGGACTTTTAGATGATATCGCATTCTAATTTATAAAGAATGGACGCAAATAGTGAACAAGAGATCAACAATTCAGACTCAAAACGTATATCCAAGTACCGATAACCAAAATGAAATACCAATAACCAATAAAATCCAAATTCAATCACCAATAAGCAACATGCCATAGCATTGGAAATAAAATCCAAGTACCAATAACTAAGTCAAAAATCACAATATCATTTTGTTAACATCTAATGTCTAGTAAACTAAAATATCTAGGAAAGTGAAATGTATATCCAGGAAGGTGAAATGTATATCCCAAATGCCAATGCTCAAAAGTTTGTCCAACATGAACAACCATCATTTTGAATCACCTTCACCTACAAATTACAATACGTGATAACTTTAATCATATTTCATTAAAAAACTATGATCAAGTGCGATGAAAAAAATATTTACCTTAAGCAAACACATAAAATGAATTATTTATCCTTGATACTGAAATCTTCATCATTTTTCCTTGCTTCCAAAAGTTCTAAAAAATAAAATGATTTCATTAATAGTAAATTAAATTGAAACACATGTAATTAACACTAAATGATATTGAAACACATGCAATTAATACACTAAATGAAATAGTTAGTTACCTTCATCCAATTTGTTATAATACTCGACATCCTCCATGTAAAATTTGTCTTCGCTTGGAGTAGATTTGAGACAATTTTGAGTGCAAACCAAAACCTTGACCATCCTAGCAGTTAAAGAACTACGAAAGGGGTCTAAAAATTTTCCTCCCGTACTAAAAGCATTTTCTGAAGCCACTGTAGAGACTTGAATTGTCAACACATCTTTTGCAAGTTTGGACAAGATTCTATACTTACTTACTTCCATGTGTCCTCCACCAATCAAGGACATCAAAATCCTTATTCTCTATATCTTCACAAGCATCCAATAAATATCTTATCTCAACTGAATCTTTTGATGCTTGTTGTTCCTTAAACTTGGAAATACGAATAGAAGATGCGCTAGAAGTGGATCTGACTTGACTTGTAGAAGAAAACCCACTTGCAACTGTATCCATCGATACTTGACTGGTTTCAGGACTTGCCTCATACTTCACATACCAACCATAAATAGTAAACAAATTTTCCTTCAATGTTTGGGTCATTGTACTAGCCAAATTTCTATCATTATAAATATCACAAAAACAATAATGAACATAATCTAATTTATATCTTGGATCAAGTACGGTAGTAATCAACAACATTTGATTGACATTGTCCATATTCCCCCAATATTTGTCAAATTTTCTCTTCTTATTAGTAGCCATTTTACCTAAAAGATAATTTTCACTTGTACTCCAATCTACTAAATCTGCTACAAGTGAACATATTTCATGAAGATAAATTGTGGAGCTAACATGTAACGAAGTACTAAACTTTAAAGTGACATCATAAAAGCCTTTAAGGAATTTGACAAAAATAGATGCATTTTCCCGATTAATTACTGAAAGAGGTCCACCTCTTCTTCTTCTACCACCATCATCTTCTCAGAAATAACCAAGGTTCTTAAAGGCGTAATGTGTGGCGATGCTGCAGGGCAAGCTATGGGCTAGGCGAGCTTAGGTGAGGCATATGCGTAAAAAAACGTAAAAATGTGTTTTCTTATTTTAATATTATTTTAATTTTTAATCAATTAAAAATATTATTTACTAAACATTTAAAACAGATTTATAGGAACTTTATACATTTTTTTCAAAATTTCCAACAAAAATATAAGTTCCAAATTTAAATACAAAATAGTAAGTAAATAGCATAGGAACTGAAATTTTATCTAACTCTTTATCTAAATAGTATAGACTTTATTTTTGAACACTGGACGAGAGTGACAGTATGCATTTTTATTTTTGAGCTTTGGTTCAAATTCGATAAGTAAATAATTTTTCTTTTAATAACTCGGGTATCTTGAAAAATTATCTACCGTAAATAAAATTCATTGGTCACTTGATTTTTTGGTTCAAATGGTTGTTTTGATTTTAAATTAGAGCAAATTGAAGAAAATAGCATTTAATAATTTTAAACTTCAAAGAATTGTAAAAAAAAAAAGGTAATGTGCGCCTTGGCGCGCTTTAGCTGTCAACAATTGTTGTTGACCGCTAAATAAGAAGCTAACTCACTTGACTTGGCGTTTTGGTCGCGCCTCACGCTAAGGCGCGCCTAGGCCACGCCTTTTAAAACGCTAGAAATAACCTAAGAAATGTCCATCCTCCTCTTCTAAGCACTCAAAAGATTTTTGGTACTTCAAAGCGGCCTCCAACATCAAATAGGTAGAATTCCACCTTGTAGACATATCCAGAAATACAAGCGATTTTGATTCAATCTTTTCTTTGATTGCACACTCCTTCAATTTTTCATATCTAGCAGGTGAGGATTTCACGTACTTCATTGCATTACGAATACTAACTATTGAATCATGTGCTTCCTTCAGCCCCTGACACACAATCAAGTTAACAATATGTGCACAACATCTCATTTGAAAATATCTACCTACCAAAACACACCCATCATTACCCCAACCAATCATCTTCCTTCTGAGATAAGAAATAGTCGTTTCATTTGCACTAGCATTGTCCACTGTGATTGTAAACACCTTCTCAATGCCTCACTCATGCAAGCAACTTTCTATAACATTGCCAATAGTTTCACCCTTGTGATTAGGTATCACACAAAAATTTTAAATTCTTTTCATAAGCATTCAATTAGAGTCGACGTAATAAGCTGTAAGAGACATATAATTTATATTTTGAATGGATGTCAAAGTGTCTGTAGTAAGTGAAACTCTTTGACGTTGAGTAGTAAGGTTCTTTCTCAACTCTAATTTGTCATTCAAATATAGTTGGTAAATATCCCTGACAATAGTCTTACTCGATGGAGTATCAAATTTAGGACATGCTACACTACAAAAGTGTTTAAATCCTGCCCCTTCAACAAAGCTAAAAGGTAGCTCATCGACAACCACCATTTTTGCACATGCCAATCTACACACATCCTTACTAAACCCAATAGATAGAAGGTTGGTCCCACCACCGTCAGGTTGTTTATCAAAATTTAATGTTTTTTGCCTTTTGTCATCCACTCTTCTAGGATATTTTTTACAATGTTTAACCAAATGAGTCCGTAAAGTACTTGTCGCATACTTCTTAGCCCCACAGACATAAGATTGCCCACAGTATTTACACTTACACCTAACATCTTCCGCTTCCGGATCTCCCATTATTATGAAATGATCCCACACATCTGAAGTTTTCTTATTATGTTTTCTCTTCTCTAAACATGACGGTGGAAGTGGAGGAAGATTCGATTTATTTGTACCTGCTTTTGATGTTGCCGGGGTTCCACCAATGTATTCACACTCATTGTCAATATCCATATTCAGACCTACAGTACATGTATTACAACAAAACCAGAATTCAGTTTTCAAGGCAAATGATAGTGGAATGACGGAATTAAAATTACATATATCAGAGCCTACTTACAAAGGTTCAATAGAATAATAGTTTAATTGTTTTGGATGCATTCAACAAAGTAGCCATTGAAGCTGAGGGAACTAGTGACAGGCTAACAGTACACAATCTTGACGGCATGGAAAGTCATCAAGTGTGTTCAATTTAAGTAAATTATGTATTTGAACTTAATATTAGATTAAGAATGTTTTTTAGGTACCAAATGAGGGAAGTAAATCAGACAAAAGTATCTCACATGCTGAAATAACTAATATGATTTTCTCAAAAAAAAAAGAAAAAGAAATAACTAATATGAAAGCGTAAAGATGGAGACCATTCAAATCAAAAGCGAACATTTATTAAGTACTTTCATGGTCATATGACTCGTAACAAGGTGCTAAAGATACTCTCATTATCGAATTTGATGATATCAAGAGCCCAATGAACAGAAAACGAAAAAAAGGTCTCTGCAATCAAACAGAATAACAACAAATTACTTAGAATAAATAATTGAAGCAACAGTTAAAACACAAATGAACAAACAATTGAGCGGCATAGAGGCAAAATTAAAATTAAGCAATAAGCAGATTAAGTAAATCAAATTTATCCATAACCTGAATCGGACGATTTGGGGAGTCCAGAAATGGAACGGTCAGGCTTAGCCAACGGGGAAATATTGGAGAGGAATAAGGAATTGGGGATCGATTGGAGTCTGGAGATTTGGAGTTGGAGAGATTTAAGGAAGGTTACCATTTTGGACTCTATGAGTTCCCTTCTTTTTATTTTTCCTTTTTAAGTTGAGTTACAGACTTACAGTGGTTTAGACGGTTTCCCACCGATTTTGGTATTCAAACCATGAACCGAACCAAACTAACACGGTTTTGTACAAATCAAATCAAACCAAACCAAACCATTTGACTATGTTGAACCGGACAGAATCGGACAGAACCTTCGATTTGACGTCCCAGGCCTACGTGAAAGTGGACATTTGTGGTAATTTGCTAGTTAACAAAATAAGTTTTGGATATTTAAAAATACGGCGCCATTAAAAAAACCAATAGACTACGGCGATCAACCGTCCGTAGCTACTTCCATCAAAATCTTCACAAAATATTGATTCAGAAGACGTAAGAAATCGAAAGCGAAAACGTTAGTGCCTCCGATCTCCGAAACTCGTAGCTTTTCTGTCGAATAATTCAATGCGAAATCGACAACATCATGGCGGAACAAGCGATCGTGAAGAGTTCGCCTGAAAATGATGATTCGAAATCGGAAATTTGTGACAAGAAGAAAAAGGACGTGATATTGGATCCAGAATTCATCAGTTGTATCCTTCAACCTTCTCCTCCCAATTCTGATCCCAATTACATTGGAATCCGCCGCCTCCTCCTCTATCGGAAAGCTCAGTCCAGTGTCCTGCGCCGCAAGGTACTCCTTGATTGCTCCTATGGATATAAGTGTATGCAGCTACGAGTACATTACTTAGTTCAACACTCTTGGATCGGGTAATTTGGACTCCTGTTCGAGTGTTCGTTATAGATCTGTGTTAAAGGCGTGACAGCGAAAATGCACAAGGCATCATCATTCCATATTTGCTATATGTATATACGTTTTAGACTAGTGCGTACATGAGTGCCAATTATGTGCGTGATTGCTGATAAATAGAATCAAAAGGTAGAACGCAACTAGTACTTTGTAGACTGTATATCCACTTGAGTTTGGCATAT
Organism: Fraxinus excelsior; assembly: GCA_019097785.1. Classification (NCBI taxonomy): domain Eukaryota; kingdom Viridiplantae; phylum Streptophyta; class Magnoliopsida; order Lamiales; family Oleaceae; genus Fraxinus; species Fraxinus excelsior. The sequence continues at coordinate 9,239,245 of CM032633.1, read as the reverse complement.
TCTTCATTTTTCTGCTTTGATTTAAATGATGAGATGCCTGTTCTAGAATTCAAATAATCGTCAAGTGAATATCATAATCTGTTGAATTTCTCAAAAACGATAATTCTTTTATTATTGGAAGCAAATTTTCAATTCTTACCACTTTTATATATGTAAATTTAGCATATATTATAAATCAACACAGTAATGAATTCATTATGTGAAAATGTTATTTTTGTGTGGTTTCTTGTTGTAGGATTGGAGATGTAATGGAAAAGGTTATGTTGCCTTCCGTAATTACATTAATAGGCCGAGAAATTGGGAAAGTTCACAAATACCGAGTTACCCGAGCACTCCAGGACAGAGGTGACTGAAATACTACTTTGATTGCAATGAGTATCGATGAATTATTGTTTGTTGATTCTGAAACCTTTTTGTACATGTTTCTAAAATTTTGAAAGAAATTCAGCTTTACAGTGTAAGATTTCTGTTTAAATTTGTGTTCCATACAATTCTCACATCAGTGTAATTTACTGGTTGATGCATCAGTGGACGATGGGTACCATCTCCAAGTCCACTCTCCCATTTGTTTGATGTGGACAGCTGGAGTACGAGCAGGGTATGTGCCATTTCTCCGTTATGTTTGTTGTTCTCTCCGAGTTTCTGTCTTACAATGAATTCATTGCGAATAGGAAAAAGTAAAAGGTTGTTAGGGATTCACGAGGAACTATGCGCTTTATACCTGTGCCCCAAGCAAAGAACTGAGACATCTTAAATACGATAACTTTGAGTTGCTTGACAATTGTCTTCATTAGAGTTAGTTAAGCAAACATATAACTAGTACTTGAAAGATTTTTGATAAAGGTCGCATTCTCTATTGACCTGTAGAGATGAAGGAACTCTGTATTTTAACAGATGTATAGCGTATGATTCATTTAAGCTTATTGATAATTGGTGGGGATAAGTCATTGTTTTTGAATAAGATTCTGCCATATAGGCTTCTTATGATGTTTTTAGTTTTCTCTAATGTTCCTCATATGGAAAGTTGAAACCGTGGTATTCATGGTCCTGTGGCTATCATGTTGTACATACACCCATATACATGTATATATGTAAAGCACAGACAGTTTTCCCTTTAATCATTTGCATCTAGAATCTCCCAGGTTAAAACTAATCTGAATGTCACATTGACTCTAGTAAGTTTTTCGCAAATGCTTATTGTGATCAATTGGTTTCAACTTAAGCATTAATGAAATTGTTGTGTGGATATCCAATACTCCAGATCGCATTTTATATATGTTCTTGTGATTCGTTGTGAATTATACACTCACATGTCATTCCCGAGAATAAGAAGTGTTCTAGCCTTGTCATTTTAATATGTTCTGTTCTTCTTTTCTCCAAGGATCTACGAAGTGGTAGTAGAGCATTGAGTTTCCGCACAAGTGTCAGTTCAAATGCAAGTGATACTGAGCTCCCACGCAGAAAGGGCGAACCTGCATATTCCTTTGTAGGGATGCACTGCATTTTTGACCAGTGCAAGGCCATGGGTACATCTTTCAGAGAACAAGACCAGATTGTATATTGTTGCTGCCTATTTTGTCTTTATTGAAAATTTTACATTCTGAAGTAACCAACAGTCATTATTTGTAGTTACGGTCATAAAATTTGGGCACGTGAGTTCTGATCTGCTTGCTTATGGAGCATCAGATGGAAGCTTGACTGTATGCACTGTTTCTACTTCACCTGCAGTTCTCAAGCAGTTAACGGGACATACAAAAGATGTCACGGGTAGGATTAACTGGTGTTCTTTCTGTAGTAACTTTTCGCTGATCTGCGTTCTGTTCCTTTAGGAGACCCCTTGATGGCTCCATTTGTCTTGATGGAGAACATATTTTGACTGAACTCAATTTAAATTGTCAACCCTCCTCTGTTAATTTTAAACCCCCCTAGACCTTTGTCACGCTTTAAAACATCCTCATAGAATCTTCAGAGTGAAATATTGGAACAACCTGGGGCCTCGTGGTGGTCTATTTTTAGCATTTTAATACATGCACATTTCATGATTCACATTGAGCTAAGTACTCTGTCTACATTGAGTTCTAAAATTTCTATCTTCAGATTTTGACTTCTCAACTAACAATCAGTACATCACATCTTCCTCAATCGACAAAACTGTTAAGTATGGGATATCTGGAAAGGCCTTTGTATGAGGGTGATTTATGGAATTTCACCTCAACTTTGTATTCGTTTTCATCCGGTAAGTATGTGAAACTTCACGCTATTGACGTGGACCCGTGGTTTCTGCCCTGAAAGAATAAAGTTATATTACGTTTTAAGTTTGTTGGTACGGTCTCATTTTGACTATTTTACTCATGCAGGTGAACAATAATTTTCTTTCAGTTGGCAATGCAAACAAGGAGATAATGGTAATTCATGTGAAATATTAACTAAGTGTCCTCTCACTGCTAGCAAATGCCACTTATTGAAACCACAATTATTTTGGGTGGATGTTTCATCAAAACCATGAAACCATTTCCTTGTATCAATTTCTTCTGTTTTCTTTCTTTGGTTGAGGATGTCAGCATTTGTGTGCTAGGCACAAAAGAGGACATACCCTTCTTGTGCCCATATTAGTAGCGCTGGCTTTTCCTTTTCTATTGTACCATCCAAACTAGTAGTATCAATGTATTATTTTGTCCTGCGATGTTTAAGTGTCTTTGATGTCGTGCTAACAAATTTTTCTTATTGTTTCTGTATTTATTAACATGCATCTAGTTAGATGTTTTTCCTTTGTTAAAATATCAAATCTGCATTCTGGTGATATTATGCCATCCTACAGATTAAATCAAAAGCATTGCTTAATGCCTTTACCTTGCGTAAGACAGTTAACATATTCTCACATACGCAATGGTTTATAACTGGCATTCTAGGTGTTCAATTTCAGCACTGGAAGAACAATCAGCAAAGCGACCTTCGACAGTAAGGTTACTGCTATGGACCATGACCACACTGGTCAGCTTATCTTCTGTGGCGATGCTAAGGTGTGTTAGCTCCTCATGGACTCCTCCACCTCTGATAACTGATTAGCTTTGAACTTCTTCTTTTTTTTCCCCAAGAGTAAGACATTTTCTTTACAAATGATCGCAGGGATGTGTGTACACAGTTAGTATGGATTCACGTACAGGTGCCTTATCTAGGTCTCATCGTAATCGAAGTAGCAGCAAGCATAATTCTCCAGTCACTACTGTACAGTACAGAACCTTTTCTTTGCTCACCCGAGGTCCTTTGTTGCTAACTTTTTCTGAAGATGGAAGTTTGTCTTTCTTCAGGTTGTTCAGTAATATTTGTCTTTTTACTTTCAGATATAATATCAGTATTCTAATACCTTAGATGGCATTTTTGTTTGATGTAGCGTCTCTTTGGAGATACAAGGTTATTTGACTCTTCGCTGTGCACTTAAATTGGCTCCACGACTGCATAGCATTCGTGCTTCTTTCTGTCCTCTACTTTCCCTTGAGAAGGGAGAATTTATAGGTATGCATGCCAATTTACATAATTTAAAGACGAAAATGCTTTTGCCAACTTTATGTCAATGGCACTAAAGGCATTCTTTGGATGCTCTTATGGCCATTTGTTATGTGTTTTGGCTATAAGCTTAAAAGTAAAACTTTCTTTTATACAACTTCTTGTTTCAAAATAGTTGGATATGTTATTTTTCTTCTGGCTTTCAACTTAAAAAAGTTACTCATTTGAAAGTAACTCTTTCATTAAAATAAGTAAACTTTAATTACAAGCTCAGGCAAACACTATATTCATAATCTTGCCTGCCAAATCCTTTAGGCAAAAATTGCATTCTTTCTACTAAATTGTAAATGCTTTTACAAGTTTATTCATAAAATATGCACAACATCCCGTTCTCATTGACGCTGATCTGTACATCAATGAAGTTGCCGGGAATGAAGATGCTAATGTCTATTTCTACGATTTAACTCGACCAAAGCATACGTGTGTAAACAAACTACAGGTATATCTCAACTTCATGATTTCATCCAAGGTCTTGTTCGACCTGCTTCATGTATTTTAATGATTGGTAATAACTGCAGGGTCATGGCTACCCGGTGATAGGCGTTGCTTGGAACCATGGAGAGAATTTGTTGGCTTCTTCAGATTTTGGTGGAACTGTCATTGTATGGAAAAGAGCAAAGACAAGTTGAAAGTGACTCTGTAATTGTTTTACTTTTGACGGGAAAAGGCGAATCCAAATGAATAATCCATTGTTTGGTTTTTGTATTGAATGTCGCCCTTGTTTGAGTCCCATTTTTCAATAATACATTTTCTCTAAAATTACTTTCAAAGATATATTCTCTTAGAGTCTGTTCGGTACAGTTTAAAATTCAGTTAAAATTAAAAATATAGTCGTTATTGGGTCTCACTCTTCTAATAAAAGTCAACAATAACGGCTAATTTTTCAATTTTAATCTCTACGGAACACGCCCTTAATAAAATAATTTTACGCGTAAATCAAAAACTTTTTCTTACTTTTCAACAACACTTTCTCTGAAAAATTACTATTCCAAAATTTATTTTTACCAAATAATGGGACTCAAAACAAATGTAGCCATTTTTTATTTTTTGTTAACTTCTGAATTTTGGCTTATTTTATGAGCTCAATATATTCAGTTTTATATTTCTAATTTTAATTGTTCATCCAAATTGTAAATGACATGCGTTGGTAAATCAGGCGTGCACTAATAATTTTTTGGCAGTTCTCTGCATGAATGCGAAGGTTTCGTTGCAACTTTAAAATTAGAGATATTTAATTCATAAGGCTAACAATAAATCCGTTGTAGTCTAGTTGGTTAGGATACTCGGCTCTCACCCGAGAGACCCGGGTTCAAGTCCCGGCAACGGAAATCCTTTTTTTTGCATTTAAAAGCAGTTGAATTTAACTTTTAAGAAAATTGTAACGGGATCATTAACGTTGGTAAAAAGTGCAGATAGATCCTCAAGCTTTCACTTTTGTGACAGAGTTGGTCCTCTTAAGTCTGAGTTGTAGAGGTTGGGAATCTATTTGCACTTTTTGTAAAGATTAAATACCCCTACTGCAATTTTCCCACATTTGTTCATTTCTTTTAATGCCCACATTTTGCTCCTCCCGTCATGCACTGCACATACAAGCAGCAAGCGATCCCAAGTCAACACAAACAGCAAACTATACGAGCTTCAAAAAAAAAATATAACCAATTCTGAATTTTACACGTAAGCAAAAAGCCCATGCTGACAAGGGGCCATGGAGTTTGCATTGCAAGAACAATCACAATTACAAGCACCTACTGTGTTTTTCTCTCAAATAACGATAAATCAATTAATATGTTGTTGAAAGTCACATAAATAACCATCTTCATGCTTTCTAGATAAATCATTATATTGCCTTATGAGCAAGTTCGTGTATTGGAAAAGCCTTAATAGTTTTGCTTTCAAGGAAATTTTTTAATAATCACATATTTTTATTGATATTAATAACAACACAACAAAATACATTGCAAATAAGGTAAAATTAGTGGTTTTTATTTCATGAATTATAATATATATTTCACCATAATTTACAAATTTTAAAAAAATTGAGTAATACAGACTCAATGATACTCCCAAACTTTGGCTGCAAGTTCAGGGTTATCTTTTCACACATTCTGCAAGAAACTACTGCTAAAGTTACATTACACAATGAACAACTTCTTTTATGAAGATTGCCTTCTTCACCTCAAAAGCAAACCGTGTACAAGTAGTACAATGTCATCTTTATTCAGGTACTAGTGACTGATCTTCGAACAAGAGAAATTCTTGATGCATCCCCACCAAGTTCCTCGAAAACTATCAGTAAATTTCGTGTAGGCTTTAACCAAGACCGAGGGACATGATACCTGAAAAAATAAACAAGTTTGAGAAAGAAACTCAGCAAGCTAGGACTCTTTGGTTAGAAAAGTTCTATTTTTGACTAAAACACTAATTACACGTTTAGGAAGATGGATTGTACAGCGCCGGACAAGATCAAGAAAGAAAAGAACTCAAAAATCTTGTTCGTTATGTTGTCTATTTCATGCTACCAAACATGCATTAAGAAATTTCTGTACCATCTTTGTGTCGGTTTCCCGCAACCGTATTGGCACTTTGCTTGTCGATATGTTCCTGTATAGCTGCATTCACGGCATTCACCTTTTGCATAGGCAGTCCAGTATCTTCCTATGCTCTGTCCATTGATCCACACTTGACCTTTGCCCATACTACCCAGGTCCAGTGCCAAAGGCTCGTTCCCTTGCGGTGCACTGAAGTAAGCCTGCAAAGTTACAATAAGAATTGAAGACAAAATGTGTCGCCCTAAATTTTCAGGATAAGGCCTATAGGCAGATGCAGTACAAGTGTAGAACCACTTGATCGTGAATCGAACTTCAATCCCTCTTATCATTTTGATGACAGACATGACCAATACACGACTCCATTTATTTTGCCATTTAGTACTCCTATGAGTGAATTCATAAACTTGCCAGCACTCTCGTTAAGCTTAAGCTAATATTTATACCTTGTACCATGTAAGTGGACGTTGCTTGTTTGCAGCCAAGGACCCTCGTGTCCAATCAACAGATGATATTTCACTCGGAGAAGCCAAGTTGATGGCTTCCCCTTTGAGCCCAATCTGGAAAACATAAACATGTTCAATCCAAATTTAAGAAAACTAATGCATCATTAGATGAAGAGAAGCAAGGTAAACCCCACACCCCCTCCTCAGCTAAAAAAATGAAAAAAGGAAAGAGTAGATATATTTATGAACCTGGTATGACCATTTCTGCCAGGACAAGTCCCTTGTTCCATGGTCTAGTCCTTTTAAGACAACTGGTCCCTGGATTCCCGTGCCCCACGTTTCAAAGCGATGGCCATCATTCTTCATGAACAAAATAGAAGCAATTTTTGAATTTACATGTGAATTTTGTAGCAGAAATTTAGGTACATAGTCTAATACAAAACTAGGCACTACAGATCTTTGTGAAGGCAGAAAATGATTTTCTAACAATCGCGTATTTTCTTTTTGAAGTTGCATTCTTGCTAATGAAGCAATGGTGAGTAAGACGAAGGCAGAGGTCAGGGAACTAACCGGCAATCCAACGGTAACACTCAGAAGTGAAATCCTGTTTACTCCAGCATGTAAGGGGATATCTTTAGTGTAAGGAAATGTTTTGTATTCCCTAGTTCCAAATGCTGATCCTGTATTAAGTAGCATGGTACATTTTTTGTTAAGATAATTAACTAAACTAATTTCTTTCCTTTACAGATTCTGAGTTTTTATTCATTTTCACCCTTCATACCTGATAATTGTCCATTAGTAAACACATGCAGAACATGGCCTGCTGATTGCACCACGAGAGTAGGATTTCGACCCTCACGTAAAAAGGATTCAGTTGGACTTATCTCGACGCTGCAAAGTTCATTTTGTATAAACTTATTCTGATTCATGAACATGAATTTTTCAATGAACATTGCTCTGGTTAAATTTTATCCTTACCTGGTTGTGTACCACAAATAATCACTGGCATCTCTAGTGACGTTTAATTGTTCCAAAAGACCAACAACTGTGAGTTTTGAATCAACCTCCGTAGCAGATATGTCTTCATTGAATGTTTCCCAAGAGAACATTTGCACATTCGTAGGCAACAGTTGAGCCTGTGGTGTTTTAGCTCCAACCTTGATTGGCAGAAACCAATTAATCAGTATCAAGTATTAGTGTAAAGAAACCACTGGTCAATAACATGCCTTAATTTATATGAATCATGGGTGTCCTATAATGTGATCAATTGGTCAAGCCATGGGACTTCAAGAGATATATTGAACAAAATCTAGTGAGAAAACCGTTCTTGAAAATACTTCCACTATTGGTTTCTCCAAACTACAACATATTATACGTCTTTAGTCTTAGATGAAAACATGGAAGATTTCAAAATAATAAACAATATTGAGTAGTCCACGAAACAAGATTCCAAAAGATGTCCCTCAAAAGCACAAATATAAGAAAGAAATATCAGCAAAATTATGTACAAATCTCTTCTAGTCAGCAAAACATAATCTGCCAAATCCAAGCATGATCAAAACAACTTACCATGGCAGTATTAAAAATGACATTTTTGCAATCAGGAAGAATGCTAATTGACCAAGGTGGCAGCTCATAGTGCATGTTATTAAATTTCACCCTTGCAGGTTTATCCCAGTGGAAATTTGAGAGAAAAGCTGCACACCGTCCTGACTTGGAAGAAAAAACATGTGCCTGGAAATGGAAGCATTGAGCCATTACGTTTACATGTAAGAAAAAGCAGAAGATAATTACAAACACTAGAAGCTTCAGTGACGTATGCATAAAATCTCAAGTGTAAAGTAGAGTTGTAGTCCTCCCATCTCTCCTTCCAAGAAGGAAAATGTGGTTCATATAAAGGTCAATAGATGCTTATGTAGGACAGTATGGATACCATTATACAGTTCACTTATATTATAGGGGTTCTTTGGGAATTATATTTCTGTATTAGGTCACCATAATATCTTACTCTAAATAAACAATTCTAGGGGGAGCCATTTTTCATTGATAACATAAGAGAGGTGCGAGAAAATCCTTGTAATTTCCTTTATTGTAGTGAAAATTTGGAGTGACTGCTTGATGTAGCTCTGTGAACAACTATAATAATGTATGTTACTTTGCGTTTTCATGTTTCCTGTTTCCTGTTTTGATTATTATGGCTTTCGGAATTTGACATTAGATCATCAATCCATAACAGCTTATTCAACAATGAACCTGTTCATAGTTTCCCAAGGCCGTGACAGTAGGATCAGCAGAAACCAAAGCTGGTTCGCATAACTTTATCGCCCTATGAAGCCCCTTCAAATGGTCATATTTTGGCTGCCTAACCAAGCCTACTCAAATGAATAGTGAACTAAATTAGTCAGCATGTCAAATTGTAACCAAACCTTTCTTCCCAGATCTCAGGATCAAAAGTTAATGCTCCATTTTCTTACCATATTCATCAATAGGAGCATCATAGTCATAGCTGGTAGTAACGAAAGGACCTCCCGAAGTTCGCCCAAAGTTGGTTCCTCCATGATACTGATAGGACATCGAGAACAAGTTCAATAAGTAGTGAACTGGTTATAATATGGTGTAAAGATGATCCATGATACTTCAAATAGTAAACAACAAAGAATGGTTAAAATTTGATTTAGCCCCTGTTCAGTAATATATTAAATCTGATTTTAATCCTAAGTCAAAGTCAACAATTAATTTTAACCATCATTTCATAAAATCCACAACTTTTCAAACACACATTTAATCAATATCAAAATCTACTAAAAATCTAATTTTAATCTACACGAGATGTGATTGGAACTTTCAGAAGATTGCATGCTAATGAAGTACAGCAAGAATCTTTTAGCGAACTTATAGATCTCCTAACCAAATAATATTTTTCGAAGTCGATGAAATAAAATTGCATACCAGTTTCCTACAGTAAAACATGGTGAAAAACAATAAATTATAAAAATAAATAGATAAATTGGAGGAACGGTGTCAACCATGTAGTAGTTCACAAAAGAGCCTCCTTTCTGAATGAATCGGACAACTGCAAAGGCCAAATCTTCTACTGGACGATGATGAATTGGACTCCCAAAATCTTCAAACCTTAAGAAAGAAAGAAGTTTAGCAGCATTTCATTACAAGGAGCAAGATTAAGGAGACATCATGTGCATATTTGGAATTTAGTATTGGATTGTACTAGACAGTACAACAGACAAAGATTTAGCCATTTTCTTTCATTTTAATACTGTCGAGTTACTCCAGTACTATTTAATCCACCTTACCACATATGCCATTGATATTTAACGTACCATCCAGTCCAAGCCTCAGTCCATAGTGTGGGCTTATAAGGTTTGTTTGGAGAAAAATAATCACAATAAAAGCCATTGCAAGCATTTATCTGACAAGAAAATTAAGGGCAATCAGTTCGAATACAATATCCAACCTTGTATAAGTATGGATAAAAATTTGTTGAAATGAGTTCAGTCAGAATACAGAACTGAATACATAAACTTCCGATGAAAGTTATTCTTAAAGAAAGAAGGGTTGTAAATTTCCAAGAAATTAAGAGGATAGAAAAAGATTTTATGATCGATTCAAGCAAATATCGGCACAAAAGATACTGTAATTGGAAGCAAAAAACAGGTATCAAATATATTACCACTGGATCTGGTGCATCATCTTCCTTACACATAACCCACGGAACCCCGGTGCCTAATTCAATGGCCATCTTAGCAGCCCAAGTCATATATGCACTACCCGCAGCACCAAAATCCTTGCTTACTAATCCATACTCATTTTCAATCTACACAGTTATGAACAGATACAAGAGAATATAGGCAATTCAGATTAACAAAACATTGATCAAATCTGTTAATTATATAGAATTTCCCCATATTTTCTCATTACAAATATAGTAAATATGGGACCCCAAAATATTGTCTTCATCAGAAGCCATTATGCAAGTATAAGTACGTATGAAGAAAAGAAAAAAACGTACCTGAGATAGAATGATAGGACCACCTTGAGACTGAAACAATCTTTCCTCCTTCATCATTTGGACAATTTTCTGGGTAAAACTCTGCATTGCTTTCTACAAACACCCCCACCAAAACCAATTAAACCGTCAAAATTTCTAAGTCATTTACTGGAAAGTGTCCAAATTTGACTTTTTAAAAGGAATTTCACAAATTATCAAAATGTGTTAACACAAACAAAGAAATGGACCTTGAAAGGTTCATTATCAGTTCTGAAGCTAATGCCTGGAACATACTTCAACCAAACCGGAAACCCACTGAAACCCAAGAAATTAAACATTGAATAAGAAATTAGAAGCAAATAATGGAACAAATCTAAGCACATTTTTTTTAGAAATTTAACTACCCAAAGTTCCATTCTGCACAAACATAAGGCCCAATGCGAAGATGAAGGTACAGTCCTGCTTTCTGAACCAACTTTATAAACCGAACCAAATCATATCTTCCCTCGAAATTGTACTAAAAACCCATAAAATTAAAGATATTAATAGACAATTTAATTAAACAAAACACAAAAACCTAGGAAATAATGCAAGAAAACAGAGAAAAACAAACAAAACAAGAGCATGGTACATTGCCAGGAGACGGTTCATGGAGGTTCCAAAAAACATATGTGTCTATAACATCCAATCCTCCTCCTTTAGCCTTCTGTATAAGCCCCTCCCACATCTGCATTATACATACTTTTCTTTCATCAAAAAAAAGGTCAAAGAAACCCAAAAAAAAAAAAAAAAAAAAAAAAAAGAAGTTCAAAAACAATAGAGATTTTGGTACATCAGGAGTGCTTCTTGGATAATGAATGGAGCCAGATAAAAGAATTTTCCTTTGGCCATTAATAATAAGAGATTTCTTGTCATAAGTAACACTGCAATGTGTGAACTGTACAGTTGAAATCAACAATGCACAGAGCAAGAACCATTTGGAAGCTGAGAGAGCTTCCATTTTTTTTTTCTTTTTTAAATTAAAGAGAGAAAAAGAGGGATTTTCTTCTTTTGAATGGAAATAAATGCCTAACAGAGAGAATTTTGCAGAACTAAAAGGGATTTTGAAACCACATTTCAGATCCTGACAAATGCTCAGAGACTAAGAAATTTGGGCATTCAGTTAAATAATGAAATAATTGTGTGTACACTTGTATTAATGAAGGTGGCTCTTCTCTCTTTATTTTTCTGTTTTTGGTCCCATAATACTTTTTACTGTTTCCATGTTCCTTTACTTCCCCTGCATGCAATCTTGAAGAGGCGATCTTGGTCTCTTTACACTTCACTTTTTGGTCTTTTTTTTTTTTTTTCTCTTATATAATGTTTAGTCGTATTTAAAAATCGCTTTTTAACGATTTTTTTTTTTTTTCATATGGTGTATATGTGAAGGTTGTATCTAACGTGTAGCCATAATATTATGATGTTAATGGTTTTAGAGTGAACGTAACATATAGAAGAAGAGAGTAAAGTTGAAACATAATCATTACATTTGTTAAAGTATAAGACTGCACCATTCTTTCAAGTATTGGAGAAGTTAGAGATTTTGGTATTTTCTTGAATTTGAATGATGCATTTTGGATGAGTATACATTTAAAATGAGGGGCTTTGAGCGGTAGATAAGTAGATAGTATTTATGAATATTAAAGTTTAATCATTCATAAATTGATTTATAGAGTTTGCCAAATGGATGCTAGATTAGTTATGACTTATGGCATAATTGTAGTAAGAGTTTTAAATTTTTGCATTATGCAGATGGAATAGGTAAAAAGGTGGTTGATTTGGTAATTGAAAGGGCGTCGTTTATTTGAGTTGGTAGCTAGTTTACATTATGCGATTTCGAGACGAATAATATCTCTAACAACTACATTTCGTAAGTTACTGTGCATGCTCAATAGTTTTCATCATAAGATTTCGAGACGTACAATATCTCAAACAACTATTTTAATAAGTTATCGTGTATAGTCAACGATCTTTTTCTAATGCCGAGTTACATCTTAAGTCATTAGCATTTCAAGACTAGCATCGTGGTTGAAAGTATCGAGATATTTCACATGAAAATAGAAATTCCCCACTCGAAAATGGTTTATAATTAATGATTTTACATCAATTTAGGTGGTTGAAAGTTCAGCGATGTAGCAGTTGAAGACTTGGACCATATGATCATCAACTACATCTTTTAAGTCGTCGTAACAGTTATATCAAAATGATGCAAAATTCGAATTCAACTTTAATTGAAAGAAACATTATTAATCAATTTAAGGATTGTATCTGTCACGGCGGCAACAAAATATCATAACTTCTATTTTTTTAATCGCCATTTAATTAGCTGTAATGCACTGTATGCGCACCTACTTTAAAGGATAGGACATCACATGACAAATATCAATGGAGGTATTTTCAATATTTTCTAGTTAGACAAAAAGAAGCACGATAGACTAAACAAGACTTTTTTATTGTTAATTTCATCCCAAAGTCGCAAGTGAACGTTGAGATCGAAAGTCACGAGTTCGAATCCTCTGCCAACACTTCATTGATCGAGTCTGTTGCACCGGACTTGCTCCGTGCGATTTATCTCAAATGTGTGGTTTGCGGGTTATTGCACATGGAGCGAGGTTTACCCAGTGCGCACTTACGAGTAGCAGCTGCGAATTCCTATGTCAACAAAAAAATAAAAATAAAAATTTCCCAATATTTGAATAGAAGTGACGACAATTCGTCACGTATACAAATGCAATTTTCACCTAGCAGGACGGTGCTTGTATTTTTTTTTTTCTTCACTTACGTCTGAGTTCTTAATTGTGAGATTCATGTTACTCCTATCACTTGTACAGATAGACGATCAATCCGTAACCACGATGAACAAGAAAATTCACTTTCTTACGATTACGAGGTTCGTTCAAATATGAAATTCGTAGATTTTACAGTTGTCCGAGATTTGGTTTGTAATTATTTACATATCGAGTTATAATTTTACATTAAACCTGAATACATCGTGGATCCCATCTATTTCCTTTACGACATGTCCCGTCAAACTATTGGTCTCTTGTCCATAATTTGCCACCTATGGAATTTATCAATTAATTGGATCAGTAATCTTAAAACAGCTCAGCTTCTTGACAAAAAAATAGGAAATGAATGACTAAAAGTCATATCTTGTAAATAATAATTGAGGTTGTTAAAATACTTTTGAAAATGTTGTAAAGTGAAAAAAGAAGGATGCAAGCAATACGACATAGGATGCTCCCCACATCTGTCGTTTTATGCTCTGGATATTTTTGTTAGAACGTGGGTTGGGTTGTATTTAACGATTGTCCCATTCGCATGTGATTCTCAAGTCTCTTATTGCTTCTTGTGATTTGTCCCATTAGTGCAGTGGAATGTCGGTTCCGTGACCCAAATCTAATGCATTTTTGTGGCTCCCTTCACTTATTTTTGTTCAACAAAATACAGTGACTCACTACTTATCGGTTCGTAAAAATTAAAATATCATTTTATAATTGAACAAAATGTTTAATGGGTTCGAGTAAATTTTACCTCGATTGAATACAAAAGTATTAATCAATAAAGTTTAGTCAAGATCGCCCAAAATTGGCCAACTACGAGCCCGATTTGGTTACAATCCAAGCTATTTCCTGGCAGACCTAGCGGTTTTGAGTTGGCCAGTATGTCATGACACTTCTAAGTCTATATTTCGATCATATTTTATCGATCGTTCATAAATATTCTAATCACTTTTATCTACGCATTTTAATGAATTCACAAATACTACACATTTGTCTACCGCTAATTTATATATATTTATAATTTAAAGTGTTTTCAAACACTTCCCAAACATCCATTAACCTCAAACAATCAAATTCGGTTCATCTAAATAGCTCAAATCAACAATTTCATTCTAAGATTTGTATGTTGAGAACAAGTCACCATCTTGTGTAACATGTTAAAAGATAAATCTCATGTCGGTCATAAATAAAACCCTGATGTATTTTGGATAGAGTTTGTAATTGTTTCTAAGTTGATCAAACTCTATTTTTTTATAACTCATTCTTTGAGGCCCGCTACTTATTAGCTTAGACAAACAAGCTAGTTTACCATTGAAGAATCAAGACCAAACCAAGTGCTATGAGGGAAAGGTGAAGGAAAAGAACATTAGATGGTGTTGGAAGGAACGAATTTGGGACGTTGACCGACATGAATTGAAAGACCAAGCCAAACGCTCGAGGAAAAATCTTCGAGTTAGTTGAAATGGCATATTTACCCACGAAAACAACCTTGAACACGAAGGAGAAAGCAAATTTGAGTTCCAATCATCCATTATTAATGAAAAGCAATCAATATGATTCTTTCTTGTCAAGAAAGCGACAACGAAACACTATCATATGGCTTCATCCATTTTGATTTAAATACGATAATTTTGTCTTCTCATTTCTTAATATATATATCCATCCACCTCTATTATTTGGATAAGCAATTAAATAAATAAGAGAAAAGGGATAAGCTTTTGGCTATGGCAACCATCGAAGAGGTCAGAGAAGGGCCTACGATGATGGTGCCAATGCAACGCCCACAAATGATTTTCCCACTTTGGATGGCAACACGTTTGGTGCACATATAAATACAGTCTAATCCTATCAAATACTCTTCTATCCTTTATTATGGAACCATAGATATTTTGACAATGTTTACACTAAATCGATAAAAAAAATTCTAATAGATTTGAAAAATCAATCACATTCCGGAAAAGAAAAATAGAAAAAAAAAAAATAGAGATTTGAATGATTTATGCTATGTATTTTTTACCTAATTTTTTTATAATAACTAAATAGAATTTCAATCCATTAGTTATGTTATTTATTCGGTGGCAATCTTTGATTTTTGTTCTTTTTTCCGAATGTGTTCGATTTTTCAAATTCCCAGGTTAAGGGCAATTTGATTTAAGTTTTTTGAGAAATGATTTTTTGAAGGGAACAATACACAAAACCTACGTATAAGAATTACTTTTCAAAACTAACAAATTTGTCTAATTATTTCAAAAATCAGGTGGTAAATAGACTTATTAAATATTAAATTATAATATAATATATATTAATTATTTACACATCACCTACCCCATCACCCCACTACACCATCTTCCCTCCATCTCTCATACCACTCCGACAACGGTCCGGTGACTGCTCCGGCGAATTTTTCGACGATCATTCCGACGGCCGCTCTAAAAAATTTAAAATTGGAAATCACACCTCACCCATGAATCCACCTACCACCACTTCCTAAAAAATTATTAGGAAAAAAAAAATTGTGCAGTGAGACTGTCTTGTGACCAAGTTTGTATTCAATGTTACTAAATATGACCAAATTTGTAGTCAGCGTGACTGTCTGTGACCAATTGAATCTTAATTGTAACAGTATATGATCAAGTCACAATCAATCACAATTAACACAAAATTGGTCACGACCAGTCACAGTCACGCATATTTGATCACAAACCAGCACTACAATCGACCACCAGTCATCACCACTATCACTTCAAATGCACAACCACTACGTCCTCTAACTCAAATTCATGACAATGAATTCCGAACTAATGTTTAACTAAAACTCTTCTCTGCACCACCACTACCACCTTCAACTAAAATCCACCAACATAGATATTACCTTCATCTCAAAACCGCACATTTGAGGGATTAATTCTAGACATTTGGTTATCAATTGAATCAATTGGTTGATGATCCACTGCTATTCCATCATCAATTGAGGATCTCCTCAACGAATTGAGCATTTGGTGTAGCATAGAAACATCCCAAAACTCAGGCTAAACAACAAATCTGATGAAACAACTACCCACCACATCAAATAAACGCCTACACCACCACATTAAACAACCACACACCAAATGAATTTCAAGCCCCTCAGCTTAACAAAAATACCAACACTCATCCCTAAAGCAGCATCGACTTGCTACGAGCAAAGCTCGTCGTTGCACCACAGTGGTTTGCCACTACGTCGGAAAATGGAGGTTATAAAGGAAGTAGGTGGGGTGAGAAGCCGCCATTGCTGCGAGAAGCACTCGTCGCTGTTGCTGGACTGGAATGCCGTCAGCCAATATCATCAAATTGGAAGGTTTCAAATCCCTGTGAACGATCGAGTTCCAGTGACATGCATCGACCCCGCACAGAATCTACAACATCCACCGCTTAATCTCCCCAGGACTCAATCCATTGCCTGACTCTTTCTTCGTCGCCTTTATCACGGCCCCCAAATCAGTGGGCAAAAACTCAAGCACAAGCACAATATCTTCATCCTCTTGAGGACGACTGTGAGGGAATCGGAGAGGCGACAGGTAGATGTCGGAGTATGCGCCGGAGCCCACGCACTCATGGATTTCATACTTGCTGAGGATTTCTCGACGCGTGTGGATGCTTCGGCTCTTTGACGATGGGTTTGGGTCCATTTTGAAATTGGATTAAAGTGAGTTGGGTTCTTTAAGGTGGGGGTTAGAAAGGGTGTTGGTGGGTGGCGTCGGCTCACCCTTGCAGCAACGCTAGTAAAGAGAGAAGAAAGAGAAGAGGAGGAGAGTGAGTTCGAAAATAAAATTGGTTGGAACGGTAGGGGTGGATTAGATTATATTTAATTAATTTTTTATTAATTATAATTATTAAAATCTAATTATCACCTGAATTATGAATTTTAAACTAATTCACCTTATTTATGATAATTAGTCTTTAATTATAGGTTTTAAGGTAATTTTCTCTTTTTTTGAAAGTAATTTATAAAACGAATGGAGGCCCAAAAAAATGTTCGCAGGGGATCGTTATATGGGCCGTCAAAACATATGGGCTGGACACAGTCCCGAAAGGCCGGCTCTAAACTTTAGGTTTAGTTGTCAAGATAACAAATGAAATGAAATGAATTGAAGCCCGGTTCTTTTTAGTTGAGCCGAATGAAGCCCAAAACTTGGCCCAGCCTAATTTAAGTTTCTTTAGTTTTGTGAATTCTGAGGCAAATGATGGTTTTAACTTTTTACCTAGAAAGTTAATTTGTAAAAATTAGGGTCCGTTTGATTGAAAGAATGGAATTGGATGGAAAGAAAATGAATTTTAGGGAATTGAATTGTCTGAAATTTGTTTTAGTGAGAATTGTAAATTAATTGTGTTTGATTGATATAATTTTCCACCTGAAAAATATTGAAATTTTGGATCTTTTGGTATTCATTTGGCTTTGTTTTCCATGTAAATTGTCCAATAAAGGGATAAAATTTGTTACAATTAGGGATATAATTTGTTTCTATTGCAAAAAAAAAAATTAAAAAAAAAAGTTGTCTAGAAAAGTTTTTCCAACTAAACTCATGGGAAAAAATTTTCCTCAAAAACCAAGAAATTGTGAAAAATCAAAATACGTGGAAACCCAATTCTATGGAAGATTTAGTCAATCAAACATGCAAAAATGTGAAAATGAAATTTAATTTTCATTTTTTCATGGAAAATATAGCCTAATTAAACATGGCATTACTCGTAATAGAGGATCTTTTGAACTAGATAATTAGAGTTTCTTACCTCATAAAAAAAATAAAAGATAATTAGAGTATGTTCAACATCTAGACAAACGAGGCGGTCGATTAAAGCCCCACATTTAGGCATTTAGCTAACAATCCCAAACCATCATTTATCATATAACATATTTTTAATTTTATATTATTCTCTTTGATCGCTAAAAATAGTTATGAAATTAGACTCCACGTCCTCTCAGCGGTGCAAGGTGTTTTAGCTACTTCGATGAACCAATGTGACATGCAAAAATGAGGTGGGGACTTTCTCCCTCGTTGTATTTCCGGTGTAAGAATTAGTAGGTTGTTTTAGAACGTAGGAAGAGGGAATAAAAAGGGTATTCAAATAGCCAGAATTTCAAGATCTGTACCTCTCGTCTTAAGAGTATTTATAGATGTCTGAAATCATATAACTATCGGTGATTATTGTGACACGTGTACTACGTAACGCCTCCCACTACCCCCACGTCTTGAGTGGCGAATCTTTATCTTTTCAGCGGTTAGTTGTGTCTATGATTAACCGTTGGTCGGTTCCCATCCAACTCAATGTTATTTTTATGGTTAAGTGTTGCATTGATTCCGTAATAGTAGTCGGCCCAACATGAGCATAGAGTGTCTCATAGCGATAGGTAGTCCAGTCTGAATGTAGAGTGCCTCATAGCGATAGATGGCCCAACATGAATGTAAAGGTCCTCATAGCGGTAGGCGACCCAACATAGAGTGATTTATGTATAGTATAGATTGGATAGCCTTATTCTTATTGGCCATAGTAGATAGTTATTGATGTCTCTAATATCAATAGTTTAGAAAGTTGTTTTGCTCTAGATAGTTCTATAATTATTTGTTTCAATATTAAAATTTCTTGGACATCAATAGTATTTATCTACATTATATGATATACTATATTTATTTTTTTATTTTTTTTCCGCGTGTTTGAATTTCGTTTTGGTATCGACAAAAACATGAACTAATGAAAAGTAGCATAATTCACGATAAATTGAACTATACAAATTTAATTATGGAAAATACTTTTGTTGAACTCTACACTTTGCCAAGCTAGATAAAATATTTCGGATATGTGGTTGATAAGTAATTACCATTCAAAATTTTAAACAAAGGGTAACGTACTTGAGGTGGGATGTCAATTATTATTGTATACTTACATACATTAATAATGCAAAAAAATTTATTTGGTTGACAAAATCAATTCTATGTATACTTTGCAACCTATATTAAGTAGGAAAAATATATACTTGAAAACTTATTTTACAATCTTTTCTTTTTTCGCCTCGTTTATTTAGATACGCGTATAATGTTTTAGACAAAAGTTTTTAAAAATTTCTTTATCAATCGTAACGCTATATTATAAAAAAAAAAATATTGAAGAAAAAGACTTCTTAAGGTGTTTGAGCTCCAATTTTGAAAAAAATAAATTTCGTAATAATAATATTTTAAACAACGTGTAATCAAAAATAGGGAATAATTTTAAATTTTAAACTAATTTTGTTAAAATAATGTGCAATTATTAAAAAAAATAGATAATAGAATTCATACTGAGAAATGAAACTTTTCTCACTCTTTTGAACATTTTGCGAGCTAATATTGTATTCCATCCGTCCCAATTATATAGGCTGAATTTCTTTTTTTCTCTTGTTCCTAATATATATGCTTGTTTTTTAATGTAAAATATTTTGTTGTATTCATTTACCAATATACCCTTATTAAATTTTCCTCACTTAATATGTCAACTTCTCGAAATCATCCAAATACACATATTTCACACTTCTTGGAAACATGGAACAACTTTTATATTTTCCTCTTTTTCTTCGAAATCTTTATTAATTCCAACAATAATTTAGTTTTCATACTGAAAATTAAATAGGGGTAAATTAAGAAAGATTTTGACAAAAATTAATTTTCAAATGACATTAAAGAAATTTTCTGAATCTGTGTGAAAAACGAAACATGCCTATATAATTGGGACGGAGTAAGTAATAGAATTCATACTGAGAGACGAAATTTTTCTCACTCCTGAACATTTGCGTAGGGCTGGACAAAACTCTCGAACCGACTCGACCCGAATCGAGCGATTCTTCTTAAATTAAATACCCGAACAGGTACCCGAATTGAGAATCAAAAAGTTTGGTCCGAATCTCGGTTCCGACCCAGAACCGAATCTCCCTAATTTTTTAAAATTTAAATAAACCAAATTATTTTATTTTTTTCTAAATAATTTGTTAGTTAATTGTTTTATTCCAAACTTAAAATATGATTTCCATATTTCTAATTTAAAGCTCAAACCCAGTTTAATTAAATTGACCTAAGTTTATCAAAATCTCTTATTCTACCCAGTGCCGTTTTGGAAAAATTGAATTGGAAGCTCGGTTGCGTTTTTTTTTTATTGTGAGTTCGCTATCTTCTTCTTCCTATGATTTTAACAGCCAAATCTTTAAAAAAACTCAACAAAGAGAGGTGCAAAAGATATCACAAGATTGAAATACGTTATTTTGTAAGAATTAAAATTAAACATATCATTAGTTAAATTAATGTAGTGTTGTAAATATTAAAAAATTAATTATGGTATGGAACTCGGGAATCGAATGAAATCGAACCGAATAGAACCGAATCTGAACTAGTCTATTATTAAATTTGGATCTGACGATTCCACTTATTAAATACCCAAAAATTCCTGATCGGTATAGAACGGAACGGAACAGAATCAAACCAAACCATGTCCGCCCTAATTTTGCGGGCTAATATTGTACTATGAATTACATTGAAAACGTACAATTTTGTTGTCATTTAGCCCCCGTTAGGCATCTATTTTCATTCTTATTTTTTTTCTTTCTTCATTTCAACCACACATTCTCCCAATAAAATAATATTACACACAAATATAAAATTTATCATAACTTTTTCACTATATATTCTCACATCAATTACTATTTCAAAAATTTCACACTCCAAAAAGTGGGTTTCAAACACCCTTTTAATAAGGTGTAAAAATTTGTACTATTAATTATTTTAAATATTGTTAAAATAAACGACAAAAAAGTTAGACCATCTCACGCATAGTCAACAAATCTGTCAACCGAATCGCACTTGTAGCAACACTGATAATGGATTCAGCCTTTTTCCGAGTCCCCATGCACTGTTACAGAGAGAAGCTTTCTCTGTAATCTGTCTGTACCCTCCTGCTTTGTCTCTGACTCTTTATTACTCGTAATTCTAGATCCTCTAATTTTCATGCACGCCCCTTTCTCAATTTGTATCAATGTATATATTAAAATTTTTTACTCATTTTTAATAACATATTCTTCAATAAAAATAATATTTTTCATCACATTAATAACTTTTCATTCTTTTTCAACCACACATTCTCTATCAATCTACTATTTCAAAATAATGTGGTTCAAACACACACAACATAATTCATGTGGTACGCTATGTGTCAATAAATTCGTCTCTTGTTATCCCGTTATTAGCCCCTGTTTGACCCACATTATTTTTTTCATTCTCATTCTTCTACTTATTTTCAACCACACATTCTTCAATAAAATAATATTTTCTATCACATCAACAATTTTTCCTTCTTTTTCAACCACATATTCTTCGTCACATCACTTCAAAAAAATGCATTTTCTCATTTTAATATACAGCAAACACACTCTAATACTTTAAAAATTTATTATGCATTTACGACTAATATGAATGGGACTATTTGGTAGAATAAGGAAAAAAAATAGAGAGAAACATGACTTAGCTGTAATGAAAGATAAATTTACAATCAAACTAGTTCGATGACAAAATTCCGAACGAATAAGTAGAATTTGACGTTGAGTTTTCGGGAAATATTGTGGGTTGTAAGGTGGAAATAAGCTTAGCCTCTGTTTGAAAATCATTTTTCGGGAAAGATGATGATTTGAATATTGATTTTCAGTAGAATGTATGGTTAAATGTACGAATTTTTTTTTTTATTTGTATATAAAATATTTTGTCATATGAATGCGTAATAAAAATATAAATACCTATAAAAAAGAGTTTTTAAAGAATGATGCACATACAAACAAGGACTTTCATTAAGCAAATTTTGGAGCCATTACTTTCTTATCCATGTGGGCCATAGGTGATTGATTTGGGGGGGGGGGGGGGGGGGGGGGGGGTTTAGAAAAAAAAATATACAAATAGTCAAATACATGGAAAAGTAGAGGGGTCTCGTGAGAAAATGCAGCTTTATAAAGTTAAGAGTGTATTTGAACCACATTATTTTAAAAGATTATATTTTGAAACAGTAGATTGATAAAAAATGTATGGTTAAAAAAATTAAAAAGTTATTGATGTGATAAAAATATTATTTTATTAAAGAATCTGTAGTTGAAAATGAGCAGAAGAATGAGAAAGAAAATTTTAACGTGGTTCAAACATGGGCTAAATATATAAAGGTTACACGACTGCTCAACTCTTTTTTGCTTTTCTTAAAAAAAAAATTAGTTCAGTGTTAACTACAAATTTCAGAGGAATGAGTATTTTTTATTCACATATTTCATCAATTAATATCAAATTTTAGGAAAAAAATGAAAATGGGAGCTCAAATATAGTTCAATTAGTTTCTAAAAATTGACTATACGACGAGACTAATTTTCTGCCCGAACCCATCCATGCATGCCATAGGCGATATTGGAGACTGAGTCAATTTGAAATATTTTCAAAGTCAAGGTGGAAAATATATAAATACATAGAAAAGAGAGGGCTCTTTTGAAAAAGAAAAAAGAAAAGGGTTCTAGAAAAGACAAAAATGTAGTGACTTGCGCACCCTTAAATATTAAAAAAAGAAGACGACGACGATAGATTCCATTCAGGACGATTCTAGTGTGAAAAATAAATTACATAATCTTTAACTTGGGGTCGCGACGTGTTGATTATGTAGTCCATGTTGGAGATATTACACCGATAAATGTGCACGTTATATTCAAATCAATACGTAACGTGTTATACTCGTGAAATCGAAATAGAATTCGACTTACCGAAATCTGATTTGAGAAGATAAAATAGTGATTTACCGACTTCGAATATAATAATATAGATTCTTCACTTCCCAATATGAGTGACGCACGTTGTTCTTCAATTCAAACCTTAGCATGAAATCAAAAGAATATTAGTTACTTTCCGAAATCAAAATACTAAATTAGAATGAAATCGGAAAAAGAAAGAGGAGATGCAAGTGATGCGATCGGTCGAGGCAAGTGTTTGACACTTTGTCCTTAAGATGAATTTGTCCCGCATCGGTGCTAACGGTTTCTTGACAATCATCTCCCAAGATACAACGACCACGTCTAACCATAGGAGCACTCCAAATGACTTAGACCAACGAACTCGAACGGAATTCTCTCTCTATCATAACCATGATTTTGATGCAAGAATAATCACTTCTACAAAGTGTTTTATGCAAAACTAAAGTAAAACATGAAATGGAATGATATGGAACTATCAATTGAATTTGTTCCACTTCTCATTATTCCATATCAAATTCAAACATGTGGGATCCCTTATATAGTAGTTGGAACATCCATACCAAGAGACACATCTCTTAGAATTTATATCTCTCCATAAAGAGATACAATTACATCTCTACATAAAGAGACAATTATTGAAAAATAATGTCAAAAGTCATGATCTCCAAGAGTCATGATCCATATGAAAAGACACATCTTTTCATCTACATATTTTCTAGAATATTTCACAATATTCCATATAATTTTTCAATAATTCAAAATTTGGCTTAATTTCTCATTCACCAAATAACACATTTCCAACGGTCCAGACACCCCCTAATAAGGGATCGCCACGTATTGATTATGTAAAAGATTTTGTACAAATAGATTTTTCCTTACAAATAAATAGCGTGAAGCAACAAACAAATAAAGGAAGGAAGTATTACACGGTGCCAGTGCTTAAGCTTTGTGTGTGTGTGTGAGAGAGAGAGAGGGGGGGGGGGGGTTAAGGGAGGGTTTAGGTGTACCAGCTGGTGATTAAAGATTAAGACACATTAACTAAACGCTAATTAATAATTATCACTGATAACAAAGAATTAACCAGAAATACCAACCCGCAACAGCCAAGATAGAGAGAGTTGTACACATTTCTATAAACAAGTAGAGATAGAGAGAGAAAATGATCGTGTGTAAAGTCTCACGTGGGAATAGATATAGGCAAGTAGGTGTATAGATACTCTGATCATCATCCGTGTTCTAAATGTATCTAAATCTAGACGCAACTCGAGGTGAAAACGTCAAGTCGAGCGATTTGACGTCTTATTTAGCGATCACTGCCATCGTTGATTAGGCGCTATTATGCGCGCATTAATATCTTTTTTAGTTAAAACTTAAAAGTCGTTAGAAATTTTTGAAAAAAAAAAAAAATGTATAAACCTATTTTAAATATTTGATATGCATTATTTTTAATTGTGAAATAATTTTTTTGTTTGATTAAAAATTAAAATAAGAAAACGTTGTTTTCACGCACATGTGTCTCTCCTAGTCCTGGCCTCTACGCATTAGGCCTTCTGGAAAACTGCTGATAATAATACATGATAAAGGGTTGACGATGATTTTCTTGTGCTTTAAACATTGAACCTCTTTTGGGTTTTTAGATTGTTATCTTCTCTCACAGTGTGTTAGAGTTAGAGAGAGAAACACACACACACACACACACACATAGAGAGAGAAGGGGGGAAGGAACTATAATTTTTGAAGTATTGTATTGGGAGCTTTTCATCATTGGGTTTCACTCTTCAGGTTGGTAAATTTTTTCAAATAAATTGATTGATTTTCTTTGTATTTTTTTTTTATCTCTGCATGGGTTAGATGATTTGAATTCAAGAATCTTATTATCAGTTACTGTCTTTATTGAATAATAATAAAATGGTTCTTAGAAACTAGTACTATCACATAATTTTTTCTCTCTCTTTTTTCCCTATTAGATTAGAATAGGTAAATTGATAGTTGACACTTTCTTGATCATAATTGAATGCTTTATTTTTATTTTTTTTCAGTATTTTGATCACTAATTTTGTTTTGTTGGATTGAAAAACTGGATACTCCAGGGACCTGTTTTTAAGGCTTTTAAAAAAAATAAAAAATAAATTGGAATGATTGATAAGCATCTTGATTGTTGAATTTTGAATATTGACACTCTAGTTTATGAACAAACTGTTAATTCAACGTTCCATTTAATTTTGCAATGTTATTTGTTACTTTCAAGCATATACATATTAATGGAAGGTATTGTTTCAGGATTTGCTTTCTCACTACGCACCATTGGGCACGACTGGACTGTATAACTAATGCCTCTTTTTCCTTTTTGTGTTGTCCAATCTTCCTGACCAAACACGTTGTATGTAATTTCTGTTTCATATTTGAATTGCCAAAAGTACCAGTAGCTCTGAAGCTTATATTGTGAAGTGTAAATATGAACATTAGAAGATTATGAACACGCAATCTATTTTGTATCTTTGGTGGTGAATTTTCCCCAGAATTGCCTGGAATATTTGGTCATCTCTCTGGATTTTCCTACGTAGAAAGAGAATTGGGTACTCCATCGAAGAGATGGCTGCATGTTTTCCGAGTTCAAATAATCAAAGAGACTCCACAACAATGCTTTATTCAAGGGTTCCTTTGCCCGGTTCATATTCTGAAACACCATTTCTTCCTGGTAATACGGGGATGTATATGAATTTCTTGTCGCATTCAGATGTTCAGCCCATTGGATCTTTGGATTCCAACACGTCTCGACAAGAAACTCTATCAAATCTCGTAGGATCATCAACCGCGGATCATGATTTTAGCATGATTCATCCAATGGGTGGAGTTTCTGGCATTCTTCAAGGCGCTACAAGTTTGGAGGGACGAGGATTATCCCTGAGTCTCAGCACACACGATCCATCACGAATGAATATGTCATCTATCCAGTATCTGAGCTCTAATCTCGATTTCTCCCCATTATCGTGTCCGAATCCATCTATATCAGGTGAAACCAGGGGCCAGAATGTTTCTTTTGAAGAAAATGACGATTCTCAGATTAAGCAATCAAGGTGTAATGAATATATGGTTTCTGATGTTCCCAGAAGCAATTTGAATGCGAAAAAGGCTGATATCCCTGCATATGGAATGTCGAGTATTTCTAGTGTGGTTCCTAATTCCAATTACTTGAAAGCGGCTCAACAATTGCTGGATGAAATTGTTAATGTCAGACAAGCTATTATGGAGAAACACAACGGCTTTATTAAAACTGCCAGAGAAGCTGATGGAGAGTCAGGGAATGGAACCTCGGACCCTTCTGCAGCTGGGATATCTTCAACACCACAGGAGTCTAGCAGCATCTTTCCTAGTGAACTTTCAGCCGCCAAGAAGCAGGACGTGCAAGATAAGATCACAAAGCTTTTATCAATGTTGGACGAGGTACAATCCCTGTCTTGACTTGCTAAAGCCAATGAATTAACTTTTCTTGTCAATGGCAATTTTAAGAGTTCGATCTCTACTATTTCCTAATCGTTAATTGTGTAATCAAACAATATTGTTGGGCACAATATTTAAATGAGCCTCTGGTTTGTTGCCAAGACATTAACCATGTATAAATCTGTTCTTGGAGAGGCATCTCATAATTATATACCCTGCTCCAAGATGGTTGAAGCTTGAAAAGCAGACTGACTAATTGTCTTTTCTCTCTCAATCATTTTCATTTCTCATTTAAGATTTAATCAATACAGGTTGATCAAAGGTACAGACAGTATTATCATCAGATGCAAATAGTGGTGTCATCTTTTGATGTACTAGCAGGATGTGGTGCAGCCAAACCTTACACGTCCCTCGCCCTCAAGACAATATCCCGTCACTTTCGGTCCTTGCATGATGCAATAAATGGCCAGATTCACGTGGTGCGAAAAAGCCTTGGAGAGGAAGATTCTTCAGCAAATGGTAAAGGGGTTAGAATATCTCGACTGCGTCATGTAGATCAGCGACTCAGGCAACAGAAAGCCCTTCAGCAACTTGGAATGATGCGACCACATGCTTGGAGGACACAGAGGGGACTCCCAGAAAGCTCTGTTTCAATTTTGCGTGCTTGGCTTTTTGAGCACTTCCTTCATCCGTTCGTTCTGCAAAACTCTATTTTGTTTTAAACATTTCTCTCTCTCTCTCTCTCTCTCTCTCTCTCTCTCTCTCGATACTATTGAGTTTGTTTATAAAATTCTTACACTTGATAGATTATTTTGTCTTTCTCCAGCTACCCTAAAGATTCGGACAAGACTGTGCTAGCAAGGCAGACCGGCTTGACAAGAAGTCAGGTGAAACAATCTCCATCTCATAAAATTATATCTCTTGTGAAAGAATTAATTGTCAGTGTCTTTATAGTGAATACTCGACTCTTGTACGTTTTTGTTGATTGATATATGCCCTGGATCAGGTCTCAAACTGGTTCATAAATGCACGAGTTCGGCTCTGGAAGCCTATGGTCGAAGAAATATACAAAAAAGAGGTTGGTGATGTCGATATAGACACTATTTCTTCTGAATCTGCACAAAAAGCTTTAAAAACTGATGCAAAAGCATCAGAAGACTTGTACCAAACCACATCTCCCACAGAAACCGAGCATTGTAGAACTGGGCAACCCTTTGAGCCAATTTCTGATCACGTCCCTGATGTGGAAATGGTGGGATCAGACACCAATCCCTCATACCAGAATCTGATAGGACAAAGTAGAGTCGACCAAATCCCTCTTCCCGTGGATGACCAGAGCCTTTTTCCACATAAGATAATACAGTCAAATTATGGCGACGAAAGATTTATGGCAGCCGCATACCAGATTTCTGAGCCAGAGAGATTTGGAAGTGGAAACAGAGTATCACTCATGTTAGGATTGCAGGGTGGTAGCCTACCCGTTTCTGATGAAACTCCTCGTAATTTTGCAATAGTGAGAGGCAATGATGTATATAATGCATCTTCTGCTTCTACAGGGATTGGGACACTGGGATTTGACTTCATGGATTCTGCGAACCGGCAGCATGAGTTTGTCTCATCGCATATTTTACATGATTTTGTAGCGTGAGAAAAAGGCTTCTGATTTCATTGGACAGAAGCAGCATCTGCCTGCTTCTGAACCGTTCATCAAAGATAAAGAAGCCTCGCTTTATTTCTTACTATGAAATTTATGAAATATTTTTGTAATATAGCTAGCAAAAGATTGGTTTGGAAGGCATCATGTTTGTATAGAAACATTATTTTTTGACTGATGTGGAGACGATTAAAGTTTGTTATGAAAGTTTGCAATATCCTGAAGTTGAAGCCTTGAAGGAGTCCCTCTATACCAAAAAGGTACAATGGGAGAAGTGCCAAAGTTTGCATTCATCAAGGTGTGTCAAAATGTGTTGTGAACTTGGGTTTGAGTGGCCAGACCTGTAAAAAGAACGACCCAACCCATCTGGCCGAGCCATGGGCCGTCCCGGCATGGCTCTACAGCTGAGCCGTGCTCGACTCAAATATAACGAATGAAGAAAAGGGGCAAATTGGGATAGGCCAGCCACTATTTACACCTTCATATTCATAAGCCAAACAAAGGTAGGAATCAATCAACCCCACGAGTGCTATGTCAATGGTTTCAAAATAAGGGTTTGCACAAAAGCAGAAAAACAAACAAAATGGCTTCTCACCAAATAGGAAACAATCACTTTCTGAGTCTAATACCACAGAGTCAAATATAGACCAACTCTAAATCAATAGAACAGGGGTCCGGCAGTAATTTGTACGTAGAAATATGGGTCATCTTATACATAAAAATGGTAGTAAATATGCGAATGCATAGACTGGTTTATCTCAAATATTTACTTATGACTATTTAATCTTCATTTACCTTACTGAATTGACTCCAAAAAGGCAAACTCAAAGCTATTATCCGCAACGAAAGGCCGGGTATGCACAACGATAAGCAATACCAAAACTACTGTAAACTACAAGTATATATATGGATAACCAGGAGAATTATCTATTCTGCGGTCATTTTCTGAATGTAAATTAACAGAATCACAAACAGAAATTATCTTCATTTCCAGTCACATTCACAAGTTCTAATAAACCTCAATCTAAATACATTCCACAAATTCATACTACGAATTATGCAGCAAGCTAAGCCCAAAATCCATGAAAGGGACAGACTATAACCAAGTGAATCTCAGCACTGTTGTCACCATTTACCTGACAATGACGAGAACAAAAAAATTAAATAAATAAATTTCGAGGGTGTATGTAAGATGATTATTTAAGAGACCGTGAAGTTCACTTACCTCTGGAATAAAGCAACTATGTCTTCCCTTAATCGAGGAGTTTCCAAAAACAAATCTCCAGATTCTTTCAGATCCACAGTCTCCATTTCAAAGTTTTGTAAACCGCTATGCTCGTCCCATTCAAACCACATCTTTGCTATGCTTTCCTTCTTAAAGCAGGTCTTGTGGTCCTCCTCTTCTGGCGAACCAGAAGCAATCAATCTATAAGCATATACCTTCTTAAGCTGACCAGGTCGAAAGGCACGTCCTATGGCTTGGCGGGTAACTGATGGGTTCAAATGAATGTCCAATATAATTATTCGCGAAGCCCCTACAAGAGAAATCCCTTCACCACACGCTTTAATTGAACCAAAGAAGACTCGCGCATCAGGTGAAGTGTTGAATCTCTCCATGGAAGACTCTCGAGTTTCAGAATCTGAGTCACCTGTGATCATGAACATTTCATTTCCGAGCCTATAACCCTTCACCTTCACAGTCAACCTCTCCAAGAACTTCAGAGGCAGAAGGTATTGGCTGAAAACAAGTAGCTTCTCACCACACGATTCACAGAGCTGGAGAAGATTCAGGTAGAATTTAGCTTTCACTCCTTCTCTCTCATCCAATTTCTCCAAAATTCCATCAATTTTCTCCTCATCAACCCTGTCTTTCACTCCAGAGTTCTTTGACAGAGTCTTCAACTGTGGGTGCACATAAATTGCACTCCCTTCGGCATTTATTTTAAATTTTCTGGCCAAGTTTTTCAGGTCTCGAACTTCAACCTTTTGTCTGGGGCTCAGTTGAAGAAAGACAGCAAAGTCAACAAGTCCTGGAAGTTCATCCAGGTTGTCTCCTCTGTAGTAGTGCAATACTTTTCTGGTGAGCTCCCGTAGATCTTGTATGACATTCACTTTTCTCACACGATTTTCATCCTTCAAGAGAGTGTGCTCGATTAATTCACAAAATTCTTTGTCTGTGATCTTTTTCATCGAGTTCCTTTTATTTGACATTTCAGCTCTGCTCAGAATTCTCCTCTTGATTATTTTAGAAGTCTCCAGTTTTAGAAACCTTGGACGAACAAGATTTAAGATATTGAAAACTTCTTTCACATGGTTCTGGTAGAGTGTCCCAGAGAGCACCACCTTTCTCAGTGTCTGGACCTTCTCAAGGGAGGTCAGAACATCAGTGTCCTGGTTTCTTGGAGTGTGTCCTTCATCCAAGATTAGAATGGAAGGGCATTTCAGTAAAATCTCTTGGCACGTAGCAGGAATACTCCCATTATCACTGTCACACACTATAGAAGAGAACTGCTTATAACCCAAAAACAGTATGCTCCTCTCTTTTGCCCACTCCTTTAGAACTTCCAGTTGCTGGGATCGACTGTCTGCTTTCACCGAGTAGAAGTCATACAGAGGTAGGTCTTCCACTTGCCATCTCAGAAATTCCTTTTTCCATATTGCTAAAATTCCCCTCGGTAGCACTACCAGTGGTCTTGCATGCGGATATTTGGCCATGAAACTCTGCAGAAAACTGATAATCATGAAGGTTTTCCCTGACCCAGGAGCATGAGCCATAATGCAGCCTCCTGGATTATCAGTCACCAGGTTACTGAGAAGGAAGTTAAAGCCCTCAACTTGATGGGGCTTCATCACCCTCTTGTGCCGTGGATGTGGGTAAATATCAGCAACGGTAAACTCTGTAGCGGACGGTGTGAACCCATCAGGAAGTATTTCTGGTTGATCATTGTCTTTGGAAGTCCGCCCATCATATCTGTAAGTTCTAGTACTTCTGGTGACCTGAATATAATTTAATATGGGGGAAGTTAGTTGTCTGAACTAGATCTGACTTGATTAATATGAACAAATAGGCATTGCTTCATATGATTGACTTTGAAGTATAATTTATATCTAGAAATGAAAATGAAGTTCAATAAAAAAGAGTTCCAACTAAGCACTGAAGACAAATTGAGTCTACATTTGGTGCCAACTCAATTATGAAGAGTTTAGAAATGCACATTGAGTTCTACATGGTGCATAACGAGGAAAAAAAGAGATCTCCATGTAGGAGACCAGAACTTTGCAACAATAACTAAAAACTTTCATATACATGCAGCTAGGCAGGATAAAGATAAAAGACACAAACTGGATAGTTTTAAAAAATGAATGCCCTCCATCGTACAATAACTAGTAAAACATTCCGAGTTTTTTAACTGGAAAACATATAGTTTTGTAAAGAATCTATGTAGAATATTTCTAAAATTTATAACCACATTTTGCCTCGAAACCTAATTTTTTCTAAACAATACAGCATTGAGCTATAAATTTTACTCAGTTAACAATTCACATGGATTAATGTAGCTGCCAAATTTGGTTACGTTCTCAACGGAGTTGAGAATGCTCAACACTACGAGCTAGATGTTAAACACAAATTCCCAGTAGAAGTGAAGTACAATATAGCAGGGTCCCCAACTGATTGTGATGTACGATTATAGAGGACCACTAAACTTGGCCATGCAGTTTTGCGAGCACTAGTAAGACCAGATATATAATATACTATATAAATTTTTCTAGCAAGTTCGTGCACTTAAAGCAGTTCACTTTCACTTTCAAACTTTACATAAGGAAAAAAAAATTCAAATAATTAGGATCGTGCACATCTAATTCCTGAGCTTCACATTTAAACTACAGAGCTAAAATCTAATACAGGTGGCATACAAAGAAGAAAGGAACCATGCCTTGGAGAAATTGTACTCGATAATGGTTTCGATTCCTCTCCCAATAACTCCACAAATGCGACATACTTCACCAATATCATCTTTCAGTATGTATGAATGTTCACAATCTTCTCCGCCCTCAGCTTCAGGTTCGTCAGGTGGAGGATCTGCACCCGTATCCTATCAAATATCAAAAACGCCAAGCTCATTGAGCAGGAATGTCTACAGATATCAAGAAATCAACAAATAAAGACATAATTATTAATGTAGTTTTAGAGGCATTGCAATATTCAGCAAGTCAATTTGATTAAAAGAAAACTTCACAGCAACTAACAAATTTTGAATTGGAACATCAAATCAAACTAGAAGCAAGTGTTCCAGTAAGATTCACGGATGATATGATGCATCGACACCGACACACATATCCAATAAGACACTTGTCAGTTACGCCGACACGCAATTTTAAAAAAATGTATTGATACGACACGTCACCGGTACGTCGATTAAATTTTTAAAATTCTTTATATAGTATAAATATAATTTTATATTTGTTATTAATTCTTTTTAGAGAAATCTTTTAAATATGAATATCTATTTGTTACTAATTAATTTGAGTTAAAAATATATAATATTTCATGGTAGAGTGTTAAAAAAAAATCTATATCTGACACGTATCCGACGGGATCGACACGAACAAGCTACCCTAGTTGAAGTGTTCATGCAACAGAGCAATGGTGTGATATGTTGAAGGCAAAACACTAAGAACCTTGATTAATTCCAATTAGTATGAGCTTTCACTTCTTGTACTTCCATAAATTCAGTTCTGTATATCCCAGTTCTCAAAGAGACAATGTATGCATACTTCCTGCAACATTACCCCTTTTAATATCATCATTTGTAACCTGGTTTTCATTAGCAAGTATTTGTTCTTTCAGTACATCAAAAGTGCCTGAGTTATGCATCAGATTAAAGACTTAGAACTCTATTTCAATAGGGTTGCTATACTTCAGTTTGTATCAATTGGGTCACTATACTTTAATTTGGTCTCAATTTAGACCACTTCATCTAATTCGGCAATTCCATCACATGAACTAAAGTCAGCCATCTTTGTGGCTGTTACTGGGATGCCAACTCAACACGCAAATGACATCTAATGTAGAAAAGTCTATTAATAAACCAGAAAATCTACTGACGGTATGTTGTTAGCATTCATATACAAGATGGATAGAAATATATGACACGAATAATATCAATTAATACAACAGAGTTCAAATACAAATTTCTCCTACCTTTGAACACTCTAACGCAACAGACATCTCCTTCCAAATGTCATCCAGACCATCACAATTATTGTCAGGTTGTTCATCATCTTCGTCCATTTCCATGTCATCCTCTGTGCCAACATATACACCTTTATCTTTTGCCAGTTCAGTTTCACCAGCAAGACCAACATATACACCTTTATCTTTTGTCAGTTCAGTTTCACCAGCAAGACGCACATCTTTTTCTGTTAGATTTCGGCTCTGAGCATAATTTTGTTCCTGCATTTGGTTATGAGTGGCAATGCCAGCAAAGAAATAAACCGGTGTATAATTTTAATGCAAAAGATAATTATTATCCTCTCAGAAAAACATGTATTTTATATTATCTATCAGAAAACAATTTGTAGCCCACCTGTAACCCCAAAAAATAAATAAATAAATTGGTTAATCCTCAAACCAGTGAAGGTTGTAAGTTATAAGAAGCCATCACCGGCAACAGTCAAATGGCAAAGATTAGTAGCATAAAAAACATAAATAAATCAGAGACAATGAACTATGAGCTACATTCAAATGGGGTCATCCACACACGCTGGGTCTTTAGGTTCCTGAAAGTTCTGTGTAATAATTTTTTTTTCAAGAGGAGAATTAAAAGTAAAATTCATAAACACCTCTGAGTTTTAAACATTCCCTAAATTTTCAAATGGTTGCATAATGAAAAAAAATTTATGGGATTGAACAGTATTCAAATTGAGGTACAAGCAATACACGTGCTAATAACGGATGTATATTCCAAAATATACACTTCTCATGCAGTCTGAGCCCCCAAAAACCTAGGAAATTTCTCGACGATATCCTCCTGGACTATCTTTGACACTACTTTGTGGGATATTCTATTGGATATTCCTAATAAATTAGACAACTGTTAAAATTTCAAAAAGTATACATGATTTCCCTTCCAATAAAGCAGAAATACACACCCACATTTTCAACAATTTGACCTTATCAATAGGTTATCCACTAAGAATTCTAGGTAATGACCAAATACCTCTCCTTTTAACATATCAACCAAATATTCAACCATTTTAATTACAAGATTACGGTCTGATTCAATAAACATGACTTCATGAGGATCCAACATATGCGATGCCTTAAGTGCAAGAAAACACAACTATATCTCACACAATGATCAGATCTCAATACCATAACATGTTAAGCACTTGCGTAGGAGTACGTGTGTGCATGTTATACTTTCATCAGAGTGTCAGCACATGATTATTTGCCATCTAAACTTTGTTGTTCATCACCTTTCAACAGCAGCAAAAGAAAGCACAATGAACTGCATTAGTGTCTTTATCTAGAGAGACTATTACTGGAGCTCTACCGTTTTATAGAAATTAACAGGAAGCTAGAGTTGGAGCTATTGATCAATCAACTCAAGAATTGATACGTGGACATTTAATTTTATTTGGCCCGACACAATCTCTAGTGCTAATTGTGACTTGTCCAAATGCTTGTTTGGCAAGGTCAACAATAACAAATTTAATGATGGAAAAAACTGATAAAAGAAGAAAAGTTCCATACCAAAAAGTCCTTCATGAGAAGGTGGCCAGGAGGCTTCTTCAACTCAACTTCCCGGAAGGGACATAACGGCTTCTCATTCTTAACATCTTCATCATCTGAATCAAGTATAACAACAGGTCCAGGCGAAGGGACTAGTTGTGCAGCGGGAGCAAACCGTTTGACTACAACATTACATCCATCAGGATCATCCTCCAAGTTAATGACATCAGTTGTAGTTGCTCCAGGTAATTCTGAAGCCTTGTTATTTTGCACAGCCAAACACTTGAATGGTAGAGTAGGATCCATTGCATAGTAAGAATCTAATAAAATTTTCCTCTGCACAAGAAGATCCTCAACATCCTTAGTAACGCTTCCGTACTTGCCAGAATCCAACTCTTTCAGCATACTGTTTAGTGAGAATGGATCTGAATAATCCACCACTTTTGAGCAGGCTTCTTGGCCTTCCAGGTCAGATTCACCGCGCCAACCAGCAGCAAACGGTGTGTCACTGTAACCACTTCGTTCATCAACTTTTATCCTTTTCCACCCACTGTGACGTAAATCTGTAGATATAAAATGTAAAGTCAATACATAAAAATGATAAACTTCACCTGTGCCCTCATCTATTTTTCTTTTGTTTTTGGTAGATGCGGGACTCTGTGCACTCAAAAACCAGTAGAGACATAAAACACGACAAAACACAGGTAAGGATCCATATTATTGACTAATTTTACCCCATTGCGAAATACAAATATGAAATCCTTCGATATATTGGCAACATTTCCATCAAGCATTTGCATTCAATAATGAATCTTCCTGGGGTTTTCAGATATTTTCTCTGCACTTTTCTTAAGAATTTTACAACTGAAATAATAGAACAACAGATCTACAGATAAAATTTTGCAATTTCAAATTACCTACTTTGAGGAAATGAAGAAGTGCCAAACGAATATTCTGAAATTATTTTCTTACGACTATTTCCCATCTCATATATTTATAGTGTTTACATTCAAAAAAAAAAAAAAAAGGTCCATATGCAGGTGGACTTCTTGTAAATATTAAATGAACTTACTCATCGAATGAAAAGGCGGATACTATAGTACGGTTTGCCAACTGGTATCCATCAAAAGCACTTCATAGAAAGCAAATTTACACCTAATTTTCTTTAAAATTGTATGAATTTGTCTTTCCCAGCTTTTTAACATCAAATGTCGATACTGCTACTAACAGAAAACCTCCCACTCACAGTCCAACCCTCATGCCCCTGCTAACATCTTACTTCCTTGGATTCTTGTTAAGTACCAATATAACTTTGAAAGAATTACCATAATGTAATCTTACTTCCACCGAACATTGATTGAAAGAAAATTTTTACTTCAAACTCGACGTTAGCACAACTGTAGACAAAAAAGAAAAGAAAAGGAACAAAAAAAATTATCAAGCTACACCCAGTCGCTCACACAAACTCGGTACCAATTACTTATTGTGTAGGCAAAAGTTAACATACCAAATCTGCCGAAAATTCCAATTGGTTCTCGTTAAAACCGAGGTTTCGATCCAATTCGTGGCTCCAATACCCATAATCAAAAATCCATTCTAACCCGATATTTTAGTTATATAGTGCCTTGTGCAAATATTCTGGTTCTTGGTTAAAAATTATTCCTTTTTGTTTTGAAATTAACACATTCCATACATGCTTACCATGTTCACAAATACGTAATTCGTGCAATTTAGTGAATTTGACAACTTTAATTGAGGGAACCGAACCGACCAGACCAAACCAAACCAAACCAAAAACAATTGTTTTCATTCCATGATTAGAGATGGAACCGGTGATAATATATTTCAGACATCCATTGCTACTCGATTTAATTTGGTTCACTTCAGATCGCTCCCACCCTTACGGCCATTAGTTGATGTAGAAAGATATAATCACTTCTTTCCAAAAGCTATAACTAGTGGGAGGCTGCAATCAAACCCATTATTATCCAAAATCGGACCCAGGTGTCCACACCAAACACTTCTTTTAGGCCTTTATTTTGAAGTATCCCTTATGAAATAGGCACACCTTCATTAGTTCTACCTTCTTTACCCAAGAAAGGTCTTTTTCATACGAGATGCATGTGAATGGTAAATTTACTTAGTATTCAAGGAGATGATCTTCTTGTTGCGATTGATATCGGGCTTGAAGCTCCCCAAAAGATAACTTGGCCTCTTAGTTTTCTTTTGTAATACCAAATCATTTTCACCCAGTAATTACTAACTTTTGCATTTAACGTTTTTCTCATCAATCGTCTAAGTCAAAGCAATGTAGATTTGCTACAAAGTAAGGGTGGCAATGTGGCATGTTGCAAGTGCCAACCGCCAATGCAAATGATAAAAAATTCACCAAATAATTTCTCCAAAAGATAGAATAAATAACAGAGAAAAAAAAAAAAAAAATCTAAAATAGCCTCCGTCTCCCTCTCAACCCCCCCCCCCCCCCCCCCCCCCAAAAAAAAAAAAAGAAAGAAAGAAAGAAATTAAATGAAATTTTAATCGACAATTCTGGACAGGATATTAAAATCAAATTCAACGTGAAAAAAAAAAAAAAAAAACACGAATGATATTCCCTTACCAAAAATCATACATGCAGCCATACACGTATATCCACGTGTGTGAGTATATGTGCAAAGAGAGGTTTGTAACTAAACAGTAAAGAAATTACCACTGGAGCTAGTGGCTGGAAACCTTTTCGGAAATGGAGTTGCATAATTGCTATCAGTTGCTATGCCCATCCTCACTAAAATCACACAGATAAAGATTAAAAGGGCTAATTAAATTAATTCAACTTTAAACAAAAAATGCATGTCGATAATTACAGTGCAGCAAGATGTAGAACAAATTTTGAGACGAAATTGATTATGATTTCCGCTTAAGCACCTGATGGAAAAATCGGAACCAATAATTGGGACAAATTAAAAAATGGTAGGTTTTTTTTCTGCCCAAGACAATTGATGTACAATTTGTTGAGGGTATCGGGATCTTGAGAGGCAGAACTGATTCAAGAGAGAAGCTGTTTCCTGTTTTTTCTGTTTGGGTAGATTGCGGCTTGTGTAATTTGGGTATGCTTTACCTTTATAATTTAAATTACATATAAACCAAAGCATATTCACTATAAAACGCAACTCCTCATTCTATTTGTTTGACAATTGAATCCCCAAGCCTATCATTTTCATGGCATCCTGGTCCCTACTTGGCGGAATTCATTAATTTCAACATTCCATTAGTAGTACATCTAATCCTTGATAATAAATTATATTAAAATATTCTATTTTCATGTTTTGAAATGAAGGAAAAATATTTTTCATACTTTTATATGTTTATTTCTTAAAAATATAATGGGGAAATAATTGTTTTACGTCATTTCAACGGACTTTTGTATATAAAACTGTTATCAAATACAAAATATGTTAACTAATGAAAAGTTTAAGTATGAGAATGACATAAAAAATCGTTAGGAGCATAACTGTTATAATAAGCAAATATTAAAAACCTTAAGTGTAATTAAAATGTGGTGGACGAAATAAAAACTGTGGTTAAAAAGAAAATTTTCTAGCAGAAAACCTATTTCACTTCTCAAATGGTGCTTTTAAAAAGTTATCATCCGTTCAACTTTAAAAATCAAATTTTTTATAATGTTTTAAAACTCGACCCGATCGTTAACTACGAAAAGTTAAAGGGTCAATCCGGATTGAACTAGTGGTAAGAAATTATTGAATAAATACAAATATATATGTATGAAGTGTAGAATGTATAAAAATATATTTAAGAGCATATAAAATACTAAATTTCACCCTTAAGAAATAAAAATTGAAATATTGTACAATACTTATTTCGTAAATATATTAATTCTATTATACAATACTTATTTCGTAAATATATTAATTCTATTAAAATTTGTAAATTATAGCAAAGTGGGCCATATATGCATTTTGATTTAATGGTTTCTCCCAGAGTAGCTAATTGGTAGAAGATTCAAAAGGCAAGAGAGATGAGAAAGTCTATTAATGCACTATTAGAGATTTGCCATCCGTTCCCAAAAAAAAAATTACAAATTATAAAATAAAATAAAAAATTAGTTAACTGAAGGAAAAAAAAAAAAAAAAAAGAGGGCGGGGCGTAGCCCGCCCCGCCCCGTTTAAGGCGGCCACGTTGCTATCTCTACCCACTATTGGGCCATTAAATGAGTCGAGTAAATATTTTTTGGATTACTTACAAAAATACCCTTAAATTTAAGAATAATTTGAAAAATCATATGAAACATATTTGGAAGTAAAAAAATAATGTGTAAAATCAATTGTCACTTTTTTAATAGAAACAGTGACCCACCGTCACTTTTTAAAGTGAAGTGACACTTTTTCACTAAAAAGGTTATAGAAATCAAAAAGATGACTGAAAAAGTGATAAACACTAAAAAATGTGACAAAATTTAAAATGATAAATTTTTAAAAATTGACACAAATTAAAAGAAGTTATACATATTTAAAAAGTGACCAAAAAACTAAAAAAAGTGACAGAAATTCTAAAAATTTACAAACACTAAAAAAGTGGTAGAAATTCAAAAAGGTTACAAACACTCAAATAGGTAGCAAAACACTTATCAAAACTTTGGAATCAATTCGACAAAAATTAAAAAAGTGACAAAAACTCAAAAAAGTAACACGACAAAAAGTACAAAACATCCATAACCTTAGAATCAATTCAATAAAGTGATAAAAATTTAAAAAAATGATAAAAACTCAAAAAAGTGACAACGCTAAAAAAAAGTTACAAAATCCAAAAAAGTGACACAGTTAAAAAAAAAAAAAAGTGACAAAGTACTAATCAAAAGATTCAAAACTTTAGAATCAATTCAACAAAATGATAAAAATTAAAAAAATGACAAAACTCAAAAAAGTGATAAGCACTGCAAAAAGTCACAAAATAGCTTGGTTGCTCTTTCATTGCACTTCCTTCTCCAAAGTTTCAACATCAA
Organism: Fraxinus excelsior; assembly: GCA_019097785.1. NCBI lineage: Eukaryota > Viridiplantae > Streptophyta > Magnoliopsida > Lamiales > Oleaceae > Fraxinus > Fraxinus excelsior. The sequence continues at coordinate 9,199,241 of CM032633.1, read as the reverse complement.
ACACTAACAAGGTGAGTGTGCTTCAAATGTGAACTAAGGCCCTGTTTGAGCCACCTTATTGTAGAATGAGAATGAAAAATATAGTCGTTATTGGACCCTACACAAGAGATATAAATTCAAAATTGATGGCTTGAAGTGATGAATAACGATCATATTTCTCATTTCTATTGATGAAAAATGAGAAACAAATGGGGGCTAAAATAGAATTGCTGAACACATACACTTTCCACCTCATAATATTTGGAAGTGATCGAACTTCTCTGCCAAACTACAAGATTTCTGATCTAATTTTATGTTAACAAATAACAAATTTGTTTAATCCGAGCAACATTGGATTAACTGTTGCATAGGGACTTTATCCCTTTTTTCTCCGGTCGTCATTTCTATACCTGATAATAATGTTTTAGAATCCAAATTTCTTCATACCAACAAAAAACATAAATCTTCAACTAAAGTCACGACAAATCTATCACAATAATCAAAGATTACAACTGTATTTCAAAGGTTTTCACTTATTCCTATAATGCTGCTGATTGTTATTTTAAATTCTACCAGACTCTTAAAAATAAAGAACGTGACGTTGAATTATTTATCACATCTGGAGAATTCAAATTTTGAAATTGAGATTGGGAGGTCATGGGATAAGATTTTTCAATAGAAATTGTTGCATTGATTTTCAAAAAGGTAATAATGGCCCACACCCGAGCCGATTTTCACCCCGCCTCTCGAGCAATCTCCGGTGAACCCATTAATTTCAACGATTCAATTGGTAATCACAATATTGAATTACTCAAGAACCTAGTTTTACATGCTTCTTACTCTTGTGCCGCAATTGCTAGCCCTTTGTATTTATCTTTTTGAAAACTTTGGATTGAATGAATAGAAAGAGAAATGCAAGTTTAATTGTGGCTGTAAATATTTATTTTCATTCATTTGGACATATATTTCACTGTTAATTAAAAAGATTAATGAAAACTTTTTTTAAGTGCATTCTTCAATTTTAGTGATTTTGGACAGTATTGTGCCTAATTATCCCATATTTTTTTATACAAAAATTTAACCTTTAAAGGCTGCCAAACCGAGACCGGTTCAACGGGTCCTTGTAAACCGACAAGATTATTAGATTTTGGACAGTTTTTTAATAGAAGGTTTTTTTCACCTAACCGGCTCGGACGAGGAACCGATTCTCGATTTTACCGGTTGAACCGGCCGAGCAAGGCCGAGTATGATAACATAGATTTTTTTAATCAACATATCAAAACATGATTACTTTTAATTAAACCGGTTATGATAACATTGATTTTTTTAATCCAAAAGTCAAAACATCATTACTTTTAATTAAATAAATAAAAATATAATAAGCCCTTATTTATCTCCATTTGAAACAAAATTCTTTAATTTTCACTCATTTAACACTTTGTACATAAATTAATTTTTTTTTACCTACTATATGACCACCCATTCTCCAAAAAATAACTATTTAAAACTCCATGTCTTGAAAATAATGACTATGAAACACGGGCTAGGTAAAACACGAGAAAAAGAAAAGAAAAATGATATAGTGTCTACCTAAGTAAAAAAAATATAAAAACCAACGAAATGAAATTTTTTGGCTTCTTCCCCAGCTAAGGATAATAAAAAAAACTCGTTTAATCCGATCCGCGAACCCTGCCCCGAATGGGGCAAAGATTACTCGCTTAATTTAGGTAAATGGTGCAGGGGTGAAGGAGTAGACGAATGTCAATGCCTCAAAGCAGGTACGAAAAACATAGTTCCCGTCCCACTACCCGTCTCGTTTAAAGTTAATTTCGAATTAAAGTTTTTTATCAAACAAAAGAAAATATTTATTATAATTTTTAAGGAAAACATGAATTGGTATTAATAAATTGGGAAAAAAAAAGTAATAATAATGATCTCTAACTAAATATATAAAAAACATAAAAAATAAAAATTGGACGATAAATGGGGCGAGTGTCATGTTCCGCCCTGCACCGATTCCGTCACGAACCCACCCCATTTCGCTTTAATCGAGTATGAGTGTGGGGCATGTGACAAAAATACTTAATGGGACGAGAGATGAGAATGATCAAGCCGACTCAGATTGATTTTGTTGTCATCCTCCATCCATAACTAGTCTAACCATCCCCAATCCCCTGTTACAGCGATGCTATGTAGCCGCAACAACCACTATCTCAGCGAGATCTGCTACGCTGCTAAGGCCAATGCCACATTGACCCTGGGAAAATAGGAAAACCCTACCTCAACTACCCAATCTTGCGAGTTTGCCACTTGCACGGTGGAGGGCAGTGCCACACATACAAGAAAAGCAGTGCCAAATTTTATACAAATAACAGTTGACACTTTTTATTGGACAAGGGCTAAAAAAAATTTAAAAAAAATAAATAAGTGACCAAACAGGTGTTGCCAATGCTGCTCCCAATTCCCCTCTACAAGGGAAATTGCTATAATAATTAATGTTTTGGTTGAGCATGTCAAAGAATTTTAAACATAATTATTAGACTCGACTTGACTCGAACATAAACTTAGTCGAGGTACTGGATTGTGGGTTACTGCTTGGACAAGTGGGACAACGATGAAACTAAGGGTGTCACGAGCCGAGCATAACCGAAACTTTAAGTTTGGGCTCGACTCAAGCAAAAATGATTTGAACCTTTTTTGGCTCGAGTCAAGCAGAGTAAAAGCTCTCTTTTTGTAATAAATCTATTTTTTAAGAATTTAAAATTTATGCAATTTATATAGGCGTGAATTTAAAATTCGTGAATATAATCTACTTTTTAATTTTTTTTTTAAAATAAAACTCGGCTCAACGAACCGAAATGGCCCATGACACGAGGCCACGAGCTGGCTCGGCTTGAGCAGATGTCCCCAAAATGGGGCTCGGTGGTCCCGAGGCTACCCAAATCGACAAGCTTTTTTGATGTCCCTAGATGAAACCGGCGGATTGTCTCTTATAAATTCTAAAAAAAAAAAAAAGTGTAAATTTTTTTTTCTTTGAACTAAAATTAAAATCTTTTAAGTTTTTTGTCACTACTTATTTATATATTTTAAAATTAATTTTGTTAAAACGTTATATTCATCTTAATTAATCTTTCAATATATGATAAGGCTATAACATAAAGTAAAATTTTGGATTATAATTTTTTCAAAATATTTTTAGAGATATATAATGATTCATGTATATATGTTGATTATTGGACAAAAGTAATTGTGAAGAGCCATTCATTGATCTTAGGGGTATAATGTTCAGTTTCTTGAACCAAAAAGAAAAATATTGAAACCTAATCAAAACCGATCGATTGGGTTGGCAGTTTAATATAAAAGTCGTCGGTTGGCCCAATCAAAGATCAGATCACTTCGGCTCAACTAAGGTCTGGGTCACTCTTTTTCGGACCCTATTGATCGGTTCGGGTCGAATATAACACTGGTTTTAATAAGAAAATATCTTTTTATACTTAACATATCGTCATTGATAGCTTTGGGAAGAAAATATACCGAGTAAACCTAAAAGAAGAAATTTTAAAATATAAAACTAAACGCAGACTAAAAGTGCACGAAGATTCGAAAAAAAAAAAAAAAATCATTTTGTTTTTCCAAAACTACCAACTTCAACTATAATCATTAATATATACAAGTGATAGCACAAATAGAAAATGACCAAAATAATTTTTTCAACGAGCGGGCTAAAATGCTTGGGTTATGCATGTAACTTGTGTTTCTTTATGGGTATATTTTAACAAAATTTGCCCAAAAACTACACATTAGAAAAAGGAAAATTGAGCATCGAGTTTACCAGATCGAGATTGAAGAATGGGTAGAAGAACAGATCGACCGCGCTTGGAAGCACGAGAAAGACGAGCAGCCTGAGAATCCGCATCCATTGCTTCTCAAATGGAATCCCCCTTTTCAAGAAACAAGGTAATTGAATTTGAGCGAGCTAAGCTTGCGTTTGATTTATGAATTCACGAGCGCAAAAGATATAGGAGAACTATTTTGATGGGATATACAGACACGTAGAAACATTCAATAATTTGACGACACGTCGTCATTGTGTCATAATCATCACTTTTTTTAGATTGCATATCAAATGACAACACGTGTTATACTATTTCTCTCCTGCTCTTAAATTTTTTTATTAGAAAGTTATATCGACTCATATGAATGTACATGGTTTAACCAAAATTAAGAAAATTAATCTTATTAAATTGATTCATTACACATTACACAAAACTATGAATATTATTTGTTTGATATACAAATTACACAACTGACATCTATTTTCTTCTTCTATTGAATTTTCCTTTAAGGAAGTCCTAGAAATATAGAATTTTAGCATGGTCTTTCCTTTGTTTATTTAGACATTTTAGTTTTTCTGCTTTTCAGTTTTGTTTCTACGAATATTGTAGAGACATAGAGTTCTATTGAGATGCTAATTAAGTCTTGCAATGTAATAAATAAATCTAACAAAATTAGATTTCTAAATTTTGGCTTAGATGTATAAGTTCACGTAAGTCACATAATTTCTCGAAGAATAAAATTTGACATAATGTCGTCGTTTCAATGGATAATTTAAAAAAGATAAATAAGTGAGAAAAATAGAAGGAGAATACATACACGATAACGATCAACAATTGCATATGAGATCGTCAAACCTCATTTTTTTTTTTTTCAAAAAAATGAGATAGAAATTAATTATGTTAATTGGCATGCTTTACTAAAAATAACACAACTTGTTTTTAATAGTTGTGCATTAAATTTAACCCCTAAATGCTAAACGTACAATTTATTTACCAAAAAAAAAAAAAAATTAAAAAGAATTTTCTATATAAATTTTTCTCTCTCTCTTTGGCTAAACAACAAAAATTAATTGGGATATTTAATTAATTTGAAATTCTTACAAAGTTATAACCCTTTCTTCTACCAATTTATTAGTTAGATGGTTTTTCACTAAATATTTTAATAATTGCTTATTATTGTATTGTCATTAATATAAGACTCCGTATACCTAAATCGATGGTGCTACGTGTACATAATAATTTATAGGATTATTCTATTTATACATAATTTTTTTACATAAAGTTTTACCGAATCAACGAGTGGCGACCCCGAGGTCGTCGATTCGGTAAAACTTTATGTAAAAAATTAGATAAATATAGCATGGTCCTAATTTAAATCACTCAGGCGCCCCTCCAATAGGGGGCCGACACTCGTCGATTCGATAAAACTTTATGTAAAAAATTAGGTAAGTGTAGCATGGTCCTAATTTAAATCATCAAGTGCAAATAGTATTATTCTACCTAAACTTTCCATTTTTTCAAAAAACAAGATCTGACGTTGATATAGTTTCAATGTCTGTTCAACGATTTAATACTTTTACCGACTATCATTTACAGTATCAATTCCAATTTAAGCAATTTCAATAAACTAGATTACGCGCACATTTTATGCTAATTTTAAAATATCAAGAAGTATATTGGTTGCGGATTTTAGGATTCTTGAGCCAAAAAGCAGGATTAGGCGCGATTATATATTTTTGGTATTTTTTACTTTTGAAAATCAATGTTTTTATCCATGTATGAAATTGCATATTTTAACTTTGCCCTTATTTGAACCTCATTTTTTAAAAACTAGTCAGAGGCACGTGCCGTAATGTAGTTGGCTACGTAATAGTGTTACTAATTTTTTATTATTTTTGGAGACATCACTAATTAAATCTTATTTAACAAACTTTTTCAATATAAAACTTTAAAGTTACAACGAAAAATAAACAAAAAAAAGTTAGAAACAAAATGAGAAATTATTCATCATAAACAACTAATATAAATCAATTCAAATTTAAAAACACACATACACTAACAAACTACCAAAATATTGTTGTTTCTTCTTTCTTCCTCAATTTTCTGGAAGTACAAATCTTTAGAGGCCCTGCATATCACATTTTAAGTTTTTTGAGGGTGGGTAGAAAAAAAAAATTAATGATTATGATTTTACGTTTAATAATTTAAGATAATTTTTATATTCAAACTTAATCGACAATATATTTATTATTATCACATTTTAAGTTTTTTAAAAAAAAAATTAAATTGATCCAAATGGATATTTATATCGTGAAATATCGAATCAAACGTTGTAGGAAAAATAAGTTTTGAAAAAATGACATTGGAATGAGGTTGAGATTGAAAAAAAAAAAAAATAATCACGACTTTACGTTTCACAATTAATTTAAAATTATTTTTTATATTTAAAATTTATTGACCATATATTTATCATGACCGCACTTCAACATTTCCAACAAATTTTAAATCGCTTAAAACACATATTTGTAACTTAAAATATTGAATGAAACGTTAAAAACATTTGCTTAATTTAAGATAAAAACTGAAAAAAATGAAATTGAGAGAAATTAGTGTGAGTATGGGGGTTGAGTGTGGGTAGAAAATGAAAATTAACGATTATGATTTTACGTTTAATAATTTAAGAAAATTTTTATATTTAAACTTAATCGACAATATATTTATTATTATCACATTTTAAGTTTTTTTTTTAAATTTAAATCGATCCAAATGGATATTTATATCGTGAAATATCGAATCAAACGTTGTAGGAAAAATAAGTTTTGAAAAAAGGACATTGGATTGAGGTTGAGATTGAAAAGAAAAATAAATAATCATGACTTTACGTTTCACAATTAATGTAAAATTATTTTTTATATTTAAAATTTATTGACCATATATTTATCATGACCGCACTTCAACATTTCCAACAAATTTTAAATCTCTTAAAACACATAATTGTAACTCAAAATAATGAATGAAACATTAAAAAAAAATTGGCTTAATTTAAGATAAAAACTGAAAAAAAATGAAATTGAGAGAAATTAGTGTGAGTATGGGGGTTGAGGGTGGATAGAAAAGGAAAATTAACGATTATGATTTTATATTTAATAATTTAAGAAAATTTTTATATTTAAACTTAATCGACAGTATATTTATTATTATCACATTTTAAGTTTTTTTAAAAAAATTAAATCGATCCAAATTGATATTCATATCGTGAAATATCGAATCAAACGTTGTAAGAAAAATAAAGTTCGAAAAAAAGACATTGGAATGTGGTTGGGATTGAAGAAAAATATAAACAATCACGATTTCACGCTTCACAATTAATGTAAAATTATTCTTGATATTTAAAATTTATCGACCATATATTTATCATGACCGCATTTCAACATTTTCAACAAATTTTAAAACGCATAAAACGCATATTTGTAACTGAAAATATTGAAAAAAAAAAATCGACTAGACGGCTTAGCCGAATCGAGCCCAAAAGCCATTCAGCTTGGCTCGCGGCTTATGAACATTGACAAGGGAAGCGACTCTTTTATTATTGGTAGAGATAGAAAAATTCTATATTTAATAGTATTTGACTGTTGACACATTTTTTAATAAAATAATATTACACATGATCCAAAAATATTTTCTTATTTTTTAACTTCGCATTTTCAAACAAATACACAACTCAATTTTTTTTTATTATTCTTTTTTGACAAGAATGGGGCTAGACAAGAGCTTAAAACTTGTTGCTACATAGCTTTTTATTTATTTATATCTATGTATATTTTCTTTTGTCCCGTCTTTAGTTTATATTAAGAGGCCAACGATGAGATAAAAGAGGAGGACAAAATTCCGAAGTTGTTTGATTATCGTTCTACAAACTATTCCACAACCTAATCACAAGTGTCATTAAGGGTGTGTTTGAGTCGCACTATTTTATTGAATAATGTGTGTTTGAAAATGAATAGAAGAATGAGAATGAAAAAAATAATGTTTACCAAACAAGGGCTAAAATTGAAAAAATAGGAAAAAGGGTCAAAACTAGTTTTAAATTCCGAATTTGATTACATATTGATTCTAAATTTATAAACTCTACTAGTTGGCGCCTCGTGCGATGCACGAGTTTTGTACTTATTATATGTTTATTAGCGTGCTATTTAATGATAATAACAACGTAAAACAAAAACCTTAAATATCATATTGATTGATCAAAATAGAATACAGGATTAGGAGATACAATAAAGAGCTGAAAATATCAGAACTACAGGAGAACTGAACAATTTGATTCGCATAAGAATTTCTGACAGTTCCACCATATCCAGTGACTAAATCACGCATGAAAAACATGAGCCTACGAGTTATAGTCCCAGAAACATCAGCATGCCCGCTAAAAAAACATAAATACAGTGTATATCAGTTCAGCCAATCTTCATCATGGGACCAAAAGCTCAACATTAGGAGTAAAATGCCTTATATATCGTATCGTAGACAACATTATACTCTCTTACTACTAAACAAAATCTAAAAAAGGTAAGAGGTTATTGTGTTATTTATGAGTATCCAAATCATTTACTTAAAACGAAATTAATGTTTCACTTCCAATGAGCATTAATCGAATTCCTAATGATGTAGTAAGTGAAAAAAAACAAAAGCAAACAGAACTTATTTAGGGTTCAGGTCCCTCCCCCGCCGTCAATCATCATCAGAAAGTCCGACCTTTAACCGTTTTACACAATTCTATATATTAACCCTTATTGATCGGACAACGCTTTTAATTTCCCTTCTTCGCAACGAAATAACTATATTTTAACCTTGAAAATACGCTAATCATTTGAAAGAGGCCTCAGAATACGAGAACATAACACGAGTATTATCAACACGAAAATCTATCAATTTTCTTCCAATGAAGATCTCTATCAAGACTTTTTTATGCTACATGATCCATGAAGAAATAAGTAACTAAATGCCCAACTTTTCATTAAACTACACGTTGACGATTTAAGGATGGAACACTAAATGTCAATGCTCAGTTAATTACAAATAAACATAAAAACTGAGTTAACGTGCTAAATAACAAGTTAGTTGAACCATATTAATTAAAATTCATACCACTTTGATGTTTAGAAACAAGATGCAGTAAAGGAACTTGCCTTTGTGGGGTCAATTATGCCAGCGGCCATTAGATCCTCGTATGTTCCAGTTGCGGCATTGTAACCATACTTAGGATTATCATTGGCCAACACCTAAACAAAGAATCTCATGTCAATTGAACACAATTCAGATACAAGCTCTAGAACGATTAATTTTGAACATGGCACGAAAGCAGTTGAGTCAAGTCTCACCTTCTCTATCACAACACTTCCATTTACCCCAGCATTTTTGGCTATTAATTTCAATGGATAACTCAATGCTCTCTTAACAATATCTGCTCCAATCTGCCGCCATTCCAATTAATCCTTGTTTATCAATCATACAAAACCCAGTATCACATCTCCCTTGAGTAAATTATTAGCACAAAATTAGAAAAAAAAAGGCAGAGAAACAAAGTAATTAGCCTCCGCGCGGAGTCCCAAACCTCCGCACGCGGAGGATCTGGGCCTCCGCATGCGGAGCTTGGAAACCGGCTCTCGCACAGGCGGATGGCACACAAGATCCTCCGCGTGAGGAGGTTTGGAGTGCGGAGGTTTGGAACCTCCGCACGCGGAGGCTTTAAAAAATTTTTTTTGCTGCTTGTTTTCTTCTTTTTTATATTTAATATCCAATTCCAAAACATGTAAATAAAACTAATATAAAAGGCAAAACCATTTTACATAATTACTTACCGCTGAACGGTATGAAAATTTCAGATTGTTCCACTGCAAGTGGAAGACCAGTTGCTAAGTTGCTTCAAGACCAGTTGCTTACTTGCTTCTTAACGAGAGAGAATGAAATGAAATTGAATAAATATTCGTAAAATTTCTTGGTAGAAAAAAGAGGATGATGAAATGGAATAGTTTTTCTTCTTATTTGCAATTTGCAAAGTGATGAAATGAAATGCATTTTTCCCCTTTATATAAGGAAAATACAACCACTGTTGTAAAACCCTAAACAGCACCGCCTTCGAACAAAAAACAAAAGCGGTGAAAATCGACGACCGACTAAAGAAAGAAAATACAGTGAATTTCGGCGCCTACATTTTAATTGGTAAACGCAAATTCTCGGCGCCTATTTTTTTTCTCGGCACCACCCTTTTTTTCCTCCGAACAGTAACTCTTTTTAATATATAGATTGTCCTATATAGATAGAGGACAGAGATCAGCCTAAATATCTACCCACCCATTGACGTTGCAATTTCTGATTATGCAGACTTTGATGCATGGGGGCAAATGGGAAATTTAAGCCTCCACCTTGTGTTTGCTACTTAAGATCTCCTCCCAGTCGTTACATCATTAAACTCTCTTTTTTTCTTTTTTAATGTTTTTTTTTATCCCATACAGACATTTCCTCGGCTCAAGCCTCAACAAAATCCATTTCATTTCTTCTGTGTAGGCCACTCCCTAGCCCGTTTTTGTACGAAGTTCTTTACTCACACATGTAGGTTATACAATTAAATTTTGGATCTTTTTTGAGGTTCGTTTGGTATCTTCTCTGCTACTAATAGTGGAGCTGTCTTCCTGCACAGTACACTTTTGCTCATTTCACCACCTTTTGTAATATTAACATTTCATATTCTGGTTTGTTTGGATATATTTGAAACTTTTTCCGAAATGACTTTTGTTTGTTCAAATGTAATGTCCTTGTCTAAAGTGGTCATATAATGCCATTCATCTTTATTTTCTATAATTTTTCTATTTTTATCATTCCGCCAGAATGGCATAGGGGAGCCTTTTCAGATCATATGCTTTACTACAATATTGGTTCTTCAGACATCTTGTCAGTATTAGCAACCTCTAATGTACAACGCATTTGAAGCAATGGCTCATATGTAATGAAAGTTGCAGTGCATTGTCATGTATCTTCCCTATGGCACTCTCCCTTCCCTGGCTTTTGAAAAATCCCTTATAGCAATGCTTATTTACTTAACCTTTTATTGCAATTTGATATTCTCTTATTGAATGCTGGTTGTGGATAAAATTTATTTTGAGAAGCGACATTGTAGTTATGATGTAAATGCGTGTGCTGTTAAGCATCCTTCTTTTTCTGACGTGCTCAATATTCTTGATAGAAGGGTGCAATTCTTTTTTTTTATTATTATTATTTTCCTCTGCTTGCAGATTGACATGGACACCATCGAAGTGAGCAACCTAAATAGGCAATTCTTGTTTAGGAAGTCCCATGTTGGGCAATCTAAGGCTAAAGTAAGTAAATAAGCACCTCCTTTTTTGTGCTAGTTGCTGGATTTTCAGGTCCTCCTAATATACTTTGATTAAATATTCGACCAGGTTGCTCGGGATGCTGTATTGAAATTTAGGCCCGACATTAGCATAACACCATACCATGCCAATGTCAAAGATCCTGACTTCAATGTTGATTTTTATAAGCAATTCAATGTTGTTTTGAACGGGCTTGACAATTTAGATGCTAGACGACATGTGAACCGCCTTTGCTTGGCAGCTGGTGTTCCATTGGTTGAAAGTGGGACCACTGGATTTCTAGGACAGGTAATTGTATTTTCCCATATTACTTTTGAAGAGTTAATCATTTTCCTAAACAATTGACGTGTTACATTTTTTGTTTGGATGCCAGTAATGTACCTCAGTTGTCATTATTTACAGGTGTAGAATGTATATTAGTTTAGTTTCAGGATTAGATAATTCCATTATCAGGGCCGTACCTGTGTTTCGCGGGGCCTGAGACGAACTTCAGAATTTGGGCCCCTAAGCCATAGCAGACAATCCTCCTTTTCTTTTAAAAAAGTCTACGGAACTAAATGTGTTAACTTAAATTCAACAATAAAGCAACAAAAAAAAACTAAAATATTCAAAATATATATTTTGCAAAATGTTATAACCAATCACTTAAATACAACTCGTCTTGCAGTTTTCGAGGCAAAAATATCAATCAATTTTGTATAGTCGAGTTGTTCAACCATTTCTTTTTCAATGGATAACATAGCCAATCCATTCAATCTTTCCTGCGACATAGTTGAACGGAGATAAGTCTTGATCAATTTCAACTTGGAGAAGCTTCTTTCTGCTGATGCAACTGTAACTGGTATTAGGGGTGGGCGTGGGTTGGGTTGGGTCGGTTTTTACCCCAACCCAAACCCAACCCAACATTGTCGGTTTGTTCGAAATTCAACCCAACCCAACCCAATTATGTGTCGGTCGGGTTGGGTTGGGTTGGTCGGTTTGAGATAAATTTATTCCACAAAAATTAAAATTAAAATAAGGTTAGTTTGATAATTCTCAAGAACACGATAAAATAAAACGGTAGAGATCAGTCCAAGAATATAAGCAAATGTGATTAACAACAAAGACACAACGGTGAATGATCAAGTTTTGTTGGATAAAAAACAGACAATTTTCATGTTTTCTTGTAAACATGTTTGGCTAAAGCTTAAGTAATGTAAAAGTTACTTTTTTAGTAACTTATTGCTTCCTAAGGTGTTTTCGATACAAATTTTCTTAACTTTTAAGTAAGAAAAGTGGCTTAATTACTTCAATGATCATTGGAGTTATTTTCTTACCTTAATAATCATTCAAATTTATAAATATTACGCCAATAGTCACTTAAATAAAAATTAACATTGAATCATATGCACTGCTGTTAAGTGCCATGAGTCACCAAAGGCATTAAACAAAATTAGGGAGTTGATAATTGAAAATTAAACATATTCAGATGAGAAATCATATTGAGACTTTAATTATAATCATATTTTCAATTACAATTACAATCGACAATTGACAAAACTAAACTAAAACTATATAAAATTCATACCAATAAACCTAGGCCAGTGCCACTTTTTTCCCTTACATCCATACCTGCCAACAAAGCAAATTAGACAATAGAATATATCAAAACCTGCCTAAGTCATAGAATATATTGCTACCCAAACTTGACCAATTAGACAATGGAATATATCAAAACCTGTCCAAACCAAATTACTACCCAAGTCATAGAATATATGGTACGTCACTGAACAAAATAGAAAAGAAAATGCAGTTTTGGATAATTAAACTGTGTTTGCATCGTGAGAATGAATAAAAGAAACCGATATTAGCAAGAATACTATATATGACAAATATAGAAGCATCCCTGATCATCTGAAAATATAACAATCTAAAGAAAATTTTTAACCTGCTCACAACTCAATTCACCTTTTAACCCACTCACAAACACAAACTAACTCGCTAAATTTCCAAAATTGAACTATCAATTCAGGCAAAGGAAACGTGAAAAACCCAATTCCAAGATGTGTTTTAATTTTTCTTCCTGTGAAGGAATAAACGGTAACGAAAAAGAATAAAATCACACAATTTCAATTTCCATTTAATAGAGAAAAACTCATAACAGCACACGAATCAAAAAAGCACAAGAAATAATAAACTACAATAGAAAATAAAATTATGATATTTGCTGATAGTATTGTAGAGAGCTGAACTGAAATTGTAATCAAACTGAAAAAAAAAAATATTTCACGGACGAGCCTCTGGAATGGCAGCTTCCTGATCAAGAGATCAGTACTCTTCTGGTACTTACGGATTTCACTAAATAAGAGGTTAATGATACAATAAATCAGCACAATTGAAAGATAAACAAACATTATTCCACAGCGTGACCGAAAAAGCTATTTGAAGTGTGAATATAAAAAATGAGTACTCACCGAAGAACAATAGTACCCGGACGGTAGCGGTGAGGCTCCTTTACACCACCAGGTGTAGGGGCAGACTTACGGGTAACCCAAGTCAATGAACTTCGGCTTGAGCGAGAGACAAAGAGAGAAAACTAGGAAGAGCAGTGTCTGGCTGCGCTGGACGGCTTTAGGGTTTTGTTGAAGTCGGTTTTGTTTTTTTTTTCGGGCTGGGTCGGGTCGGTTTCGATCGGGTTTGGGTTGTTAACCCATAACCCGACCCGATTAACCGACCCGCAACCCGAAACCCGCCCAAAAAATTCAAAAAACCGACCCAAACCGGTCGGTTTGGGTCGGGTCGATCGGTTTACTCGGGTTGGTTTGGGTTTTGCCCACCCCTAACTGGTATAGTGAGCAAAATCTTGTAAGCAATGCTAGCATTTGGAAAACAACCATCCATTTTCTTCAAGTAATTTAGCACCTCAATAGCTCTTTTTGTTTCTTCAGGTAAATAGCACTTCAAAACTAACAACTCTGTACATAAGTCATCACCAATAATGTCTGAATGTCCATTATGATTCAAATACTGCTCAAGATTCATACAAGATTTCAACAAACTATCAAAATGCATACTCCTTAACCTCTCCAAATTAAACAAAAATCCAAACGTCTCTTCATAATGCTTAAATTGTTCAAAGCGAGTTTGAAGTGAAGATCGAGCTTGATCAATTATAAAGAGAAAATAATCAACTCTAAAAGATTCTTCAGCTGATTGTGTTACCTCTTCACTACCACTTTCATCGAAATGCTTCTTTCTTCGAATGCTACGTTTCTCCCGAAAAACAGCTTCAATGCCCATTTCACTTGCCATTTGTTTAGCTTCATCCATAGCACTTGCAAATCCAAATTCTCTATAATTTTCGAGAAACAAAATAAGCGCTTCTAAAAGCTTGATGGCTTCATCAATATCCATGTTTTCAGCTTGAAGAAATTTACTTACGGTATTGATAGCATACAACTTATACCAAATGACCATGCCAAGTAAAAACTCAAAATTCTCAAGTTCATGTGTTGCTAAGGATTCAGCGTGACTCTTCGTGTTAGCATCTTCAGCAATGTTTGCCAAGTCAAGTAAAACATCTCTTATTCGTACACATTGCTCCTTTATCGGCTTAACACTTTCCACATGACTCTCCCAACATGTTTGTGACAATGGCTTAAGTGTCAAACCTTCAACCTTATCTTTAAAAAGTTTCCATCGTTTGGGAGAAGAAGAGAACAATGTATAGATACGTTGTATCACTCCAAAGAAGGACATAGCTTTTGAACAACAACTTGCCATATCACATATTGCTAGATTAAGGCTATGACAACCACATGGAGTATATAAAGCTCTAGGATTAATGTCAAGTAACCTTTTTTGTACACCTCTATGTCTCCCGCTCATGTTAGCTCCATTGTCATACCCTTGACCTCTTATGTTATCAATATCAAGCTCAAGATTCACTAACACATTTTTAAGCTCATTGAAAAGACCAAGTCCTGATGTATCATCCACCTTCAAAAATTCAATCCAATATTCTTTAACCATCGACAAGTCTGTTTCATCGTCCACGCATCGTATTACTAGAGACATTTGCTCCTCATTACTCGCATCTGGAGTACAATCAAGGATGACAGAAAAATATTTTACATGTTTTTCTTTTGTGATAATTGCACTTTTGACCTCGCCTGCCAAAGTTTGTATCAATTCATTTTGAATTTTAGGACCAAGATATGTATACTGAATCTCACGTGCTTGAGCACGTCGAATGTGTTCTTTCATTATTGGATCAAACTCAGCAACCATTTCTATCATTTGCAAAAAAAGTCCATTGTTCTCAACATAAAGTTGCTCATAATCTCCTCGAAATGCCAAAGTATTTTTAGCGAGCCTTTTTACAATATCAATTATCCTCGTTAACACTTGTTTCCAATGCTCTCTTTCTTTGTTGATGGCCAAATGTACACTTTCATCAATTACATGTTTTGTTTGAAGCCTATTTTCCAGTTCCATCCAACTAGTCATGCAACTTATATGATCCTTAGATACTTCATGATTTGTAAGGCGTCGATGCACATTATGCCAATCTTTGTATCCGTCGTTACCCAATTGTCCAATACTTTGCATTATTTTTTCTGTCTTAAACAACTTACAGCAAAAACAAAAGATCTTATCTAAAGAAATCGAATACACTAACCACCTTCTATCGGTTGTCTACCAATTTGCAAGTACTCGCTTATATTGTGATGATTCAAAATGTCTACCTTGATTATCTTTGGGAAACACGATATCATCAACTCTTTTTGGACTCATTTCAACTAAAAAAATCCATTGTCGTTTGATCAATATGAACATTCTTCCAATTTCCAGGATCCTCAAAATTCAAAGTAAAGCAATTCGCTTGATCATCTTGAACATCATTTTCATGAGTCTGCTTTGGTTCATCCACATTGGCAAGTTCAATAATTTCCTCGTTCTCTTTCACTCCATCCACATTATCATCATCATTCTGATTTTGTTGTTCTTCAAAACCTTCATTCTCTTTTCTTTTCTTATTAAAATATTTATCCATATCTCCGGTCTGACTTCGAATTAATGCCTCTATTCTTTCTCTTCTTCTTCTTTTGAGCTCCAGATTCATATTTTGGAGCCATGGTATTGGACTCAAATCACTCAACAGCTAACGGTTACTGAAATTGAACATAACACTAACACATTCAATCACACTATATCAAAATCCCAGTTCAATCACACTATCACATTCATATGATAACACTAACACATTCAATCACACTATATCAAGCCAAATCCAGAGAACTAGAGAAGTAATAACAATAACACATATTCAATCATACAATCACATTCATAGATTCAATTTATACATCCAAATATCCAATATCCATACTCAAAATCTCAAATTCATTATCCAAATATCCAATATCCATACTCAAATTCTCAAATTCATTATTCAAATATCCAATATACATACTCAAATTCATAAATCATAATCCAAATATGAAATATCCATACAGTCATACAGAGACAGAGTCATTAGTCACAGAGTCTCAAATTCAAATTCATACTCAATTCTCAAATTCATACAAACTCAAATTCTCAAATCTCAATCTGGAAGCAAAAAACTCCTATGAAATCAAGAGACATACCCGGATCCGTAGGGGCTACTGGCTAGGGCTTAGGCTCAACTCATTGAACAAGGTTGGAAGCCTGTAACTGTAACTCGAGCAGTCGAGCTGGGAATGAAAAATTGAAAATGCACGGCCCAGGCTCCAGCTGCTCGCCTCTATCTTAACCTGTAAATCAAAGATTGAAATCAAATTATTAGTGATGAAGCCATGAAGATGAAGCCTGAAGGTTTTCTATTTCGGCCCTGGTCGTACCTGATTCCTGAAGGGGGCGGCGGCGTGGAGCCTCCATGGCGGTAGCGGACAGAGCCGGAGCAGTGGACTGAGTTGACTGTTGAGGAAAGTTGCGACTTGCGCGGGGATGAGGGAAGTCGCAGCTCGCAGGGAACTGAGGGAAGGCAGACGGTGGTGGCTGACTGGCTGAGGAGTGGAGGCGGACTGGCTAATCAAGGCTACCGGTGGTCCGGTAGTGGAAACAGTGGGGGCTGGCTGGCCGGCTGGGGAGTTGTGAGGTTAAGTAGGATTCGTCGTGGGTGGGAGTCGTGGGACGGACGACGGTGGGAATCGTGGGATGGCTAAATGGGGGGAAGGAAGGAAGGGTAACTGGGTAAGTGTAACGTAAAATGGGCTGAAAATTTAAAAAAAAAAAAAAAAAAAAAGCCCAAAAAAATGGGCCCTCAAGATTTCTGGGCTGAGGCGGCGGCCTCTTGGGCCTCCCCTCAGGTCCGGCTCTGTCCATTATCAATTGATTCTGTTTATATCTCATGCATTAGCTAGCTGATTAACAGTATTTGCATAAGCTCCTGTTTGATGGTCTTTAATTTATTTCTCATACTCGTTTTCAACCACACATTCACACAATAAAATATTCTACACGGAAATCCAAAAATTTTTCCTACTTTTTAACCACACATTCTCCAAAAAAATACTATTCAAAACATTTTTTTTTTCCTTCAAATTAAAGGCCACCAAACAGGGGCTAAATCTACTGACATTTCTGTTTGTTTATTCAGGTTCATTTTACCTTTTCAATTTTGTCATTTCCTTGAGGCAGGTTACTGTACATGTGAAGGGCAGAGCTGAGTGTTATGAATGCCATTATTGATTTCTTCTGTTTATATTTCATGCATTAACTAGCTGACTAATAGTATTTGCATAAACCTACTGACATTTCTGTTTGCTTAATCAGGTTCATTTGACCTTTTCAATTTTGTCATTTGCTTGCGGTAGGTTACTGTACATATAAAGGGCAGAACCGAGTGTTATGAATGCCAGCCTAAAACGGCTCCAAAAACTTACCCTGTGTGTACCATCACCAGCACTCCATCGAAGGTACCACCTCCTTAATGTTTTACTTCCTATAGATACTGAGTAAGTTAATCTGTTTCATGTAAAAAGAGTAGAATATACACATTAACGCTTAACTTGCATTCTGTCTAATCATGAAGTAGTTTGACTCAATGTTTTTGGTTGAGTTGGTGGAATTTTAAGATTTATATATTTTGCGTTTTCATAATACCCAAAAAATGATAATCCTTTCTATAATTGAAGTAGTTTGGTTATGTTCAACACGTTTTGCTGCTTGGGTCGCCAAGTCTTTCTCATTATGATCTATGATGATTTTATGGTGCAGTTTGTTCACTGTATTGTATGGGCAAAGGACCTGCTTTTTGCAAAGTTATTCGGGGACAA
Source organism: Fraxinus excelsior (assembly GCA_019097785.1). Taxonomy (NCBI): domain Eukaryota; kingdom Viridiplantae; phylum Streptophyta; class Magnoliopsida; order Lamiales; family Oleaceae; genus Fraxinus; species Fraxinus excelsior. The sequence continues at coordinate 9,180,740 of CM032633.1, read as the reverse complement.
AAATCAGGAACATGATTTGAATGTGCACTCCAAAGAGGGTTCTAGCTCATCAAAACAAGCAGAAGATGTATTTGAACGGCAAAAGGAGGAAAATCTAGAACAATATGGAAAGAGAATATATGATCATGTTTTTGGTTATAACATTGAGTTAGCTTTGTCAAGTGAAGAGACATGGAGAAATCGTAACAAGCCAAGACCTATTTATGTCAGAGATGTATTTTCCTCCGAACTTGCTATTCAAAATGGAAATCTGCACAAGTGTTCAAATGGCGATCCTCCCTCATTGTCCGCAATGGCGTCTCTGGGTTTGAAAAATCCACAGGATCTATGGTCCTTAAAGGAAAATTCTAAAGTATTTCTTGAGGCTCTGAAGCTGTTCTTCTCAAAGCGAGAAAAGGTTTGAGACGAGTTATTACATATTTTTATGGACCTCATGTTCTCGTTCTTCTTGATATTGAATGTTTCCCTTTGCCCTTGGTCTCAGGAGATTGGTAACTTGAGTTTTGACAAAGATGATCAGTTAGCTGTAGAATTTGTAACTGCTGCTGCAAATATCCGGGCTTCTTCTTTTGGGATTCCGCTGCATAGTCTTTTTGAGGCTAAAGGTATTGCTGGCAATATTGTGCATGCTGTTGCAACAACAAATGCTATTATTGCTGGGTTGATTGTGATGGAGGCGATCAAGGTGCTGCAACATGATGTTAAAAACTATCGGTAGGTCCTATTTTCTTTGTCACTATTTGTACTCTATTCTTGCCTAGTCAGGCATTTTTATTTATGTAACTCCAACAAGCCCCAACAGATAAGAAGTAAAGTAGAAGTTTATAGTTATTTTGGCTTTTTTGGTGGGTGGTGGAAAATCTTTGGTGATGTTGACGTTTTATTTGGTTATTATTTTTTGAGGAACTTAGTAAATTGGTGCCTATAACCAATTGTTATTCTTTGATTCTCACTATCTCTCTATCAAACGACACAGTGTTTCTTATTCTTTTATGATTTTTTCATATTGCACGAATATAAAGCTGCATTAAACTAGCACCCTGTTCTACTGCTTAAAATTTAGGAATAATGGCATAACAGTCACAAACCTTATTTCCGCATTTGCAATTTCACAATTGTTAATGCTTTTTAACAAGCTCTGCTTGTCCCTGCAGGATGACTTATTGTCTTGAGCATCCTTCAAGAAAGATGCTTCTTATGCCAGTAGAGCCGTTTGAGCCAAACAAATCTTGCTATGTCTGTTCTGAGGTTTACTCAATTCTCTATTTCCCCTTTAATCTAAGTCTTCACTTGTACTCAATTTTGTTTTGTTAGAACACAAAGGCGTTCTGATTGGTTGAACATTTGCCCTCTAATTTTTGTTATATGTTTGGAATTAGACACCTTTGGATCTTGAGATTAATACACATCGCTCGAAGCTGAGGGACGTTGTCGACAAGATTGTGAAAGCAAAGTTAGGCATGAATTTTCCATTGATCCTGCATGGATCAGCCCTTTTGTATGAGGTTGGTGATGATCTTGAGGAAGACGAGGTTGCTAATTATGCAGCAAACCTTGAAAAGGTAGATTATCTTTTCTTGTATGTTTCTTCTTTTCAATGACAAGTTGCTATTCAGCTCATTTATCATCTGTTAGGTACTATCCAAACTTCCTGCTTCAGTCACGAGTGGGACAATTCTCACTGTTGAGGATCTTCAGCAAGAACTGAAATGCAGCATCAATATCAAGCATAGGTTTGTGTCCTGCCACTCCACTACTCCTGGTATTTGCTTAATGACTTAATCATTATGTCACTCATAATTTCACGTCAGGAGCTGCAAGGGTATAATAAAAGATAATCAAATCAGCATTGATTAGGTGGTTTAGGTTCTGAAGGCATTTTTACATGATGAACAAGACAATAGTTTGGTTAAAAGTATACCCTTTTTTCTCCTTCAAAATTTGACTACCACATTATTTTTGGGGTTCTGTAATATGCTCTCAGCCAAAAAGTGGACACATTATTCGTACTTCATGCCATGAAGAGAGTTGCTTTAAATACTTTTTCTTTCGATTAAGTCTAGTTCTTTCACTAATAATCAGTATCAACCTCACATCACTTCCATGAACATTATTTTCTTTTATCATAATCCATAATTAATTGCAAGTTGTGTTCAATTTAGGTTCTTGTTTCCAGCTAGTATACAGCTGATGGTATTAAATTGATGCTTCCTGTCATTTTGTTTTATTGATTACCCATGTTCATGTTCGTTTCCAAATGCTGTTTACCTGAACTATTTCCTTTATTACTGCTGATCAGATTTTTCAATTTATTTGATATTTGCAATGGATAGTTTGTTAATCCTTGGAACAATTTAGCACTAGAATAGAGCATTTCAGCCTTGATGATGGTGGTTTTAGTGTTGATTTTCACTATTGGTACAGTTACAAATCCATGCCAGTAAAAAAGCCCCGAAGGGGAGACATAAGTAGATTTCCTCATAAATCTTCACGAAGTACTGCGATTTCAACATTTTAAAGTAATACACTGTTTTTTCGCATTTTCTGGATCTCTTTTGAAAATCTTATTCGATGATCTGTGTTTTACGTGTGGTTGGTGCATCTTTTGCTAAGCATAAAAATATATAAAGTTAACTTTTTATTTCCCAACTCGTTTGGATGAACTACTTTTCTTACCTCTAGGAGGAAAAAAAAAACTCCTATCTTATCAGCAAAAGGAGCATGTTTGGCTAAGCTTGAAAAACACCTTTTTTGGCAGCATGTAATGTAAGGGTGCATACTGCCAAAAAAGGGTGCTTTTTAAGCTCAGCAAACATACGTGCTGCCAAAAAGGATGCTTTTCAAGCTTAGCCAAGTATGCTCTGACTGACTAATTTTCAATTTTGGTCAATAGAAAAATAGTTTATTTTAAAACTTATGTACTTGTAAGCAAACTTTCTAAGCTTATTTCTAAGCTTAGCCAAATTCTCTACATGTACTCTTTTTTTATTTTTTTAAAGCTCTAGTAACGCATTAAAATTTTCAGGGAGGAGTTTGACGAGGAGAAGGAACCTGATGCTATGATTCTCTCGGGATGGATACAACCTCGTGCTGCAGAAAAGAATAGCAATACAGCTGTGGACAGTGAAGTGAGCACATCCAGTGCATCTGAAGCTGTTCCCCTAGTGGCTGAAGACGGCGATGATTTGCAAATCATTCCAACAATATTTGGGAAGAAAAGAAAGCTATCCAATGTTTCCAATGAGATGAAGAATAAAAGAAAAGCAGAACTCCATAGCAAGAACAACGTTGTCATGCTCGACGATGATAATTCTGATATGAGCAAGGAGCAGTAGCTAGTTTTTTTCTTCCCAAGTTTATTTCAGTAGAATATTTCAACTTAACTTTGTACACAACCGAGACAGGTGATTCTAGTTTAAGAGAGAGCCAAAAGCCAAAAAAAAAAAAAAAACAAAAAAAAAGCACACTTCAGGCATGTTTTTGTTTAGGTGGCGTAAATTTTTTATTTCAGGTGTAACTTATGTTGCTCGTGCCAGCTTATGTATTCTAACTTTTAATGGATTGGGAGGGTCTGAACATTGTAACTTTTGGGCAGTAGGATTTTGTCATGTTTGTGTACAAAAAATTGGCAGTTGGGGATATAAAGTATGGTTGTATTGTCAGCAGGATTTTGTCGTGTTTGTGTACAAAAATATTGGCAAGGGGAAATCTTGGTAACTTGGCAGGCTGTTGGGGATCTTATGTTTCACTTTTCACAGTCCAAAGCAATACAAATATTCATGCAGCTCGACCCATGTTTGATGTATAATTTTCCTTGGATTTTTTAGTTGAGGAAATTACAACTAGGAAGGTTTTTAAATTTCCATTTTCATAAATAAGGAATCAAGTTTAATTCTACATAAATCAGGTTTTAATTAATAATTAATAATTCATACTATTATTATTATTATTATTATTATTATTATTATTATTATTATTATTAATCTATATATACATCCCTACCCATCCAAACCCTAAAACAAATCAAACCTTCCTCCCCATTCTCTCCCGTCACTGTCTCCTCCGGTCGTCTCTCTCATTTCTCGCCCCTTTGCTTCTCCTCTCTCATTCTATCGCATCTCTCTCTTCTTTCGGTCGATGACCTCAAATCTGCCCCTGCTACAGTTGAGCTATGGAACCTCAAATCTGTCGTAAGATCTTGAGCGATTTCATGAACCAGCCTCCGGAAAGTGACTGTGCCAGCGCGGAAGATTTCTGGTACTTCCGAATTTCACGGAGAGCGACTGTGCTGGGGCAGAAGAGGTAAGGCTTCTTGACTCTGTTGGTGGTAGGGGCAGATTTGAGAGCGGTATGGTGCAGTGGATGTGGTTGGGTGAGTTTTGCTTTCGTGGTCAGTTTTTTGCATCGCCGTGATTTGGTTAGGACGGTGGTGGCTGCTTCGATGCGAAGTGTGAACGACGTCGTGGTGTGGGTTGTGGTGGTGGTTGCAGATTTGTTGGTGTGCGGTTTGGGTGTGTGTTTGTGGGTGCGGTGGTTGGGTGTCAGGTGCGTGAGGCGGCAGTACGATTGTGGTGTGGTGTGCTGTGCTTTGGTCGTGTTGGCTGTGGTGGTGGTCGTGGCGAAAGGGTGGTTACAAATGATTCGGGGGTGGTCACAAATGATTAGGTTGTTTGTGACCAAGAATTTGGTTAGTTTGTGACCAGTAAACAATATGTGACCAATGAATTTAATAAACGGTGACCAATAAATGCTTTGTGACCTAGAAATTATTAATTTGCGTTCAATAATTTGATAAATTGTGACCTAAATATAATGTATGTTCAATTAATGGGATATTTGTGACCGTAAATAAGTATTGTGACTTATAAATTTTGTAATTTGTAACCGATGAAAAAATTGTGACTTTTAAATTTTTAAGTTGTGACTGATAAACAAAGTGTGACCTATGAAAAATTTGAATTGTGACCTAAAAATTTTCGCCGGAGTTGGAACACTTGCCGGAATCGGAGCAGTCGTCGGAACAAGTGGCGGCGGAACGGTCACCGGAGACCGGAACAGTAGTCGGAATAGTCTCCGGAGCGGTAGGGGTGGGGTGGGGTAATTATATTATATTAGAATTAAATATTTAATAATATATTGATTTAATAATTCATTAATTCATAGATAAAAAATTAAAAAACCTGATTTGTGAAATTTGGAACTTGTTTTTGTACTTTCGAAAAGGTGTAAAGTAAACACCTTAGAAATGTAATGTTCCCTTTTTAGTTTCATCGACGTATAAAACCATTATAGGAAAATTATTTGAACGTACATTCTAAAGATGGTTCTAGCTCGTCAAAACAAGCTGAAGGTATTTTGTCTTGTGGACAGGAGAAAAGGGACTCGATGTGTATATGAGAGAAGCGAGGTCAACATCTTTTAATTTTATACACAACATGGATTTTGATAATATAATGTAGCGACTCTTGTGTCGATCTGAATGAATCATAATAGAAAACGAAAAAAATTAGAAAATTAAACGTGCCTGTTTCTTTAGAAGTACATCTATATGCCATATATTGATGTACCGCATTGATCACTACTTGGCACACTGCGGCATAATGGATTAGCCTGCCTATCTGAATGCTTCTTCCTTTTCTTATTATCACGGTGTTCTTGTTTCTATAGATCTTCTAAACAATGCACATCGGATATGCATGCAAATGATCTCACTTTTCTTGAGTAGTATCTCGACAATCCCCTTCCTCTAGATAATCATCAAACATTACATTACATTAGTATAATGAGACTAATAAATTGATATACATGCCATGAAAGAACGCCCACTCTTACTTTTGTGGGAAGCTATCCCTTGATATATCCGTTAAAATTTTTGTTGATATCGAGGGTGTTTGTAACAACACGAGTTTTCAGTGGTGCGAAATAAGGTATGAAAAAGTTGATTCGAACCCCCAACCTCTCTCTCCTTCATGTTTTGGTCCGACCTGTTGGACTAGTGGAATATAAGCACATTGTACCGTTATCTACTGGACTGCTCTTTGACCTAATATTCCTACATGTATAATCGATTTAAGGACATAATCGTCAACGTAGGATTTGAACATGCTTGTTTTAGTACTAGAATTTAGAAAAATACCAGCTTTAGATTTCTTCATAACAAGTAGAAATCTGCAAATATTCCGACAGAATCAGAAAAAAACTAAGAAATTCTTTTGTGAAAAAACTTATCTAAAGGCTCTAAACAATTTCAACTTCAAACAATTTGAAGGAAGTACACGTTCTACAATATATAGCAAGGAAAGTATTTGAAGAAACAACGTGACTCCAATCGGACCAATTCCTTTGTGTTTCGAAGGTTTTCTAAATATCTAAATCGAAAATTTTATGCTACCAGTGTCCTTCTGAGGATTTATTTGATGCCTGAAGCTACTTTGTGAATGGTTTGACTGAAATTTCTCACTTTCAACTGGAAAAAGAAAACATAGATCAATTTTTCATGCTTTCATCAGTGTGAAAGGTCGTGTTGTTAAAGGATAAATTTACATTTTCACAATTTTCGTTGACTATCTTATGATAAATTTGAAAGATAACTGTTTTATCATATTGATATGTTTTCCTTTTCTTCATGGAATTTGGCTATGCTTGAAAGCAGCTTTTCTAGATGTTTTTCTCCAGAAATACTTTCAAAAGAAGCAGCCAAGTTTTTTTTTTTTTAAGTGGAAATGTAATTCTTGAGATTTTTATATATTGGATTATACTTATGCTGACGATCATTTTCATTTTCTTATTCACAGTCCACGAGGAAAATGGAATTATTATGGTGAATGTGAAGAGTGGCAGAAAATTTAGTGACAACCATATTTAAATTATTTAAATTACACCATATAACACATTAGTTGGGAATACAGAAGATCAGTCAATTCATATAGAAGAAATGGCAGATTAGCTGCTTGATGCAGTAAATGTACATTGGCAACCTAAATTCAACTTTTATGTGGTAATTGTATATATACCATCTAGATTTCCGTTCCATCATATAACAAACGCTCAATTATCGCCCACTAAGGGAGGCAAATTGTGCAAACATTGCTGTTCCAGAGTGCTCCTCAATGACTTGTACTTCAGCCGGGTTGATACTTTCCAAGGGTAGAGAAAGAGGGAGGTTGTCAGCAGTAGAAGCTTCAGGAGGGATTATAGGAGGAGAGGCCGGGGTGGCTAATGCCTTATTTTCTTCGTCAGTTTTTCCTTGGGATGAGGCTTCTTGAAGCTGCAAAGCGTACTCCAAGTTCCACAAGACGTCGCCCATACTAGGCCTGTCGACCCCATATTCAGCCAAACATTTTTCGGCAGCTTCTGCAAATTTCTTCATTGATTCGGGGTTGATGTGCCCGATTAGTGTGGGATCGATGATTTTGTCTAAAAGACCTTTTCGCTTCCATTGCATTGCCCATTCTGCCAAGTTGACTTGCTCTCTTGGCAATGCAGGGTTGATGGCAGGACGGGCGCATAAGACCTCGAATAGGACGACCCCAAATGAGTACACGTCGGACTTCTCCGTGAGCTGCTGTTTCCTAAAGTACTCGGGGTCGAGGTACCCAAAGCTTCCTTTAACAGCCGTGCTCACGTGAGTTTGCTCACCACCTGTTGCACCATCTTTAGACAGCCCAAAATCAGCCATCTTTGCTGTGAAATCGTCATCCAACAAGATGTTGGTGGTCTTGACATCACGATGAATGATGCCTTGAGCCGTGCCAGTATGCAGGTAGTGGAGCCCACGAGCAGCCCCGATGCAGATTTCAAGCCTCTGCTTCCAAGATAGGGGTGGCAAATCCTTCCCATAAATATGGTCGCGGAAAGGTCCATTGGACATGTACTCATAAACCAGAATCATCTCAGAGTTTTCATCACAATATCCAATCAATGACACCAAATGGCGATGTCTAAGCTTGGACAACATTTGAATCTCTGTCTGGAACTCATTAATCCCTTGTTCGGACTGTGGATTGCCTCTTTTAATGGCGACCTTCAGTCCATCTTCGATTTCTCCTATATAGACATTGCCAAAGCCACCAACACCAATGATTGCACTTGGTTCCCAGTTCTTGGTTGCCTCCTGCAACTCTGCTAAATAAAAGTATCGGCCTAATCCCGAAGTCGATGAGAAGAATTGGCTCTTGCGAGAGCCTAAAGAAGTCTTGCTGTTTGACATAAAGCTATTGTCTCCAGCATGGAGTGGAAGTAACCAAGACGAAAAGCTATGACTCTGCTGCCAATCTTGTGGCCTCTTTTGCCACTTAACAGCCATTGCACCTAAACCGACAAATGCTCCAAACATCATTGCAAATCCAACAGCAGCTACGGTACCACGGCCTGGCCCATCAGCCGACTTCCCATCAACACCATATTCTCCATCCAGGCTACCAACAGAATTGTTCATCCTGAAAACCTCAAGACCATTGAGAAGTGCATTTCTTGTACCGGTATTTTCATTCATCGGTCCAACCTGAACAGTCATCGGGTTGGCATTGTCCACCATGGAAGAATTCATCACAAAATCAGCATAATAAGCTGCCGTCAAGCCACCTGCCACAGTGGTCAAGTCCAGTCCAGTAATCGCAGGCTTCCCATTAATGAACACATTGAAATAGAGATCATTTACAGATTTGCTCACGATATCAGCAAAATGCAAACGAACCAGGTACGTGAATGAAGTATCAATGGTCATTCTCCAAGTGATGTTGAAATTAGGGACCAGAACATTGGCATCTGCCATTTCAGTGGCGGATGCATAAACCACAGGTGGAGCAATGAAGGGCGACTCCCCCGCAGGATATGTAATAATACTCGGTGAGACAGAAGCATTCGAGGCTGTAACACTTGGATCGATATATGCATGATCAGGTTCCCACGTTCTTCCAAGGGTATCATTCTGTGGGGTGACAGCATTACCTCCCACGTTCAACCTGTACATGGTCTGGTATGCATTGTGGCCTAGCCCGTGGTACTGTCCCCTGGGGAAAAGCATCGACCCAACATCGCCAATAAGAATATCGGGAGCTGAAACGAATTCAATTCCATTAACATAAGCCACACTGTCTCTATTAGGTTGGAATACAACAGAATACCTCTCCGTTGTCACATTGACAAGGTACTCCCTCATAGACCAGTTCGTGTTTCCAGTGTTTTCAAATTCATGGATGAGTACCAAATCATTCGTCTTGACTAAAAATTCTGCATTCTTCAAATCCTTCTCGCTGTTCTCAACCGGGAAAAAGTGGAGCCTAATCCAATGCCAACCCGGCCTGGTAACATGGAAAGTGTACGTCGCAATGGATTCAAATATTTTAGCAGACAGATAGACAGGTGAAGGAACATCAGCGGACGTGACAGAAATCTTAACATCTCGTCCTTCATAGGCCAAATATTGGCTGGTTTCTTGATCATTCAAGAACACCCTTTTGCCGGCGAGGGTGGTGGAGGTGGTGGTGCCACAATCAAGAAGGAAGCTATCTTGTGGGGTGAATGAATCAGATTTTACAGCATTGACAGAATATGGGACAGAAATACAAAGAACCAGGAGGATCGCCGCCATGGTTGCGGCGGTGGAAGACAGTGGCGATAGGCGGAGATTGGAAGAAGAGTGTAATTTAATCATCTTTTCCATCTCCAGCCCTCCTGGTGGGGAGGATGAGAAAACTAGGATTTGTCTATGGAAGATGAAAACTAAGATTCACTTACTCATCATCAATTGTATAAAAATATAATCATTTTTTGTGGAATTTGCAAAATTATCGCATGATTGTGGGGTGGAGAGATAATTTATTGAATTTCTGTTCTTGGCGCCTATTCTTGGAAATCTTTACAGACCAGCAATTGCACTACTTGAAATGGTCAAACACCTTTCTTTACATGTGTGGCTAATTTGGAATAGTGGTTGTAGACAAAATCTAAACTCAAATTTTTTATTTTTCGCATTTTTACTAAATTTTGGTCCATGTTAAATGGATCGAGTCGAGCTCAACTTGCCTAGATACTAACGGATTCAACTGTAGGAAAATTGTTTCAACTTCAAATACCGGATTCTATTAAGTCTTTACAATTAGGTTGTCCCTTTGAACTTAGATCTTGGGATCTCCAGTCAACTTGGTTGGGTTTTCCTTTGTATTAACTTATCCATTCAAGGGTTTAAGTCCCATTCCTCTCGATGATTTTTCAACTAACTCTCTATTTAACCCTTTGGTTAGCGGATCCGCAATGTTATCCTTTGATTTTACATAATCAACAGTGATAACTCCAGTTGAGAGTAATTGTCTTATGGTATTGTGTCTACGACTTATATGTCTAGACTTACCATTATACATGTTACTCTGTGCCCTTCCAATTGCTGATTGACTATCACAATATATGCAAATTGCTAGCACAGGTTTTGACCATCTTGGAATATCCTTTAAGAAGTTGCGCAACCATTCAGCCTCTTCACCACTTTTATCAAAAGCTATAAACTCAGATTGCATAGTGGATCTGGCTATCACAGTTTGTTTAGAAGATTTCCAGGATATAGCTGCATCTGCCAATGTAAACACAAATCCACTCATGGACTTTGAGTCTTTTATATCAGATATCCAATTTGCATCAGTATATCCTTCAATGACCGCTGGATATCTAGTATAGTGCAGTCCAAATTTACGTGTACATCTCAAGTACCTTAGTACTTTTACTATTCATTTCCAGTGATCAGCTCTTGGATTACTCGTATATCTACTCAGTTTACTCACTGTGTAGGCTATGTCTGGTCTTGTACAACTCATCAAGTACATCAGACTCCCAATAACTCTCAAGTATTCTACTTGATATACACTTTCACCTTTGTTTTTGGATAGATGTTGACTTGTATCTATCAGTGTTCTAGCTATTTCAGTATCATCCTTACTGAACTTTTCTAGAATTTTATCAACATAATGTGACTGGTTTAGAACAAGCTCATCTGATGTTCTTGAAATTTTGATTCCAAGTATCACATCAGCTAAACCCATATCCTTCATGTCAAACCTCGAATTTAACATATCTTTAGTGTATTTAATCATCTTATTGTCACTACCAATAATAAGCATATCGTCAACGTAAAGACATAAAATGACATAACCATTTCCAGTCTCTTTAACGTAAACACATTTGTCACACTCATTGATTTTAAATCCACTCTCCATCATGACATTATCAAATTTTTCGTGCCATTGTTTTGGTACTTGTTTCAAGCCATATAACGACTTCACCAATTTACAAACTTTCTTTTCTTGCCCTGGAGATGAGAACCCCTCGGGTTGTTCCATATAGATTTCTTCATCTAAATCTCCATTCAAGAATGCAGTCTTAACATCCATTTGATGTACTTCAAGATTTCGTAGAGCAGCAATCGCAAGTATCATCCTAATAGATGTTATTCTCGTTATTGGAGAATATGTATCAAAGTAATCAAGACATTCTCGTTGTCTATAACCTTTTATTACCAATCTAGTCTTATACTTTTCAATAGATCCATCTGCTTTCATTTTACGTTTGAAAATCCATCTATAGCCTAGTGGTTTACTTCCTGGAGGAAGATCCACTAGCTCCCATGTATGATTTTGCAAAATAGAATCTATTTCACTTTGAATGACCTCTTTCCATTGAGGTCCTTCTGATGAGTTCGCAGCTTCTTGATAGTTTTGAGGTTCACTTTCTAGCATATATGTCAGAAAATCTGGACCATAAGATTTTTCTGTCATTTCCCTTTTGCTACGTCTTGGTTCAACCTCAACATCATCTTCTAATTCTTGGTCCGGGCTATTTTCAGTCATAGTCTCATATGTCCGTTTAGAAGAGCTTGCCTCTTCTTTGGACTTGCATGGAAATACATGTTCAAAGAAAGAAGCATTTCTCGATTCCATTATCGTGTTTTTGTGTATATCTGGAATTTTAGATTCATACACAAGAAATCGATAAGCACTACTGTTTTGAGCATATCCAATGAAGATACAATCTATAGTTTTCGATCCTATCTTCACCTTCTTTGGTGTTGGGACAGCCACTTTAGCAAGACACCCCCACACTCGTAAGTATTTATATGAAGACTTTTTTCCTTTCCATAACTCATAAGGGGTCTTCTCCATTTTCTTTCGGGGCACCTTATTTAAAAGGTAATTTGCTGATAACACAGCCTTCCCCCACATGTTCTGAAGTAACCCAGAACTTACCAACATCGCATTCATCATTTCTTTTAAGGTGCGATTTTTTCTTTCAGCAACACCATTTTGTTGCGGGGAATAAGGTGCGGTGGTTTCATGTATGATTCCATGTTGTGCACATAATTCAGCGAATGGTGCTTCATACTCACCACCTCGATCGCTTCTTATCACCTTAATTTTCTTGTTAAGTTGGTTCTCTACTTCATTCTTGTAGAGAATGAATTTCCCTATCGCTTCATCCTTACTTTTTAGCAAGTACACATAACAATATTTTGTGCTATCGTCGACAAAAGTAATGAAATACTTGTTGCCACCTCTTGTTTGTACAAATTTTAAATCACATATATCACTGTGAATTAAATCAAGTGGTTTTGTATTCCGTTCAATTGATTTAAATGACGACCTTGTCAATTTTGCCTCAACACAAGTTTCGCACTTATGTTTGGAATCAATATGGAACGCGGGTATACAATTTAAGTTAACTAGTCTACGTAAAGAATCATAGTTAACATGTCCTAGTCTACCATGCCACATATTGGAAGACTCAAGCAAGTAAGTGGAAGAATTCACTTTATTCATTTTTGGTTTAACAACCATTACATTCGACTTAAACATACCATCGGAAACATAGCCTTTTCCGACAAACATTCCACTCTTAGACAAAATAACTTTGTCCGACTCAAATACAATACGAAAACCATGCTTATTTAAAAGCGACCTGGACACAAGGTTCTTGCGAATTTCAGGCACATACAACACATTGTTAAGAGTTAGCTCTTTCCCCGAAGTCATCTTCAGAACCATTTTGCCTTGTCCCTTGATTTCAGAAGTTGTTGAATTTCCCATGAACAACTTCTCTCCATTTTCAATTGCTTCGAAAGCAGCAAACAGTTCTTTATCAGAACACACATGTCTCGTAGCTCCGGTGTCAATCCACCATTCTTTTGGGTTAGAGCCCACCATGTTCACTTCAGAAACGACGGCTACTAGATTCATCTCCGCCACATCATGCGTCATGTAGTCAACCACATTTGCTTCTTTCTTCTTCTTTGGCAATCTGCACTCCGAAGACTTGTGACCCACTTTGTCACAATTGAAGCATTTTCCTTGAAACTTCCTTTTAGAGGTTCCACCTTTAGGTCCTAGCTTGGTCCCTTTACCACCGAATGACCCAGCCTTACTTTTGTAGGTCTTACTGCTTTGACCATGCTCCACAACATTGGCTTTAGCAACACTAGGATTGAACAACTTCTTTTTGGAACTCTTGTTGTCTTCTTCAATTCGAAGTCTAACAATCAGTTCTTCGACGTTCATTTCCTTTTGTTTGTGCTTTAGGTAATTCTTGAAATCTTTCCATGCGGGAGGCAATTTTTCAATAATTGCAGCCACTTGGAAAGTCTCACTCAACACCATCCCTTCAGCATGAATTTCGTGAAGAATTACTTGGAGTTCTTGCACTTGACTGATTATAGTTTTGGAGTCCACCATTTTATAATCTAAGAATTTGCCGACAATGAACTTTTTAGCCCCGGCATCTTCAGTTTTATATTTACGGTCCAAAGACTCCCACAACTCTTTAGCAGTTTTCATAGTGCTATACACGTTGTATATCGAATCTGCTAAACTGTTCATAATGTAATTTCGGCATAGAAAATCCGAATGGTTCCAAGCATCAAGTGCACTGATCGCTTGAACATCTCCCTTACCCTCTTTGAGTTTTGGAGCAGTTTCAGTCAAGAACCTCGCAAGATTCAAGGTGGTCAAATAAAATAGCATTTTCTGTTGCCACCTTTTGAAATTCAAGCCATTGAATTTCTCCGATTTTTCATTATGATTAACCGGAACAGTAGCCATAGGTTGGCTCACAACATGACTTGGCAATCTAGCCACAGTCTGAGCCTTTCCAGTAGCCACAGTTTGGGTCACATCCATGTTAGTTTGTTCGGTTGCCATTTCTGAAAATGAAACAAAAATATTAGTTTTCAATAAACTAATATTAATCCAATAAACCAAATGAAACAATAACCGAATCTGTTTTAAGCTTGTAGGGAAATTGTTTCAACTTCAAATACCGGATTTACAACTTGATACCAATTTTGATGAACAGAATAAAAACTGTATTTACAAATGCAGTTTGCGCATATTATAATATAATGTAAAATATATATATTGTAGTAAACAATCAAAAACAATTGCAGAACAAAAATATGCAAAATCGAACAACCAGAATTCGTTAAAACCGTATAACACTTTTAACCCGATGCCTGTGTCAAACACAGTTTCCTTAAAACAGATTCGCCCCCTCACCGTACGTGCTCGAGGATTGATATGAACGTCTGCTTCCCAGGATACAACGGTAGAACCAGTAGTTTCTGAGCACCACAGAGACCACTCCGGCGAACTGACTATGTGTCTGAATAATATCACCACCGGACTCGAACAAGATCGGGAAAAAAATGCAAAAACGGAGACTGTATGTAGGAGAAACAGAAATTGCAGACATATGAATATGCAGATGAATTCGTGTACTGCAGACTGAAAAACGAGATGACTATATAGACAACTGTAGAATAATTACTCAATAACTTCATAGCAATTAACATTGGAGTTTTAGGAGTTTCAACAGTTTTGGAAAACCAAAAGTCTATTGAAAAAATTAAAAAATGTAGCAAAACGTGGACACTCCTAAGGGGTCAATTTTGCTTCTTTCGGTCCGATATTCGTGTACGCAGGTCGGGCTCGCACACAAGTTCAAGGTCTGAAGCCAATTTCGGTCCAAGATTTGCACCCCCTGCGCGCGCACGTGGAGAGAGCCTCTATGCTACACATGATTACACCATTCTAAAGTGCAATCCTTTATAAAGTAGTTTTAATTTTCATCCACTTCCTATGTGGGACAAAGCTTAAATTTTTTTTCTTTCCCACCAACATAAACTCCTTTCACATGGCATACTTTGAGCTTCAATTTCTCATTCACCCGAGCATCATTTTTGACAAGTAAATATATGATTTCGATGTACTCACGGAGGAGAATACAAATCAACTTTCATATTTCAAAATAGCCAAGCGGGTCCCGCTCAAAACTAGTGCCAAAGTCAGCCCATTTTTCAATTTTTCCAACATCAACTATATCCTCCGACAAGTTGGTTCATTTCATCGAATTATGATGAGCCAATTCACGAGCTAGGCACGAGAATTTCATTGCTCACCTCACGTCCACTTAACATACCTAATCCAAACACATTGCTTCTTGATTAACAACTGTTGACATGAAAAGTTTCGAAACGAAGAAATGCATTAACCTATGGTAATTTGAATCAAAATTCTAAGCTCCATTTGACAAAAATTGTTGAGAATGCATTGAATTTTTATTTCTAATTATGCATTTAATTGAATTCATAGTTTTCATTCACTTTTTAACTACATACTCAATAACTTATAATCTTAAAAGCTTTGTCTACCCAAGCCAAATTCAATTGAAAAAATTACAATGTATTTGTACAATCTCGACATTATTTTGTACAATTTCATACAGTGTACTTGACATGTTCTTATAATTTAAAATGACTGACTCGGGATCAAGAATTAATGATATAAAAAATTGTCTTTATTTGACCATCATTAATTAAAAACTCTTTATTTTATATATTTTTTTTCAACTAAACATACACAATATGGTTTTTTTTTCAAATAATGATCCTCAAACAACGGCTTAGCCCTAAAAAAGCAAACTAAATTCAATCTAGTGCTATATTTGTCAATATTTTTGTTACCTTGCTTGGTTGGCAAGTTGAACTTGTTCTTGAACCAAACGAATATAGCACTGGGAGTTTACATTTTATTCGGATCGAAGAACGACAAAAATCAAAAGAACTTTAATGGCAACCGAGAGTGAAGACGCCGTTCGCCGGAAGACGGCGATTCAGGACTACCGGAAAAAGCTCCTCAGCCACAAAGAACTCGAGAGCCGCGTCCGATCTGGTGTCGTTTTCATAAACCCTAGTCTTCTCCTTAATTATCTTTGCAGAGTTTTTTTAAACAATACCTTCCATGAATATTTATGCGTGGATTTAGTAATGTCTTGTGTATATTGTTGAGATTTGCGCTATTAAACTTTAAGGCGGTTTATGAACAGATAAGTGAAGATGAGTGGCAAAGGAGTTGATATTCTAGGCTTCGTTGAACTATATGTGATTTTACTGGTTTAAATATTTAGAGTTTACCTCATTTTTACTGGTTTTGATAAAATTGAGGAGCTGTTGGAGCTAGACTTTTAATTTGATTAATTAATTATCTATTTAATTCGATTTACAGTCGAATCTTTGAACAATTTAAATTTGATTTCATTAACAATTTAGTTTGTGAATGGATTTGTCCTTGTTGGAGTAAGCTTTGGTTTTTGGGTATTGGATTGACTGTTTTATTAAATTTGAGTTTGGGTCAAGGGAGAAAGTTGGTGTGAAGGGTATTAGTTCCAACTGGTAGATTGCATTATTAGCACTGGAATTACCTCATCACTAGGATGATTGTTTTACTAGGTTTCTGAGAGTAAGTTTTGTTACCTGAAAGTTACCTCATAGTTATTCTAAACTAGTTTTATATGCTGAACTAGTTTTCTGCATTAGTTGTTGTTGTTTGTACTTGTTAGTATGTGTTGGGGTTGTTGATTCAGCCAGGGTGGCCTAAAGCCTGCTTGCTTAGCAACCAATTCTGGATAACATTTTGATCTTCGCAAGAGCTCACATCGGTAGAGTGTAGATTAGAGTAAATTGGCGTGGCCCTATGATTGGAATCAGTTCCCTCAGAATAAAATTTTGCAGAAAATGAAATATGACATCCATTCCTATGTTTGGAATCAATTTCCCTTTACAACACAACATTAATTTCTCAAAAGATGATCTCTAATGTTTATTTGATATAACTATAAGTATTTGAGAATTAATTACCATATTGCTAGAAATTTACAAGTATTCATTGTAGAGTTAAAAATGAACAAAAATTAATTTGCAAGATATTAGTAATAATTCTTCATTACATAGATAATAAACCACAATAAAGCTTATATTAAAATACAATCTCCAAAGGGTAGAGAAATACTACACCTACGCCGCAAATTTCATCCCTAGCCTTGGCTAAAAATGTAGAGAGCCATGAAAAAAAAGGAATTTTAGAAATGAAATGCGTTTTTTTCCTCTCCTATCTTGTGTATTTTATTTGTAGTTCCCATGCCAATGTTCCTTCAAAATCTTCTCTTTCCATGATAATGTGATCCTCGTGCTAAAAATGCATCCGTATTTGAAGAAAGTAGTCAATGTTGTTTCTAATTGGAAGAAGATTAGAAGAATATTCTTCTCTTTTGCCCAAGGTTTGTGTCTATTCCTTTTTATAGGCTACAGCCAAATATGACCTTTGGGTAATTCCTCTACACAATCAATAATATTTCTCTTCCATTTGATGGCTAAAGTTTATCATTTTGGACATGGACTTGAAATGGTTTTGAGATGCTTTGTGTTTTGTGTCAGACATGTATCTTTCTTGGGCTCAACTAGCTATGTTATTTGATCTTTGGATTCTTTCTTTATCTGTGGCTTGGTCAGTACATTTCTGAAAGAACACAAAAATACTGGAAAAATATACATTTCAGCTACTACAAGTTGAGAAGAGGTCATCCAGTGGTATCAACATTAGTTGAGTAAAAATGTGATATTCATCTTGAAAAGAGGTTACTATAAAACTTGTTCACAGAATAATATTATGACTTCGATGAATCTACGTTAGTAAATTTTATCATTTAAATTTTACTTCACTAAAGGTTATATAGCAGTTATTTCTTTTCTGTAAAATAGTGTGAGATATTAAGTTTCATAGAAGGACTTATCTACAGACAATAAAGTTTCATGTTTTGCAGATCATATATGGTTGACTTTTGAATACCTGGATTGCTAGCGGCTAATTGTTTTCCAATTTGTATACCATTGATACATGTCTGAAACTGAGCTAAATTTGTGTGGGCTGTCTAATGAGATCTTAGGCTCTGTTAGTCCGGTGAGGAGATCTGTACATTTATCTGAGATACACAACTGCATGGTGGACTATCTATTTGGATTAGTTACTATATCATAAGTAGCATGTTAGAAGTATGGGTGTACTAAATTATGTATGCAAGTAGTTCTCAAGTTCAGAAAAGCCATGATATTCAATTTCATGTATATGTAGAATTTTATGAGTTTCGTTATTTTTGTTTGATCATTGTGGTATAATCTTTAAATCACGATAGATCAGAATTTGGACTTCTTTCAGCATCTTCTCTATGTCACTTCAACTATATCTTTGCCTTAGTATATGTTATACACTATAGCTCTGCCTTAAAGACACTGTATATATGTTATATAGTTAGAGAGAATTTAAGAGCTACAAAGAAGGAATATGCTAAAACAGAAGATGATTTAAAGTCACTTCAGAGTGTTGGACAGATCATTGGTGAAGTTCTCAGGCCCCTGGACAATGAGCGCTGTAAGAACTCTTTAATCTATGTCTTGTCATCATTATCTTTAGATTTGAGTATTTATTCTGAAAATTGATTGTTCAATAATTTTTTTGCCCCTTCTGACCATTTCTTAGTTCTCTAGTTCTTCATAAGCAAGGAGGTGAAAAGACATAAAATTTTACACTGACTTTGTGTAATATTTTACAGTGATAGTCAAAGCCAGCAGTGGTCCACGGTATGTAGTTGGCTGCCGCAGTAAAGTAGACAAAGAGAAACTTACAGCTGGCACTAGAGTAGTTCTTGATATGACAACTCTCACTATTATGCGAGCTCTCCCTCGTGAGGTACTCAACAATGTGATGGAATACGTTGATATTTGGGTTTAGAAGGATATCATGGCATTAATTCTATATTCTTATCACAACTCATTGGTTTTTGATGTCTATGCAGGTTGATCCAGTTGTATATAATATGCTTCATGAAGACCCTGGGAATGTAAGCTATTCGGCTGTGGGTGGGCTGTCAGATCAGATCCGAGAACTGAGAGAATCTATAGAGTTGCCTCTGATGAATCCTGAACTCTTCTTAAGGGTCGGCATTAAACCCCCAAAGGTAATGCTTTTTAAAGAAAACAAGATTTTCAATGTTATATTGGTGTTTACTTTCAGCAATGCTGTTTCTCTTGTTTAGGGTGTTCTTCTTTATGGTCCTCCAGGAACTGGCAAGACATTGTTAGCCAGGGCAATTGCTAGCAACATAGATGCAAATTTCTTAAAGGTTAGTAAATACCGTTACAACTGATCCTTGATCACCTGTAAGAGCCCCCATTTCTTTAGAATCATCATGCCATGTCAGTAACGTTACAAGTTGGAACTGTGCAGGTTGTATCAAGTGCCATTATCGATAAGTATATAGGTGAGAGTGCAAGACTGATCAGGGAAATGTTTGGTTATGCTCGTGAGCACCAAGTAAGGATCTAGTGTAAAATGAGCCTTTTCCATTTAAATTGAAGAGAAGCTTTTCTGAATTATGTTAATTTGATATGTTCCATACCAGTCATGGTAAAAGAAAGTGATTCTATGAATTATTTTCTGTATGTGAAGCCTTGCATCATATTTATGGATGAGATCGATGCCATTGGTGGACGTCGTTTCAGCGAGGGAACAAGCGCTGACCGTGAAATTCAAAGGACATTGATGGAGTTGCTCAACCAGCTTGATGGGTTTGACCAGCTTGGAAAGGTTTGACTGATGAAAATAAGCTTTTCTCAGTTTCCCTCCACTGAAATTCAGCTTCAGAGCATGTTTCAGTGGGCTTATTTCTAAAAATTTTGGGGCTTATTTACAAGGCATTGGATGTGTCTTATTTTTAGAAATAAGATCATGTTTGGAGTGGCTTATGCTAAAAAATAACCACCAATTGTATGGCCTATTTTTAGTGTCGACTCACCTACATTCAAAATAAAGCCAAATTAACCACACATTTGGACCTTATTTTTTGGCATAAGCCACCAAAAACATGCTCTAAGGCCACCCAAAGATGATCTTACTACAGTGCGCAATGTGCACGTGCTAGTTTGACTAGATTGTGTTGCTTCTTGAAATGTTTTTGCAGGTTAAAATGATTATGGCGACAAACAGACCTGATGTTCTTGACCCTGCTCTTCTTCGTCCTGGTCGCTTAGACCGGAAAATTGAAATACCGCTTCCCAATGAACAGTCAAGATTGGAAATTCTCAAGATCCATGCTGCAGGAATTGCCAAGCATGGTGAAATTGATTACGAGGCTGTTGTTAAACTTGCTGAGGTGAGCTTAACCACACTAATGTAGTTAATTAACCCCTTTTTTGGAAACATTGGTCAAAATTTGTATTACCGACATGTTGCGTTCTCCAGGGTTTTAATGGGGCTGACTTGCGTAATATTTGCACTGAAGCTGGTATGTCAGCAATTCGTGCAGAGCGTGATTATGTAATCCATGAAGATTTTATGAAGGTAAAACGTACATGCACATCGAAATTTTTAACGCACTTAGAAAATGAGACGCAGTTTCAAAAAAGTTTCCATAATGGGGTTATCATTACTTGTGAATGGTACTTGTAGAGACTTGTTTGCCACGCTACACACACTTAACTGTGTCAATTTGTGTTTAGTGTGCTTTGGACTTGGTTGCGGTTCGTGTTTGTATTCATTGGGGTGTATGCTCTATGTTTGTCCGACAACTATGATTCCCCATTGAGGAACAATTCTGTCTGCATGATTATTGTCACTCCACGTTTGTTTGAGATGAGATCTAATTTATCTTGTCCCTGGCAATGTTTCAGGCTGTAAGAAAACTGAATGAAGCGAAGAAACTCGAATCGACTGCACATTATAACACTGATTTTGGGAAGGATTAGGAACCAGCATGGGTTGGACTTGTAGCTCTGGGAGAGCGGTGCATCATCTCTTTTTTTAGATGGGTTGCTATATGCCCCTTTCGATTGAATATCTATTCTTGAATTGAATAATTCCCTATATGTTTTCACGTCCGTTAATCATTCAATATGCCTGAAAAATGCTTTGATGCGAATCCTGTTTTATACATCTGATCTCCTCCGCCGAATCACTTGAGATGCATTTCGTTTATGTTTTGAATGCGAAACTGAAATTATAAATTTGTCGTCAGTGTAATATTTGCATACAAAGTGCAAAGCACGCGTATACCAAAATTGAAATTAGAGGCTCGTTGAATAGACGTCCACGTTCACGTCCATGACATGTTTTCCATATGACCAAATGTATGGATGAAAGCAGAGTTCAATCAAATTATAAGCAATTATAAATTTAGACAAACATGGACAAATATATCCATCCGAAGAAGCATCAATCCGGTCCAATATGAATTGAGAACCGACGTAACAAAATGAAAATGGGGACTGTCTTGTTAATTCTATTTGTGTACTACTCTTTCTCTAACATTAGGAACTTTAATAGGGATAAAAACCATCAAATTGAGAACTATAGCTTCACCACCATACATGCCAAGGTCACCAATACTACTTTCCATGCACTTGAACATGAAATAATCAAACTTCAATTCTACAGAACAAAATGTAACCACATTCATAATTGACATTCTTATCATTTTCCTTTTTTCTTATATTATAATGAATTGAACCTTAAACGTATTATACCCCATTCTTTACAATGTGTCTTCAGCGACTACTATGTCTGTCATGCTATATCCGTCATCTGCAAAGATGATCATATCCTATGTAACTACTTCATTCATGTTCACCGTCAAATCATGGCAGCAGAGAGAGAAGAAACTGTAATCTGTAAAGAAAAAATTTCGGTAAAAAATATTAGACATTTGCCAGAACGTTTAGAATGAAAACTGTCATTCTCAGATGTACCCAAAGAACTGATATGAATACTGACTATCAACCACATATGCACAACAAAACATAAGAAAATAACAGTTTGCTCAGTTTTCTCAGAAGCAGAAAGATGGGCACTTACTTAAACTCATCAAGAAGTTCATTCCCTACTAGACTTTGACCAGAAAAACCCCTTTCTTCGAGTAGAATGATTCTCGGACAATTTATGTCCCTTCGTCCCAAATGAGAAGTGACGTCTCAAGAAAGGCTTTGCAGACGAGTTTTTCATGCTGGAACTTGAACTCATTTTGGGACCCCTACCTTCATGCTCACCACATTTTTGATGATCAAACAAGATGAGATCATCACTATCAACAACACGGTTCCTAGATCGCTTTCTAGCCTTCGAATCTAATTCAGCTTTGATTGCCTTTTCAGACATCTTCATAGCCCGCTTCTCCCCAAAAGTACAGACAGGGCAAGCCGGGTCGTACTTGTTGATCTCAGGTGTCATATACTCCAAGCATTCAGCATGGTAAACATGTCCACAAATCAAAACAGCAACCATGGCAAGTTCATTGGTAGCTATTATTTTTTGGCTGCCCAATAAGGATCTCTCAGTTAAAAGCTTTGCACAAACACCACAACATTGGAGATCAAAAGAAGGAGATCCTGAATTTCGTCCAGCAGATCTGGTTATTTTGTCCCTACTGATGCTAGAGTTTTCACTATCAAAAGACCACCTCTCTTTCCGAGTCATCATGAGCTCGGAGAATGGAGGAATTGACCAACCATCAGATGACCCACCATTGGATCCTCTTGTTGATTCATAGCCCCAAGCAGGGGGAACAAAAGAAGATGCTTCTTCAGAAATTGAGAATGTACGTGACTTGTATTCTGGAATTGGGCTGTCAGATACTTGTCGTAACAGCTGCTGTCCAGGAGAACGGCGACTCAACCTGGAAGGGGTTGAATTTGGAGGAAGCATGTGGCTGTGGGATGACAAAGGAGACATTGACATGGGTGAAATTGAAAGGGCAGAAGGAGATAGCTTAACAGGAGATGGGTACGATACTGCTGCAGATTCAGCTGGTTGCTTCAACTGAAAAGTGGTGGCAAAAAATTAAAAAAAGGAAAAAGATCCAAAACTTAAGAAGACAAACCGGCAACATACATAGCATGTATATTACTGTAATACATAACTTGATCAATAACAGCAATTATCGACATACCTCTACAAGGTTCTGCGAAACAGATGGATCTGCAAAACAATTACAGATACATCAAATATAAAATCAAAAACATTATCATCCATTTTCTACGTTTCACATGTCAAGTATTGAACATTAAGGGAGCATCATGTTCATTATTAATGCATTAATAATTACTTGAATAATTACTTGAAGATGTCAGGTTCATGCCAGTTGGTTATGATAAGTTCCAAACAGACAAACCAATACACGTGTCTTAATCTTTCATTTGTTGACAAATGGTCTTGAAACAGCATAGGCACATTGACTTGTTATAACTCTGATGAATATGCCAGTTTCTTACTACTTTCTCCAAATAAAGATACCGACTTTTGTAATACATAAAAAACGTCAACAACTAGCACTATCATCTTGTAGGTTAGAATAGCCTTTACAATATCAGCAGATAATAGCGGTAAAGTGGAAGTTCCACAAGTCTATCAAGTGTGCAAGTACCAAACAATAAGCATCGAGGCATTTGAAAGAAACTTGTAGGAATCCAACAAAACCCAGATACTTCAAATTGAACAGTATTTGAAATGAATCCATATCCAAAGGTCAATAGAGCGACTGTCCAAGGCTTTTAAATACAACTACATTTGTAAACTATTCTTGCCCCAAAAAAAACGGCACTAAACGAAATCATCTCCTTATGGCAGAAGCCAAATTTTCAGACTTCCAATTACACTCGATATGGTTGAGTCATGTACTAAAAGTTCTGATTAAAGTCGGAATATTAATAAAAGCAAAGAGCACCTATAACATTTATTTTCCTTTTCGTGAAGCAAACTTCTGGGGACACTAGTCAAATCTACAATAAATGAGTCTTAAAGACTTATAACCATAGCCAACAAATG
Organism: Fraxinus excelsior; assembly: GCA_019097785.1. Taxonomy (NCBI): domain Eukaryota; kingdom Viridiplantae; phylum Streptophyta; class Magnoliopsida; order Lamiales; family Oleaceae; genus Fraxinus; species Fraxinus excelsior. The sequence continues at coordinate 9,156,561 of CM032633.1, read as the reverse complement.
ATACTCATTTCTAGGTTCTCATCAGTCCTTCAATATATATTTAATTACAAAGGCCATAAAAGGGCCTTCGTCCTTGTCTGCCCTCCTCCCTCTTCTCCACCTCCACCACGGGGACACTAGTCAAATCTACAATAAATGAGTCTTAAAGACTTATAACCATAGCCAACAAATGATACTCATTTCTAGGTTCTCATCAGTCCTTCAATATATATTTAATTACAAAGGCCATAAAAGGGCCTTCGTCCTTGTCTGCCCTCCTCCCTCTTCTCCACCTCCACCACGGGGCACACATCAAAAGTGTGAATAAATTTCTTTTATCTGCTCGTTTGCTTTTGTGCATCTCATCCCACCAGCAGTACAACTGCATTGACCTTTCCCATTATCATTTTTTCCTTGCTTTGCTTGAGAATTCTTTTTGTTCTAGAAGCAAATTGTGCTGATATTAGAACTCAAGTAGACAGATTATCTTTTGCTGCAAGCTACTATGCTTGAAAACATTAGGTTATATACCGAAACACAACTTTCCCCCTTTCTTTTCAGATTGAAAGAAACAGCTAAAACAACACTCATTTAGTAGTCAAGTGAAAAATAAGATGCATCAACACTATGTTTCGCAGGATTGAATTGTACTGTGAAATTGGAACTTGCTGAGATTCAGTTCAAACTTAAAGAAGATACAAGGCTCAATCTTATGTTGCCAACCTCAACTTGAATTAACTCTTAAATCACACCTTGCATGGATGATTTGTAGTACACTAGTATAACTAGTGAGAAAGATTATTATGTTTTATCTTCATCACCGTTATGAAGATGATTAGAGGAGTATTACTTTCCATTTTAACAATATTTCAGTCAAGGGTTGTACTTCATATTTATTTATAATAAATCTCAAAATTAAAAGATATGAACTACTATTTAGAGATTTACCAGAAGATGGAAACCTTGAAATTCCACCATTTCCATCAGAAACTGGAGACTTCCGACATGCAAGTGAACGGAAACTATCTAATGAACTGCCCTCCTCAGAAGCAAATGCAGTTTCCACAGTGGTAGCAGATTTAACTTCCAAACGATCATCACCTCCACCTCTATTAAGTAAAATATTTGTAGACGTATCTTCACCCACTACCCTTCCACGATTATCCAATAGAAAGCTCCATGATGGTGAATGGCAAACATGCCTCTGTAAAGTTTCACTGGGTGTTCCCCTTGTTATAGTACTGTCTCTAGCAGCAACACAACAAGCAGATCCCATTCTCTCACACACACCCAGAACAAATTATTGATAACTTATGGGTAACTGTCTTTCACATCAATGATCTCAGCAAAAGGGACACGAACTCATACAAACACGAGTTATCTGCAATTCAAAGTTGAATGCTAACAATCAGACATCAATCAATTATGATCTCGAAATAACTTGTACACTTTACAGGTGCCAACAGTGAAAACCCTTCTGATTCTTTACCATGACCTTAATCAATAACCCAAATCTCTGATACCTTAGCTGACTCATAGTAAAAACTTGTATACAAGCATTAGGAATTTATAATAGCGTTATATAATTCTAAACAAATAAGTAAGAGAAAAATTAAAATAAAATATAATGATATCAACAACATCCAGTTATCAGACTAGAGAGGATATGGAAAACTGAATATCATGATTGATACCACAATAATATCATAGAAAGTGGAAATAGAAACTGAAGTATTGTGAGATATAATTTCCCAACTGTAGTCTCTACACAAACTACTGTATGCATACTGTTGGAGTGGTATACAGCACTTATACAATCATTCACATAAACAAAATCTGAACAAATGAAAAACTATAAACTGCACTCAATCATCAAATACAACAGAACTACAGTTCCATTTTGAATGTCTAAAAACTTATAAAGCAACCACATAAATTTCTACTAATAAAAGTCAAATCAACCCATTCTGATAAAACAGCTCGACCATCACCCAAAAATATATACCTGAATCCACAGCAAAATGAAAATACAGAAACAATTTTGATTAATTAAGTGAAATTTGAGCCCATAAATTTATACACCGAAAACAACAGCCAGATGCACAATAGCGATTCACAAAGCTATTTCAGAAGAGAAGACTAGTAAAAAAAAAAAAAAAAAGAGTTCGACACTGTAGTTGTCATAAGAGATCCGAAATTCATACCCGAAAAACTGTAATCACAGTCAACATATTTAGCATACCTCGCCATTTCATAATAATCATTTCTGTTTTCACCCATATCTCACAATTAAGACATATAACTCTCTCACTTACACACATCTATGATAATAATATAAACACAAACAAATATATCAAATATCTATTGCAGTAACTATAAATTTATACCGAGCCTCCGTATAAATACAAGCGAATCTTACGTGATCGGACCTGTACGTTCCCACCGATCTGCAACCCTAGAAAGAGAGAGCAGGTGTACGCGAGACTATATACCTATGTGTAAAAGTAGAGAGAGAGAAGGTTCTGCTTGTTCTTCTACTTGTATATTTGCAGACAGAGAGAGAGAGAGAGAAGGCGTTTTTGACGGTTTTCTTAACGTCGTTAGTTTTATTGTGGTTTTTAACGGCGTTAAGGGATATGTGTCCTTAGCAAGCGTAAAAGACTTGCTTTATCGAAGTCCTACTTTCTGGATTAAAAAAATATTTGTGCTATTGAGTGGTACTTAGCACTTAGAGCATGTTTGGTAAGACTACTAATCAGATTAAAATTGAAAATATAGTCGTTGTTGGGTCTCATTCGTCTAATAAAAGTTAACGATAATGATTAATTTTTCAATTTTAATCCGATTTTAATCTCTACCAAACAACCTCTTAAAAGTATTGTAAGTTACGGGGGTTTTTTTAATTTTCTTTCTTTAGGTTTGAAATTGTGTCAGTGAGGACTGCGATAAAGGGCACCCTAACTGGTTTCTTATGAGGTACGCGGAGTGCGTAGTACGCATTCCATGCTTTTCAATTCACACACGTAAGTATCATAAAATTAAAGGATAAAGTTACTTTAACCTTTCATATTAAAATCAAATTTTAATTTATATCAAGATCAAAAAATTATTATTAACCACATTTTTTATGGTCCCACAATTTTTCAATCACACATTTCAAAAATTTCTATCACAATCTATTAAAAATTTAATTTTAGTCCCCACCAAATACCTACTGTCATATTTGACAAAAAAAAATTGATATAATTGTATGTAATAGTAGATAATTAGATGAAAAAATTGACCGTATTTTAAACTGTTCGATAATAAAATGTCACGTAACATTAATAGTTTATTTGTCTCTCATTATTGAGAGAAGAATAGAATTTTGAATAGAATTTTTTTGAAGAATATGTGGTGGAAATTTAAAATAAATTTATTGATTTGTGTGTAGAATATTTTATTGGGTAAATGTGTGATAGAAAATTTTACTGTAGCAAACAGAGTTTTAGATTAATGGTTGGCAAACAAAGGCTACATCAAACTTTAAGCCAACATCAATTCATGTGTCAAAGCAGTTTTTATTTAAAACAAATAAAAGCGAAGCTACATATGTCAATTATACTATTCGAGTCTATATTGTCATTTATCATGTGAGTATAAGCCCTTATTTGAATGATTACATAACAATTTTTTTTTTTTATATTCATTCTCAATTACAAATTCTACCCAAAAAAAAAAAAAAAAAAAAAAAAAAAAAATCAATTTTCAAGTTTTCTAAAAAAATTTCATTATTTTATAGTAACATATTCTCTGTGCAAAATAAAAATAAAAAAATGACAAGTCGACAACCGACATTTCTACTTGTAGTATTAAAATAATAATTTTGCTAGTGGTACATCAGTGTGTATATCAGGGTGTACACCCCCCTCACATTGGGGGTAGGACCCGTTTGAATAAAAAAATATTATATCCAAGTGGGTCATACCCCCATGTGAGGGAGGTGTACACCCTTATAGACAAGTATAATTTTTCTTAAAATAAGTTTCAGTGCATAATGATATTCTCGTCGGTTTTTGACCTAAAATTTGAAAGTCCGCTTGAAAACCTGAACCAACTCGACACATTTTGTGAAATATTCTTGATATTGCCTCACTTTCTTTTTATAGCTAGATTTTACTCGATTTAGGTTTGAAATGGGGACATGTAAATGAGAAATGGTGGATCAATTTAAGGTTCAAAACAAAGGGATTTAGGTTCCACTCTTCCACACTGGTAGATAAGTGACCACAACACTTTTAATTAAACCCACAAGATCAGTGACTCTGTTGGGATAAATTAATTAAGAATCTTGGATTTATGATATAATAATTTGTCAAGAATATGATTTTTCTTTGGAAAAATAGAAAAATGAAAATAACGTGCTCGTTAGAAAACAATTTATTTTCATGTCCATCGGTCAGAAAACTCGTAATTCATATAATTATATTGGAAGACAAGTGTTATTTCTTCCGTTTATATAAAAGTTGAACGATAAATTATGTAATGCGAGAGATACTCAATCGTGTTGAAATATTGCCCATGTTTGTTCCTAATTTTTTAACTCATTTTTTCTAAATTAATTTTCAACCACACATTTATGGGACCCCAACAACTTTTATTAACTTTTCGATTACGCATTTCATCTATTTTTATTAAAATTTTCTAAAAATACGATGTTTAATAAAATCAAAAAGGGACATACGTAACTTCGTTTTCAAGCAATATTTTTTATTAGCGGGATTGCAATATCGTTCATGAATTGTTTATATAATTCATGTAAATTTGTTATTCTTGGTGAATTATTGATTATAATGTATTTTAATATCCTAAAGAAATGAATAAAATAGGCTAAAGTGGCATAGTGTGGCAAGTAATTCCTGCCAAGTTTTATGGACGGTGGGATGGCTTTTGAGATACTTTGGGAACGATTTTGACGTGTAAAGAACCCCAATAAAAGGGACACTATTGTTATTTTTTCATTTTATTTTTTGCAGTACAAACACAAAAAGTGATGGAACAATATCGTTTATGTTGAGATAATTTCGTCGAAGTAGATAATCAAGCCTCCAAAATGAATACAAACTGGAAATAATGTAAAATCACAAAACAAGAAAGTGAAAAAAAGTAGAAGACTTGAATCGTAAAGAATGCTATCCTAAAAACTGTATTTGAGCCATCTCGGTAATGAGAATGCTAAATGACCAACACACAAATAATTTTAGCGGATTTCAAGTGAAGAATCGAGTTGCAAATAGCACTTTTGAAACCCGAAAAATAAGATACAAAAAGAGTAATATGAAAAAATTCTAAGTAGATTTTGAGAGTTTGGGGATGATAATGAGAAAATGATATATTTGAATCATGAATTCTATTCCTATTTATAGAATTTCTTCATACACTTTCGTATGGGTGCCAACTTTTCACAAATGATGGAAATTGAGGTTCAAAAGGTGCCAAACAAATTTGAAAAAAAATCTGTCCAACGGCCGAATTTTTCCTTAGCATAAAGTACCTCTATGCGGTCTCATAGAAGAACCAGAACAGGGTCTTGATGTCCCTGGCTACAGCCATGCAGTCGCATGGCAAAATGACCTATACGGTTGCATAGGCAAATTTTTTAATTTTTTTCTTCAACCATATTTGATCAATTTCTCATTTACCAATATTGGAACAACACAATTGTTGAGAAATGGGTCAAGTTTGACCAAGTATTCAGGTGGGACTCGATATCCGGTTTGTGCGGGTCAATGGTCAAACGCATTATACTCCGCGAGTAAATATTCGTGATATATTTAATTTCACAAAACAGTTTCCGAATGAATGAGAAATTAATGCTAGAAGTTGGCAACTTGAAAGTAAAAATCTTGGAATTTGGAATCAAATGTGGGAACTTTATCCCACATAGGGAGTTGAAAGAATTCTGAACCAATTTATATATCTCAAGTTTGGATATGAGTTTGGGCTCCAAGGGGCACCAATAGTTTTTGGAAGGGAGAAGTTTTAGAAAATGTCTAAACTAGTTCAAAACCCACACGGGCTTGGGCTCAGGTCGTGTGTCGTGGTTGGTTCCTATATTTTTTTTGGACAAAATAAATTAAAATTATTTATTAAATTTAATTTATTTATTTCCAAAATTCGATAATTAATTAATTGAAAAGGTGTGTCTTTTCAAACTTATTCGAAACTGTTCGGACTAAACTGACACAAACCAATAGTTGTGTCTATTCAGAAATAATCTTACAAAGAGTTGCAACTCTTGGCCTGCAGCTTTTGGAAATCTATAAATAGGACCCCTAATTTCCGAATTTGATACATTCAAAATTCTTCATTCTCTTTTTTTGCATTTTGCATAAACAAAAATTGTTTTTCTTCATTGAGAGAGTACGAAACTTTTCTGGTCGTCGTTCTTGCTGTTTGGAGTGCTTCTACACTGCAAGAAAAAGATTTTTGTATCTTAGGAGGCGATTGACGTCAACTGTAAGCACCGTAGCAGGCCAAAATCGTCTCAAGGAAATAGAGCCGAACTCTAGCTTCAATCTACTGTTTCTGCAATTTCATCAAGCGTTTATTCGATTTGCCATTTCCTTCTCTTTATCTCTACGTATTTCGCATGCTAAATAAATAAAACTTATAATAACAACAATATATAACAGTTTACATAGTCGAAAGCTAAATTTACAGCACAAAGGGAGTTTGACGTTGTGGTCTGAAATCATTTTATGTCCCGAATCGATGCATAACTTACTCTACCTGATCTACCCTTTCACTTGTGACATGTAGCATTTACGAAAGAATGATTACATGGAAAATGTCAAGGGCATTTATGGAATCTTGAACAAAAAAAGTATATGACAAAAAAGTAAATTGTATCCTAGATAAAACAAAATTTTACATTATTTTTCTCTTTCCAAAATTTTATTTACTTTTTAACCACGTCTAATTAGTTAGTCAACGAGCTGAGCTGAACCCGAGCCAAAAAAAAGAAGTTCAAGTTCAGCTTGAACTTTTTTGGGCCGAGCTTTTGGCTCGAGCAAAGCCAGGCAAAAAAAAGAGGCTCGACCCAAACTTTTGGCTCGGGCCTTAGCGGGGCAAGCTGAGCCGACTTGAGTTTTTTGTTTGAAATTTTTTTTTTCCTGCCTTTGCAAACGCAGCTTGCAGGCAGCTAGAAAGAGCTGCTTGCTCTTTCAAAAAAATTTAATTTTTTTTCTTTTTTTTATTTATATATGGGTAGGCTCGCCAGGGCCACAGGCCGGCCCGGGCTCGAGCCAACGCCCTAAAATGGGGCTCGGGCTTTTTACGGACCGAGCTCGAGCCGTTCGAATTTTTTTGCCATCCCTTCATCTAATCGACAACCAACTTAAAATTTTCAAATATTTTGTCAAATAGGTGATTAATTCCTTAAATGAAAATTAATTTTATTAAGAGAGACGATTTTTCAAAACTTGAAGCACTATAAAATTTTATGTTAAAGATATATACGTGCTTGAATGTTTGAAATACAGCGTGTATTGGATTATTGTAGGAACAACATTAGGTGGTGCAATTGTGCATAAATCATTGCAATAGCAACGCTCTTGGTTCATTCAATTTCAATAGTCAACATAATGTGATTTGATTGATTCCCAATCGATATGGAGTTTTTGGTCAACGTTGAATAGTACATGTATACTTCTTACAAATATTAGGTCAATTAAAGCACAATTCAAAGTTGCTTATTTCCCACGTGAGAGTTTTTTGAAAAAAAGATTGGACAAATACTTGATAAGAGGTGTTTCACTCGTGTCCGATCTTCTTCTTTCTACATTATATAAGAGTCAAGTTTTGTGGAATGTAATTTGGGATATTAATTTTTTTTTAAGAATGTGTGAATAAAAAAGAAGAAGAAATTTTAGTTTACGAGTTATATTATTTTATTGAAAAATATGTAGTTGATAAGAAGATAGAGAAAAATGAATTATAATTTTAATTGGGTCAAACAATGGCTAATTGTCCGATTAGAAAATCTCAAACTACGTATATAGATGGGATGGGCCATTGTGTTAGTCTCAACATTGGCCCTTCTAGGTACATTGTCAATCACTCAATCTTTAGTTTCATCAAACTTACGAATCAAATCTAGGACAATATTTGGTAGATTTTTTTTTTTTTAAATTCACTTTCGATCATACATTCTCTCTGAAAAAAAAACCATTTTTCACAAGGGTCCATAATTCTTTTTCTAATTTTCAATCGCACATTCTAAAACAAATTCATGTAAAAAAATCTCTCACAAACAAATGCTGAATGACGAGCAAATTTTAGAAATCGTGTAAAGACTTTTTATTGCAAAATACAAGACTTTAATTTCAACTATTATCTAAGAATATCTGTTTTTCTTCCCTTTGAAAATACTGAACTATTGTTTGCATCGGCAAAGTCCACGTTTTGTATATGCTCTGCACATGGACTCGTAAGGAAAATTGAGGCTACCACATTTACCCTAATAAGCAAAAAATGCATTATATAGCTATAAGGTATAAAGGTTACATCGTGTAAGATAATTAGGTCGATATGACTATATCATCTCAACAAGAGCTCGACTTCAAGAAAAGATTAGAAGCAAGAAAGCACTATTGTATGATACTATTTCATGTGCATTCAATATCATGTAAAAGAGTTCGGTCCAACTCAGACTAAACCCAGCAAACTACTTAGTTGCCAAGCACAACATTAAGATACATAGCTCGGTGAAAATTAACATGACATGAAAAGGAACACAGCTCAATATTAACGCAGCACAACTCGTACGCACAATATTTATTAAGATTTGAAATTCCATCTTAAAATGTCAATCTTATTGATAAGAGTAGCCAAAATTCTTATAAGTTGGTTTATGTTTTCATCTTTATTCGATATAGAATTTTATTCGTTAACATGTCTTGCAAAGAGGGTGGCTTGTTCGAGCAGATCAATTTTAAAATCCGTGTGTTCATGTTTTCAAGTCTTAGTCGGATCGAATTATTCGTTGAAATTCAAAGGACTCTGATACCATATTAAAACTTGAAATTCTATCTTAAAAAGTCGGCCTTATTAAGCTAATATTTGGTAGAAATTAAAATCAGATTTTTAATAGATTTTGATAAAAATTAATGAAATGCGTGGTTGAGAAGTTGTAGGTCCCATAAAATGTGTGATTAATATTAATCCAAACCAAACAAGAGCTAAGTGAGTAGCTCAAACTCTTATAAATTAGTCTATATTTATATCTTTATTCGATATGAGATTTTATCCATTAACAGTATTATATATCCACACTTTCCATGAGACTCACTACTATTATTTTTACTATTCCTATATATTTATAAATCATTCATAAATTTGTCAAATGGAGACTAAATTTTACTTAGAATCAACTATTGATTGGGTGTTTTTTTTTATCTAAACTGTCAAATCATGTATCGACACGTGTCATCCTATTTTTTGACATGTTACTGATAAACATTTTGATTATTTTGAAAATCCAAGCGATGTTACTACTTACCAACTTTGAAGAGATTGATGAATCGACTATCCCTCTTATCAGACTCAATAGTTGATGACTATTTCATCGAGGCAAATTTCATTACTATCTCAAGGAATAACTACTCTCGAAATCGAAACTCTCCTCTCGAATATATCCATCTCTACAAACACACTGAATTTAATATATTTAATAATAATTGTATATTATTTTATTGCAGACTTTATTTATTCATATGCCACTTAAACTGAAATCTGCACAATTATATATACATCTCAGTGGGGAATGCGTTTGAAATTAGGTCTGCCTAGTGTTGGTGCTGGATCATATCTCCCGTAGTCAAAGAGGCTCACTCCACGAGTTCTTTCATCTACATCACTCGTTTTCTCGTGCCCGAATTGCTTCCTCGTTTCGTCCTAACAAAAATTTCAAAATCATCGTTAAATGTACGTAGTCGTGCGCGCACATATATTTTCCAACTCCGTGTTCATCTAATTATTTATATCAATTTTTGTTTTTTTAAAAAAAAAATTGTAATTTTATCTAGAATTTCGACCGAAAAATTACGAGGTGACGTCAAAATATAAGGTCGAAGAGGGTACCTCATTTTTAGTTGGTTTCACTTCCTTCTCCAAGATGTTCACTGACCTAGATAGTCCACCTGCATGAAAGTCTCAGATGATCAAAACTCCTTTTCCTTACATACATATATAAGATATATGTATCATGTATGTATATGTTTATACACGCACAAACCAACAAAAACACACGTATAATTATACATAGATACGTATAAGTGCATGTACGTATTACCTGCAAAAGAAGTGGAGAAAAGAGCAGCAGAAATGAGGAGGAAGAGGAGGCTAATCTTCTTGAGAACCATGTCTTTCAGCTAAATTTAATCTCTCTATGGTACAAGAACAATGCTTTTAATTTATAAAAAAAAAATGCTTTACTACTTATAGTTAAGATGAAAATTAATTATTATTCTAAAAACGCTATCTTTATGCTTTTTATCACCATTGTTGGGGCACTAACTCTATGGCCTTAGTAGATCGATATATTAATTAAGGCGCACTACGCAGAACACGGACCCTTTGTAACTATATTAGTGCAGTGTCCCAAGTAGTGAGTATTGCAATAAGGCATAATTAGAAAGAAAAAAAAAATGCACTAACAAATATAGTTGTGACATTAATTTTGATCTAAGATCGTTTAGTATCGTGCTCGTGAAAGGAATTCTATAAGTGATTACGAGACCGACTAGTCAGATAGAGATAAATATTTATTGTAATAGTTCAAGAGTTTCGTCTGAAAAGACCTCATTACAAATATCATATTCTCCTCCTAACAACGTAATCTAAAAATAGGTTTCGTACGTGGAAGTGTAATGTTTGTATCGTTTAACAATTTGTGACACTATGTATGTTTAATTTCTTATGAATTGTACGTTTGAGATTCATATTAAAAGTCATAGGTGACAATCAATATTTTAGTAAATAAATAAAATAAATATGCCATCACAATATTGTAACTCCCACATCAATGCTAGTCATATGAAACATTAAAATATTAAAGCACCAATAAATAAGACTAGACGTTACAAAAAAATCTTATATTACAAGTCTCACGTTAAAGAAAAATCCTTATTGGTATACACCCACAAAAAAAAAAAAGAACATGAATTCCTTCAAATTCCAACTCCTCGTACTCGTTGTTCTTTTCGCAATACACAACCCTTTAGTATATTCAAAACAGATGAGTATACTCATCGTAAATAAATTAGATGAACCACTAGCGATTCTATGTGACGTCGATGGCAGTCAATTCTACGAGTTTTTAGCACCAATGGGAGGTTATGCCGTGTGGAGGGTTGATGTATCAAACCCGAATCCCGCTTCTTCGTGCGACTTGGCTTCCAAAACTATGGAGAAGAAATTCCAACTTTTCGAAGCCAAAGAGTGTGCTGAATCGGGGTGCAGTTGGGGTGTGACAAAAGATGGATTGTATCAATTTGTCAATGGCACGTTCCTTTTTAAATACTCGTGGTGATTGGATTATGAGATTGAGAAAGGGTAAGTACGTTTTCAATAATTTACACGAAGGCTATTCTTCGTTTTGTTGTTTTTTTCCTATTCACGCTACCATATAGGTAGAATATCTATTAATAAAAAGTAAATTTTCATTTAACGTCGATTTTAAGGGCGTGCAATTGTGTTACTGCATATATTTTTTTTTATTTTTTTAGAATAATACTTGGGGGAAAAAGATGCGACGAATTATTAATAATATATCGATATTTTTAAAATTTGACGCGTTACTGAGAAAAAAAATTTAATTATTTTAATTGTTTTCAATCGATGGCTTCTTCTCGGGAAAGTCAATATTGGTCAACTAAATTATATCCCTCCTTTGTGATTAAAAAAAAAATGGAACTGTTCATTTCTAAAAATTAATCCATTGGCTTTATTTTCACTGGCGTTTCTTAATTAAATGAAAAATGGACACTTATCTTAGATTTTATACCGGGCATCCAAAATTTCGGAGTCGGACTTTTCTTACCTTCAACGCCCTGATCGCCAATTTACAATTGGAGATTTTAATGTACTAACTGAAAATTCAAAAATAACATCGAACGAGTGGTAATGAACTTTTCTATAATTTAAAATTAAAATGGCTTAAGCCATAATTTCCGGCCCAATAGAAACCCAAGTTACTAATCAGAACTACCCGTTTAGGGACAAATCCGTGACCATCACATGAGTTTAAGAGCGATCTTGTTGTTTCCAACAATCCATCCCTCAACATGACAATCTTGCAACTCGAGCCTATGACTTTAGTTTTGATATTTAGGGGTGGCAAAAAAATTCGTTCAATCCGATACTCATCCCATTTATTCAGGTATGGAGATGGGGTAAGGTGACAAAAATATCCAATAGGATGGGAGTGAGAATGATCGACCCCTCTCATACCCGTCACTATCGATATCACTTGTTAAACTTGAGATTCAATTATCTCGTTTGAAAATCAGTTAGTGTTTAGTGAGGTCAAACTAAACATTTTATTACGTTCAACCGCTATCATTTAAGTGACCCATTCATAGGCTTAAGTACAATCTTTTTCTCCCCAACAATCATACCGATCTTTTACACCATCAAGACTAGGCTGTAAATGGATCGAATATGAACCAAATCTGCCAATTTTCGATGTGATTTGAATAATTATTTGATTATATTCGACCCGATAATCCAATGAATATTTGATTGTTAAATTCATGTCTGATTTGCTATGTTATCGAATATCCAATCTGATAATCCAATCCAAAATTAAAGAAATTAGGAAAATAATCAATTTTTATTATTTATTTATTTATTCCAATTTTTTCAATTCTTAAACGAGTTTTATAATTATAAATTTATCATTTTTTTTAACTGTTAGCTAATTGAATTGAAAAGCACAAAAAAAATTGTTTACCCATTTATTGACTCACTTATTTATAGATGATATAGATATATTAAAGCATTTTGTTATAAACTTTCGATGTGGGATAAGAATTCATTTAGTTTGATTGTAGCACATTGTACCTTTGCTTTGATTGTAGTATATTGTATAATTGGTTTAACTGTACTGTATTGTACTATTATATAAATAGTTATTTATATTTTATTAAATTAATTGTTTCCTCTCCCTTTTACTAATTAATAAAAAATGAAAACTCAACAAATATTTCATTTTGCACTATTATATTATATCTTGTTTATCGAATAAATTTATTTTCTTAAGCTCTTAAAATTGCATTTGGTACTATAATTTGTATGTATTATTAAATAATCTTTAGATTGATTAAAAATTAAAAATAATATTAAAATAAGATAACATTTTTTTTACTCTTTTTATGCCTAGGTTTTGTCTAGAATTACCTAATCCGAAACCTCCATGTCTTGCCGCGCATTACGCTTTTTATACTTTTTTTCCAAATTTCTTTATTTTCTCATATATTTATTTTAATGACAAATAAAATGCAATAAAAATATTTAACCGACTTAACTATTTATAACAAATCGGATCAAGTTGTTATTGAATCGGATTGACCTATATTCATATTTGATCAATTTACTTAACAAATTATCGGGTTTGAGTTTTGATTGGGTTATCTAATTGAAACTCTAAATCCATCTCTCATTAATTTCATCGGATTCAAATCAAATTCATATCAAAACTCAATCAGTTGACAGCCCTATCAAGAATCGTAAAAATGGTACTAAAATGGAAAGGATTTGTTGATTCATGGAGCACAGGGGATAATATATTCATAACATATTCAAATTTAAATATTGACTTCCATTTCTAATTTAATTTAATTTTTTTTTTTATGATTTGCTACAGGATCATTTTTAACTATACGTTCACACAAATATATTATACACGTATATTAAAAAAATCATATTTTTTAACCACACATTCTCCTAAAAATCATTATTCAAAACTATTTTCTCTATCAAAATGGTTGTCAAACAGGACATAAAAAATATTTTTGATCAACGTAAAAGAAAAATTTAAATTTCACCAAACATGCGCTAAATAGAACAACTAAACTAAGCATTTTTCTTCAATAATTATAGGCTCGACTATTCAATCATTTTGTCGTTCCATTACATTACCTACAAATGGAGACCCCAACAAAACGTGTATTGAGATTCATGCAATACGAGTAGCCAAATTTTAACGTGACCATCAACTTAATACAATCCTCGTCCTTTGTAGAAGTATTTTTAAATCATAGTTTAACTTTTGTGGAACGTGCATTAATTTTGTAGCAAAAATGTCGAAGGCCAAGCACGACCCCTATTGAGTTCTGAACTGAAGTGTAGAGACCCACAAAAAAGACTTATACGGGATGATTTTCATGCTTGACTATTCAAGTTTGGCACAATTTACTTGTATATGTTGATTGATTTATGACCAGATCCATAACCAGTTCAAATTGAGTTACCCCAAACTTTCTCGATGACCCTTTTTACAACCTTAGTTGGCATACCTAATTTGTTAGATGCTAATTATTCCATGAGACTTGAAATTACTTTTCAAAAGTAATTCCTAGAAGAAATGACTTGACTTATGCAAAAATTATTCATTAATTCTCGATCTCTTGCTTTTGGCAAAGGCAAAATCCTGGAACTTTCAGTTTGGTGGCGTGTCTTCATTTCATAAAAATCCAAAATAAAAGGAAAAGATGACTATTACCTTCAATTATTGTGTTTTAATCTTTTACCTAATGCATTATTTTAGCTCCAAAGCACCATGAACCATTAAAAAACTTGGATTAATAATTAATTCACATCATTTTGTGGCTAAGAATCTTTATTGTGACTGTTGAATTGCGTCAAACACAACTTACTTTCAATATTAGCCATTAAGTACTTGAGCCCCGTTATCTCAAGATACTTTTTTTTTTAAAATTTATTTTCAATCACACATTTTTGTAATAAAGTAATTTACACATAAATTCAGAATTTTTCCTACTTTTTAATCACACAATCTTCAAAAAAATCACTATTACCAAACTCATTTAAAAAAAAAAAAAAGAAATGGGGTTCAACCGGGCTAAGTTAGCCGCATTTACTAAACACAATATTTCCATCCTAAGTAGGAGTCAAAAATAGAAAGCAATTTGATGTGTATTTTGCTACAATAGCTATAAATGGATTTTTTTTTTTTTTTTAAATATGCAATTTGCTTCAAAAGATTGTACACAACATATTTTATTCACTTACAATTTTAATTCCGCTTACGTTGTTGTAGTCAGTCCCAAGCCCGAGAAAATGAGGATGGTTCCAACTTTTATTTAATGTGTAATTCATATAAATTTTACAAATTTTAAGCTCTTTTTAAAAAAAATGAAATTTGTCATAATTTAAAAAAGAAAAGAAAAGAAAATAGCGGGCCCAAGCCAAAAGCTGAGTGACCAAAAAAACTTGAAATCAACGGAGACTTTAGTGAAAGTTGAGTGACCAAAAATGAAATTAATATTTGTAATAATTGTAACCACCAAAAACTTGCTACAAGAAGTTCAAGTTGTTTGCCAATTGCTGTTATGGACCCAAATTTAACGACTTTTGCACGGGTGACAAACTGTCATCTTTTTCATTGTCCATTTTATGGAAATGTTACATTTTAAGCCCTTGTTTGAGCCTTTTTATTTTTGGGTCAAAATGCATTTTAGAATATTGTTTTGTTGAAAAATGTGTGATTGAGAAATAAAGAAAAATAATTCGAGTTTAGATGTAAAACTATTTTATATAAAAATGTGTGGTTGAAAATGAATTTTGAAAAACTGAAGGGTTGTTCTCTTTATATTTTAGTTTTTAGTTTTGAATTCATTTTGAGTTTTGTGTTTTGAATATTCATTTTGAGATTGTTGAAAACGCGTTTTTTTTGTCATTTCAATAAATTATTTTCAAAAATAATAAAATGAAGTATTTGCTTGATTTTAACTGAAAACAGTCAAAACAACTTTTTTGTGTTTTGCGTTTTCTTTGTAAATTTTAAACTCGTTTTTGAAAATTAGTTTTTGAAAATAGGATAGTAAACGTGTTTTCAGTGTTTTAGAAAATTGAAAACTGAAAATTACTTGAAAACAGCAAAAAGAACAGTCCCTAAGTTTTTGAAAAAAATATGGTTTATTTGGGGAAAACGCTAAGGGTTCGTTTGATTGTAAATGTGGAGAATTGGTGAAAAAATGTTTTACAGAGAATTGAATTACTTATAATTTTTTTTTACTCAAAATTGTAATTAAGTCTGTGTTTGGTACACATAAAATTTTTTATTTTCATTATTCTACTCATTTTCAATCACATATTATTATATAAAATAATATTTTATATCACATCAATAATTTTTCATTCTTTTTTTAACTACACATTCTCCATTAATCTACTATTTCAGAATACATTCTTCCAAAATAATGTGGCTCAAACACACCCTAATTGTATTTGATTAGTATAATTTTTCATCTATAAAATGTTGAAAGTTTGGTGTCAGTTTGACTTTATTTTTTTATAAAAATTGTTCATTGAAGTGATAATTTTTTCTACAATTGGATTTAGGATTTGTTCCATTGCCAAAAAAAAAAATATCATAATGAATATCATTCATTTGGCTTTATTTTGTATGAAAATTGTCAATAAAAATGATTTTATTTTTTTTATTATTGTATTCAGAGTTTTTTCCAATTGAAAAAAAAAAAAAAAAAAAAAAACTGAAAAAGTTTTATCACAACAAAAGCAAGAAAATCAATTCAACAATTACCTAGAAAATAGGCGCGTGAGGATGATGGCAAGAAAACCAATTCCCTAGAAAATAAAACCTATCAAACACTACATTTGTTGGAAAAGGTCCCAATATTTAGGTGGGAAAATGGTTTTTTTTTTTTTTTTTTTTTTTGGGTGCAATGGACACAAATTTTATCACCAATTGTATAAAAAAAAATTCATTTAATGAACAATTTTCATAAAAAATAAAGTCAAACAAACACAAAAAGATCTAAAATTTAAATATTTTACACGTGAAAGATTATATCAATCCAACACAATTAATTGACAATTCACAGAAAAAAATTCTAGACAATTCAATTACCTTGAATTCATTTTCTTTTCACTCTTACAATCAAACGGACCCTAAATGAATTTTAGTACATTTTTTGACCATTTTTGTTCTCTCTCTCTCTCTCTCTCTCCTTTTTTTTCCCCTCTTTCTAGTGTGTTTTGACGGAGATTTGCAATAATCGCATTAACTCTAAACTTCAGTGAATCTGTTCTATCTATCTTGCCAACTAAAAAAATTTAAATTTTTTTGGCTGAATGCTCGTTGATGGTTAAATTAGTCTATTTAACAATTTTTTGGTAGAATTTCATACCTTTTTCATGTAGTCTTGATCTTATGTTTCTTTTAAATTTTGTGGAGAAGTTAGGTATAAAAGTCGTGCTTTTATAAAAAAGTTTAGCACATTTACTTAAGGTTAAGGGTGTGTTTGTTTTCCATTATTGGGAGAAAAATGATGTAATGAATAATATTTTTTGGAAAATGTGTGGTTGAAATTTAAAGTAACTTTATTGGTTAGTCTATAGAATATTTTATTGGGTGAATGTGTAGTAAAAATTGTTTACTGTAAAAAACAATGTTTGATAAATGGTAGACAAACAAGGGCTAAATGACATGCCCTTAGTGCATGTCAATTTTCATATCTAATAGCTTTTTTCGCAACTAATTATATAACAATATTATCTTTTGCTTTATTTACATGAAAAAATAAAAAAAGACAACTGTGTTAAACCTTAAAAAGACGTTCTATATTGACGTGAGTAATTATTTAGGGTTTCAAAGGACTACGACTAGTAGTTAGGGATAACAACAAGACGAATTTGAGGCAGGCCGTCCATTCTCGCTCTTATTCTGTCGAATATTCTTGTTACCTTATTTTGCTCCCATACTCGGTTAAAGCGGGACGTGACATGTCGTTGTAGGTCCCTTGCCTCATTTATTGCGCTTGTTTATTTATTTTTTATATATTTAATTAATGAATATTATTATTTCTTTTTCAATTTGTTAAAAACAACTCATGTTCTTTTTAAAAATATTGATAAATCGTTTATTTTTGTTTGATAAAAACCTTAAATTCTAAATAGAATTGCTAGCAGAGCGGGGACCATGTTTCTCATACTCGCTTTGGGGTAATGATTCCCATCCGGCCCTAGCCCCATTTGGTGCGAGGTCTCGTGGGTATCGGATTGAACGAATATTTTCCCATCCCTACTAGTAGTTTGAGACAATCTCACAACTATACAATGTTGATAATTTTCTTTAGAATGAATATATTAGAACGAATATTACAATGAAGTTACTGTGTTTTCAATATTGCTCATCTAAAATTGCAATGGAAGTCAATGAAGTTTCACCATATTTGCATAAGGTTACCGAACTTCAATTTTGGTGCAATACAGGCACTTTAGTGTATTAGTAACCGTGTTTTTTGTTTTTGTTTTTGTTTATTTAAAGAAAAGGACAATTTTGTCTTTCTATTCGATCTTAACTGTTGAAATGGACGAATTATGCCTATTTTTTAAAAATGCTGAGGATGTTTGGTGCCATTTTTATGGATTAAGAATATGTCCCGTACGTTTTTGAAAGGTTGGGGATCAAATATGCTATTATTTCTTGTAGTAGTATCGATAATGGCATAAACGTTGGGGATTACTTGTTATTAAAAAACAAAAGAAGGTTTAATTTATATCAATTTAATTACTTGCTTGTTAAAAAACCTTTTTTATTGCTCGATAGTGAACTCGTTCCAGCAAATAGTGGCGGATGGAGGTGAGCTCATTGGGTCTCGGGTCCCATTGAAATTTGATTTTTTTATTTTTTAATGCTTGAATTTTAAATTAGGCTCTACGAATTATCCGGGTCAACGAGTTGAGTCGAGCCTGATCCGAACCGACTCTGGTTTTTTTTTTTTTTGTGTGTGTCAAATCTAGATTTCTTTTTCTTAAAGAATTTAAATTTTGTACAATTTATACATACTATAAATTAAATAATAGTTAAAATCCTCTTCCTCTATCTGGGTTTGAGTCTACTACAATCATTGTAGGTAGAATCAAAATTGTACATGAATAAAATATTTCGTGTACAATTTTTCTTGAAACAAAAAAAAGTTTTAGAACATGATTTGTACTTTGACTAGACAATTGTCTACACATGGTAGGTAAATTTTGAAAATTTTGACGAGACAAGTGGC
Organism: Fraxinus excelsior; assembly: GCA_019097785.1. Classification (NCBI taxonomy): domain Eukaryota; kingdom Viridiplantae; phylum Streptophyta; class Magnoliopsida; order Lamiales; family Oleaceae; genus Fraxinus; species Fraxinus excelsior. The sequence continues at coordinate 9,137,272 of CM032633.1, read as the reverse complement.
TATTTTAGCTGCCTACACGCTATAACTTCATTTCAATTAAAAAAAAAAATAGGTAGGCTCGTATGGGCCGGCCCGATCCTCGGCTCGGTAGGCCCGGCTGGGCTTTTTCCCGACCAAGCCTAAACTTTTCGAACTTTTTTGTCATCCCTAATACGAATATTGGCTCCATCACTTAATACGGCAATTCTGATTTATAGCAGGTATACTGTGTATAATTATTTATTAAGGAAATTACACAATCCTACGTTTTAAGATCTAATTTAAAAAATGACGTCCAAAGTTTGTTTATTCAAAAATTAATATTAATAATTATATTACAAAATTAAATTAATCATTTACCTATTTTCTTTACTCCCTCTCTCTACCCTAACCTTATCTTCTCTCTTTCTCTTCCACTCTGACTAGATGGCACTCCAGCGTCGAGGCACGACATCGGAGGCACAATCGCTGTTTTTTCATAGCTGCAGTGCAGTACTTCTGCCCACGGATGGGGTAGCTCTACGTAGAGTGTCGCCGTGTCGCGACGGCGCCTTTACGCGATCCAAATCCCATTTTTAGTGGTGCAGTGCTGCTGTGTTGCTATAGGTGTGGTTGCAGTGCGATGGTTGGGTGTGTGTGTGTGTGTGTGTGTGTGCACGCGCGTGTGCGCACGCCCGTTCGCGACGGCGGTCGTGGTTATTTTTGTGCTGTGGTCGAGAGATCTGCACCGCAGTGATCTTGTGTAGGACGGTGGTGGGCTGCGCGTCATTATCGAGATCTGCACCGCCACGATCTAGTGTGGGATTTTTCGGCTATGTTTTCAGTTGGTGGATGAGGGCTGTGGTGATGATGGTGTTTGGGTAGCGACGATTATGTTGGATCTGGTGATGGATCAAGCGACGACAGCGCAGTTGAGGAGGTGGTGGTGGTAGGGGCTCTAGGGGACCTGGGCAGGGGACACCTTTTGGCTGGCTATTGGCGTTGTGCTGATGTTGGTGCAATGGTGGGTTACAGTGGTGGTATAAGTCGTGATGGTAGTGCCACAGGTGGTCGAGGATCTGGTGGTGGTGGTGGTAGTGGTACGGTGTTTGGGTGGTGGTGGGTGGGTTGTGGTGTTGGTGGTGATGTTGGTTACAGTATTGCGACGATGATTTTGTTGCCGGGAGGTGGTGTTGGTTGTTGTGATGATGGTGGTTTGGGCTGTTGCAACGGTGTGTTGGTGGTCACAAGCTTTGGTAGTTGTCACAATTGATTTGGTTGATTGTGACCAATAAACAATATGTGACCAATGAAATAGATAAAGTGTGACCTAAAAATTTATTAATTTGTGACCAATAATTTGATAAATTGTGACCTAAATATAAATTGTGATAAATTAATTTGATCAAAGTAAAGCCCAAACCACCATCGTCATGGTGTTGTAGCGTGTCATGGTGAATATTCCATTTTTTTAGTAAGATATTTTTATCAAATCAAATATTTTTAACTATTACCCGTATATTAATCATACATTTTGTGTGATTGGATGGATACTATTTTTTTTTTGAAAAGTTATTAATAATCTTAATGGATCACCGAATGTTGAATCTTAGGTTATTTTTATTAATTAATAAGTCTTTATTTGGTGGAGATTAAAATAATATTTTTTTATAGATTTTGATAAATTGATAAAATATGTTATTGAAAAATTGTGATTTCATAAAATATATGATTAAAATTAATTATTAACTTTGATTCAATAAAAAATATGCGTATTGTTTGAATATTTTTGTGGACATAATCTTAGGTATTGGACTTTGTCAGTTGTCTAGTGATTTTCCCTCTAGAGGAAAACACTCACGTGCCTGATTATGTGCCATTATTAACTCGACCTGTCATAACTCACTATCATACAAAATACGAACCCGCGACTCGTTCGTACTTCGTAGCTCCGTACGACCCAGAAACTATTCGTTCAACTACCACCGGCTTTCCTATTCGAGCAGCAGCAGCCTCCGCCGCCTCCGCACACGGCGGTCCCTTGACACGTGACATCTTAGCCATTTGAGTCCCACAGCTCAACAACCCCATTTCCACCTTACTATCCAAAGTCGCCAAAGCTCAACTAACCCGGCTATACGTACACGTATTTATATATGTTTATGTAAATCTATTTATTTCAATAAATATCCATTTTTCTCTTTCCTATTTTTTCCCCGTAATTTGTTCCTCCAGTTATTTCTTTTTCTGCCATTTCAGAATCTGATGCGTTATCATCGTTCAACTAACTTCTTGATAAGCTTGACGCTTTCAAGGTTTATATTGTAAGAAAATACTTGAATTTTCTATCTGAATTAAGTATAAACTCAAGGTTTTGAAATTACTGTCAGCAAATTGACTGTGCTTGATTGATAGATCAATCATCAAGATTTTGAGAGTGTTTTTAACGATCGCGAAATAGCGATGTCTGGACCCTTGGATCGATTTGCGAGACCTTGTAAGCAAAATTTCCTGTTCTAATTGATTTCTTTGTTGTTCTTGAACTGCATTGATTGTTAATTGATAATTTGATAGTAATCTTGTTGACTTTGTTAACACTAGGGCTTTTAGCGTTTACTCAATGTATGTGCGTGACACCTTAATTGGACGTGTATTACGTTTCCCAGCACTTTTTATTGACGTTCTTAACTTTCTTTTTGGCAAGATTTATGGTTATCTTAGGCTTTCAAAAGAAAACCAGGAAAAAGAAAAAGATTTTGGCAAATAAGAATGGACTTCATTATGCTTTCTTTTCCCTTATCAGTAAGAAGTTTTAGAATGCAAAATCACGGGGCATTGTTTTTTCAGTAGAGCATTAGTACTTTAAAAATATGAAATGGGAATTCAATTCTTGAATCCCTTTATTCCCCTTTAATGTTTTCTTATACATTCTGTTGGCACTGGCCACAACCGAGAGATTGTATATTTCTCTGCAGTATTTGGATTTTTCTGTTCTCCGTATTTGTTCACCATGATGGAAATGCCATTATGGTCATAGTTAGTTTTGAATGGCGTTTCTACAATTGAATTTTGAGGAGGTTTTGATAGTCAAACCCATGTTTCGGGTACTTGGTTAAATTATGTAAATCCTGTTATGTATTTTAGCCATTTTATTGCATAGGTGAAACTATTAGTTGGGCCTTTTGAATAACCTGGATATAGCTGGTCTTTTATATAGCGAATTTAAGATTGGTTCAGTCATCAAGGGCCAAGATAGTTGGTAGTGACACATTAAGATTAGACAGATTACTCTTGACAATGCAGATTCAACGCCACTTGTCGAGATTGGGATCACAATCCACTACATTCTGGAAACATCGAATTCGGGGGGTGGGGGGTGTGACTAGCTTTCATTTCAACATATTTGCTTCATAAATGTCAAAGGGAGGGAAGCAATGCAAGTGAACAATCGGATCTCCAAATTTTGTGTTCCAAGTTGCTAGTGTTCTGAATTTCAGAACAGTTTTTCCTATTCATGATTTGCTATGGGTGTTTTGGTGTTTATGGTAACACCGAGCAGAAAGCAGTACAAATGATTCAGTGAATTTCTGTTTCTCAAAATGAATTTCTTATATTTGTATATTTGTTTTCCATGGAACAGGCTTCGAGGGGTCTTCAGGTGCTGATGAGAGAAGAGAAAGAAAATCTGATTTTGAGAATTCTGAGGATGAAAGAAGGTCGAGGATTGGTTCCCTGAAAAAGAAAGCACTGAATGCATCAACAAAATTCAAGCATTCTCTCAAGAAGAAGAAGGGCAATAGACGAAAGAGTGATGGCCGAGTCAGCTCTGTTTCAATTGAGGATATCCGGGATGCTGAGGAGCTGCAAGCTGTCGAATCATTTCGACGAGGTTTGATATTGGATGACTTGTTGCCAGACAAGCTTGATGATTATCATAGCATGTTGAGGTTATTATTTCTTTGTTGTTCCTACCTATAGTTAAATTCACAATTTTATTGAGGGAAGCCATAAAATACATTGTTGATTGTCATGTGCTTGTCAAGGTATTCTCTCGTCCCATTAATATTGAGGTAATTAAAATGGCCACGTGCCTGATTTACCAGCCACATTTAAATTCAAAATATTACATTAGCCTCCCTTCATCTGTTAGTGGGAATTTTTTTACGCAATTGATCCGAATCCACGTATTGAGCCAAAGAACCAAGACAATCGCCAACAATATTTTGACCCCGCGATCACAATACTTATGAATCTTACTTAAATTGTTGAACGCCACAAGAAGTTAATTCTTGATAAGTTTGGAATTAATTCAATGAAGAACGAGTTGAAGACAATATGTCTTGCAATAATCTCTCAAATTGCTTGTTTTTACAATGAAAGGAATAATCTTATTTATATGGAGTCCCTAAAAACTTAATTAATAAAAATGGAATTCATAATTTAAATATCAAGAATTACCATAAAACTAGAGTTTTTAACTAAATTAAAATTCTTTCCAAAAATTGAAAAATTCGCTGCCGGACTTGTGCTATGCAGCCGCATAGTGTTGGAACATGCGGTCTCATAGTTCATAAAAACAAATCACATTTGATTCTCGATCTGCATGCTTTGAAATACTGTGTGGTCGCATAGTTAACCTTCTCAGCTCTATTGTCCATCAATTGAACCAAGTTGATCCATCTTCTTCTTTCTTTCATGCTCAATATGAAACTAGTCGTTTTGCTTGTTGCGATCGATGTTTCATTCACCGTAGCTTGAACAAGTAATCACATGGCTTCTTTGCTAGGGACTTTATTGGTCCTTTCTACATAATCAACGGGTCATTGTCCTTGCTAGCTCCCGTACCATGATACTCATCAGCAATGCCAATATGTTGTAGTTGGTGCCTCAGGTTTAAGAATAGCTTTTTATATTTTCTGATATGTTTTGTGTTTCTACAACTAGAGAAAAAGTAAAAGATCATTACTCCGAGATGAATATCTCTTGTAAACTTCCAGTATTTCTTCGAAAGGTTAATGGGCAAACTTGCGCTGAAACGTGTAAACATACAATCATCAGCATATTCTGAAATGCAAAGCCATGTAATATTGGTTTTGTATTCATGGAGGACAAAAAGATTTGCCTTTCTTGCTTTCCTTCTGATTCAGCAACTATTCCTTTTATTTTTATTTTATGTTTTAGAAGACTGCTGAAGGAATTTGCTTGCAGGTTTTTGAAAGCAAGGAAATTTGATATTGAAAAAGCTAAGCGCATGTGGGCCGATATGATTCAGTGGAGGGAAGATTTTGGGACTGACACAATTATGGAGGTAATTATATCCATTATGTTCACTGAAGTAACAAAACCAAATTGCCTGATTATCTTTAGGTTTTACTCATCTGTCGCCCAGTTTTAGCTTTTCTGCTTTGGTCAAATTTTTTCATTAATTCCTGTCTTCTTCAGGGTTTTGAATTTAAAGAGTTGAATGAAGTTTTGAATTATTATCCCCATGGTTATCATGGAGTTGATAAAGAGGGAAGGCCTCTTTACATTGAAAGACTGGGAAAAGTTGATCCCAACAAACTTATGCAAGTTACAACAATGGAACGTTACATAAAGTACCATGTCAGGGAGTTTGAGAAATGCTTTGCTATTAAGTTCCCAGCTTGTACAATTGCTGCTAAAAGACATTGATTCAAGCACAACGATTTTGGATGTCCACGGTGTGGTATGTTACATGCTGTTTAACTTTTGTTTGTTTATTCATCACAATTTGTGTGAATGCGCACAAATCTTTTATCAGTTTGATAAATAATTTTTGTTGTGTTTTTTACCTTATATATTTCTGATGTGGATTTCAGGGCTTGAAAAACTTCACTAAGAGTGCACGGGAACTCATTATGCAGCTCCAGAAGATCGATGGAGATAATTATCCTGAAGTAACTTTTAGATTTTTTTAACTTAAATCAGTTCTATCAGGTTTTGAGAAACCTTGGGAACTAATAGATTGTGCCTTTTGCCTTTTAATTTCTGCAGACACTTCATCAAATGTTTATCATCAATGCTGGTCCAGGCTTTAGGCTATTGTGGAGTACTGTAAAAGGTTTTCTAGATCCCAGGACCACCACTAAGATTCATGTATGTCAACGATTCTTCTTTTGTCATTTGGAAGCAGCACTTTTCTCGTTTGAAAGGCTGACTAACTTATAGTTCTCTCAACTTTTGGAATATCCCACAGGTTCTTGGAAACAAATACCAGAACAAGTTGCTTGAAATAATAGATGCCAGGTGAAGGGGCTGGAAATTATTATGAGCTGGCTTATTATATTGCTTTTAGCGGAAGAATCATTTTTCTTTTCTTTTTAATGTTTTTGAAGTTAAAATTTTGGGTTCATGCAGTGAGTTGCCAGAATTCTTGGGTGGAATGTGTACCTGTGCAGATCAAGGAGGCTGCCTTCATTCTGATAAAGGGCCGTGGAAGAATTCAGGGATTTTAAAGGTCCTATTAATATTGAATTGATATAGAATGAAAAATATATAATTTTCATTGTTACAATTTTCTTTCGCTTTGAAAAGAGGATTGATTTACATTGTGTTGCAGATGGTGCTTAATGGTGAAGCACGACGTGCAAGGCAGGTTTTTAAAGTTCTTAACAGTGAGGGGAAGATCATTTATGCTAATCCTCTCTATTCGATGGTATGATCTCTGTGGCTTTTCTATATGATTGGGCACAGAAACTCAGCATGTCAGATTTAAGTGAAATCTTATTTTTATTTGGTTGTTGAAGCAGGTAAAAAGCAGTGATACGTCTACTGCAGAGTCTGGTTCTGAAGCTGAAGATATTGCTTCACCAAAAGCCATTAGGAATTATTCACATCTTCGGTTGACTCCAGTTCGTGAGGAGGTATGACTAAGCCTGTGAACCTCATTATTAGTTATTTTATTTTGGTTGTAGGTTTTGCAAATTTTGAACTTTGTGATTCTTTTCTTTCGAAGTTCCAAGAGAGATTTAGTTGACAACAATATAAATGGAAGTACATTCCAAGCGGATAGAAATTGTTGATACATTGCAAGTGAATAAGGATTCAACTCTGTTCCACGTCTCCTCAATATAAGATTTTTGGCGAAAATTAAGGTTCCTTTTATTTACAAAGGGATAACCCCATATCATGATGTATGTAAAAAGTGCTATAACTCCCATCTCTCTTGCAAAAACTCCATATGCATTGATTATTTATACCTTTAACTATTAATAACTATCAGTTCCCCACCATTGTGGATTGATTATTTCTCGACGGTTTCATGTAATTTTTTACTCATTTCTCAGGCTAAGGCTATTGGAACATCTAGCTCTGTTAGGAACTTGTCAGGGTATGAAGAGCACGTTCCCATGGTTGACAAAGCGGTTGATTTTGGATGGAAGAAGCAACCATCCATTCCGAAGCCTTTTATTACTAAAGGTTAGTTTGTAAAGTATATTTCTAGATTTTACTTCCACAATCATCTGAAGCAACCATCCCTTCCGAAGCCTTTTATTACTAAAGGTTAGTTTGTAATGTATATTTCTAGATTTTAGTTCCACAATCGTCTCCCCGCCTCAGGGTGATAAACTTTGAAATTGGAATGCTATAAAGATCTTTCGTCCTTTTCTATTGTTGTCCCGTAAGAAACATTGACTTTATTCCAAACTTCTAATTTATAGAATTTTTAAATACAGAAATGTCTCAAAAGGCCCCAGAAGGACTTTCTGATCGCATGTTGGCAGCTCTTATGGCCTTCTTCATGACCATTTTCATGTTCTTCCGTACACTATCATGCCGTGTCACCAAGAAATTGCCTGATGCATCATCGCATCACAAGCAAACAATTCAAGAATTTTCCTTAGATATGACTACAAAGGAGGAGTTTCGACCACCTTCACCAACTCCACAATTTACAGAAGCTGAACTTATATCTTCTGTTTTGAAGAGGTTGGGAGAGCTTGAAGAGAAGGTGAATACTCTTCAAGAAAAGCCGTCAGAGATGCCTCACGAGAAAGAAGAACTGCTCAACGCTGCCGTTTACCGAGTTGATGCCCTAGAAGCGGAGTTAATTGCCACCAAAAAGGTATATTTTATAACATGCAACAGTGGGTACAATTTTGTTCCACATTGCCGAGGAAAACTTGTTGACATGGTTATCACGTGTACATTTGTGTGGGGGACAAATATTATTGAGTCTGGATAAGATAGACCACTTATTTTTAACTCTAATCAAAGGTAACTAAATTGATAATAAATTGTCTCTACTGAGCAGGCTCTGCATGAGGCTTTGATGAGGCAAGAGGAGCTGCTTGCATATATAGACCGTCAAGAAGAGTCCAAGTTGCGGGTGAATTTTCGATCTTTGTTCTTGACACGAAAAATACAAGTATAAATTCATGTAGTTCTTTAGGAAATTTTTAGTTCAAAACTCACTTTTTTCAAAAAGGAGTTAAATTTCCAAAACTACTTTTAATTTTTCCTTTGAAGCCAGACATGCTTTATGACTCAAAACTCTCCTGTCCTCACACGAGTTCACACTGATCCATGTCCATCTGCTTTTGCCTTAAATTTGTTCACGGTTGTATGCATGTCTGTTTCTAATATTTCTGCTTCTTCGTTTCACAGAAAAAGAAGTTTTGCTGGTAAAGACTTTTCTAACACGAGGAGCATATGGGTGGAGATTCTCGAAGATTTATTTACACATGTTGAGAGGAACTTTGAAGTGTGGTTCAAGTTTGATTAACCTGAAATCTTTTTGAGTGATGTTTGAAATAATAGATATTCATTGCAAATCTATATTGCTATAGACTTGCTTTTACACTAAAAGAAAAACTGAAGAATACACCAGGAATTCAATTGAACTTAGGATGTGTTTGATTATCAATATCTTTCATAAAAAAATGTGTTTTTTCCACCAAAATTCCTACTTTTGTACTATTTGATCGACATATTTTTTCATGGAAAATATTTTCCTACTTTTAATCACGTGATCATATTTTTATCAAAATTAAGTAAATATTTTCTTTAGGAGAAGTATGATTTTATTTTCCATGGAATTCGCTCTCTTATCTATCACATATCTTTCATCTATCTACCAATAAAAAATGAATAAATATAATATTTTCTAGATTGAAAACTAAATCAATCAAACACATATAATTAATAATTTTCATACAAAAAAGTTATAAACAAATGAATTGTCTAGAGTTTTCTTTCCATACAAATTTCATACTTGCAGTCCAATCAAACTCAACCTTAGATGCAAATTGTAGTATATTTTAAGGAGACTGAATCTTCATACATGGACGAACACATTTAAGTCACTGTTAGAGCTTAAAAACAATGGCAATAAACACACAAAGATTACTCAAGCTATTGCATCAGCAAACAATTTAATATACAAAAGCTTCAAATTCAGTGTATATGTCAAAACAAACGTTCGTGTGGAGTTCTCTTGGATGGCGTTTAAAGAGATCTCTGCATTTAGAAAGCAAAGAACTTCTTCTTCTTCTTCGTCTTCTTCTCAACATAGGCTAGGAGCTCCCCTTGTCGCACAAGAGCATCTTCAAGAGCCTGCAAATTCAATAATAGGCGTAAAGAATTTTTGCCTGCAAAGATTCAAGCATTCTTGACATTTTGACAACTCTAAACTTGGAGCATGTTTCGTAATGCTTATTTAAAACAGAAAATAAAGTTCCTTTAAGCAACTTTTTATTTTTAAGCGTGTACTGATGACATAGTTCTTAGTACGATCAACAAAAACATTTTATGTTAAAACTTATTTATTTATTTATAGATAAGCCTTTTGAATCTTATTTAGAATGATACATAAGTTGTTTTATGTAACAAAGATTTTTGTTTTAGGAAACATAAATTACATCTGTAAATCTGTTAAATAAAAATATGTAAAATGATTATCAAGAGAATCATTCCATACCTTTCTTGTAGCTGAAAGCTCTTGTTCCAGCATACCAACACGATTCAACGCGGCATTCAGCATTTCCTCTTTCTCGGGTGGCATAGTAGTTGGTTTCTTGCTAAGAACAGTCACCCTCTCTTCAAGCTCGTTCATGCGTTTCATCATGGCAAAGTAATCAGCGCTCGAAATGGCGGGAGCCGGCAGTCCGTAGCCATTAGATTGACCTTTGACCAAATCATCAGCACCGTGCATGGAAGAAGAATAGAGGGTGGCATCTGTGAGTTTCTTTGGCATGTTACGTGTCATGCGCACCATAGCAACTACTCCCATGACTAAGGTCACAACTCCGGTAAAGAGATGGTTGCCAAGTCCTTCGGAAGGCTTGCAAGTATTGTGGACGGGGAAATAAGCTGCAGCTATAAGTAGAGAAATGGGTAAAAGACGTTAAATGTAAGTTCATAATATTCTTACATCTTTTCACAAGATAATGTTGCCTTAAAACCAGGTTATGACTGCAGATTTGAAAAGAACCTCGATATCAATGTTGCATGACAAAAACGATGAACAATTCTTGACGAATATTAAGTTAAATATAATTATCATTCTTAAATAAATATAATTGTTAGTCTTAATCTATGGATCATGTCAGGTAAAATTGATAGTGGTATCTTAAAGATACTGCAATTTACAAGGGTTGCATCGGGTATGTTTACCTAAGCTTGTGTAATAAGGAAATGTGCTCATTTGAAAAGTGAGTTAAGAGTTAAGACTACTTTTGAAAAAGTTTTGGGACTAAAAGTCCTCAAATGAAAGTAACTTCTAAAAAAGGTCGAAACATGGCAAAAAAAAGTTTCTAAAAGTAAATTTTATCCTAATTTTATCCTTAGACAAACTTGCTCTAAAGAATTATAAAAAAATTTATATCTGCATTTGTACTTAACCAACAATCGAAGACCATCTATGAATTCTAAAAATCTCATCGAGGTGTACTTATAGAAAGGGCAAATCTGTCACCTTTTGCTGCTTTCTGCCAATTTGAATCAACGGCCTTGTCTACCACTCGGACATACACATCAGACTCATATGAACTGGGCTTTTTGGTTACCTGCAGATAAATCGAGATTAGTCAGAGACAGTTGTAGTCTAGACAATCCTGAATATATTGTATACCATTGAAACTATGTTCTAGAAGGGAACTTTAAAACTTTATACATACATCATTTGGACTAACTTGATATGCTATGATTGTAATGCCAACACATGTTGAGAATTGTTACAACTTACTTCCTCATGAACAGGAAAGAGATGTGCCCTAGAAACCTTCAGAGAATCTGTTCCCTTGTTGAAAGAGCTGTTTTTCTTCACATTCTACACGTAAAAAAGTAGGGTAATATGACACCATAAGGACCTCCAGAACACACAAGCATTGTAAATCCAATTTAAAGGAGAGCACACCTCAGAGTTGACAGATGATTTGAATATTTCGAAGGTGACATAAAGCCGACAGTGAAAGCATAGAACAATGTTAGTATAATGAAAGACCGAGTACCTTGGCATTCTCGTCCTCAGAAATTGTTTTCTCATCCACAGATGAAATAAGAACTTTGCTCGAGCATTTGTGCTCACCATTACGTACCATCTGCACAATCAGATTAACATTGATTTTTAAGCATTTTCGGTAGTTAATAATCAGAAATATAAAATCAGAAGCCAACAAAGAAAAGTTGGAATTTGGATTAAAGCGTAAAAAGATAAAATGAAAATAGATGACCTTCATAATTTCTGAATCATTCCAAGGGCCCTTATCCGAACGCATGCAACCACCTTTATCTGCACAGGTGCATGTACCTCCCAAGAACTCGGGCAGCTCACTGATATATGATTTAAAAAAAAAAAAACAGAACGCTGTGAATCAGTTGTGGAAAGAAGAGATTAGTTGGTAATTGCGGTTGTTTCAAGGGAACTAACATCAAATTATAAGTAGAAAATCAATACCAAAAAGTTCATAATTTATTTACAAAATTACCTAGCATCAATGATCTCAAGCAGCTTGCTCTGGTATTTGTTGCCCAAAACCTGGTAAAAAGAAACATTGCAACTTGTTGATTTGATTCCAAAAAGAAGTTTAAACTTCAGGTAAGCCGAATTTAATTTACATGGATCTTGGCAGTGGTCTTTGGATCAAGGAATGACTTGACGGTATTCCACAAGAGCCTAAATCCAGATCCCGCATTGATGATGTACATGCGGCAGAGGGTCTATACAACAATACAAGCATTCAAGTGAACAAGGAAATTTCAAATCTGCAATTGAATGACAAACAAAGCAAAAAAAAAAAAAATACAACTTTAGGTGCTAAAAAAGAAAGCAAAATAAATACCTCGGGATAATTATCACCATCAATCTTCTGAAGACGCTGAATGAGTTCCCTAGCAGCTTTGTTGAATTGTTTCAGTCCCTGAACCAAATTAATGACTAAATAAAGTCCATTCTTACATTGGTTGTTACCAAGATATTTAAATGGTTTCTACTATTTCGGGGTGTGGCCATTAAATTTATCCTAAAAGAAAAACCTATTGACAAAAAGGCCAGATTTACCAATCATATTGTCTGAAACTTGAAATTGGAAAAAGTAATTTGCCTTTCTTGTCTGTCTAAACATTTGGCTATGGAAAACTAACAAATGTACTTACAAAAATTATAAGTATAAGAAACTTGCTACATACCACTCCTTGTACATCCAAAATGGTTGTGCTCTGGTCAATGTGTCTTTTTGCTGCAATGGAGCAGGCTGGGAACTTATCAATAAAGGTCCTCTCAAACTCCAGGACATGGTACTTAAGATAACGGTCCAATGTTGTGACTTGCATGAGCTTGGTGGAATCAACCTGCCCAAGTCTTTCAATGTAAACAGGTCTGCCATCCTTGTCAACTCCATGATGCCCTTGAGGATAATATTTAAGGACCTCGTCTCTCTCCTTAAAATCAAAATCCTAGCAAGAATTTACGATGAAACAAATGACAATCAGATGCATAATAGTTTTATGAGCTTCTGAATAATTGATATGCCTTTCCAAATAAAACAGCCTGCCACATATTAATATCATAAATACCTCCATAATTGTATCAGCATTGAATTCCTTCCTCCAGTGAATCATATCAGCCCACATTTGCTTTGTTTTCTCAATATCAAATTTCCTGGCCTTCAAGAACCTATACCATACCATCACATGAAAGCAATTCAAAACCAACCGTAATTCTTATTTCTTTAAAATTAGGGTCCTTGACCTCACAATGCTGAACAAGACCATAAATTTCTTGTCTATACAAGAAATTTTTTGGTCTCGATCAGCATTGGACAGTTCTTCAATTGTACAAATAATAACATACATATACATCCAAATTAACGTGACAATGATTGAAGACCTTGAATTGTACAAATAATGAACTAATTTTCCAAATTAGCATGACAATGATGTAAAAATGGATTGACTTGAAGTTTTACTAGCTGAAGGAAGATGAGTTCAGTTTCTCAAACAGATAAATAGAATATGAAAATATGCAATCAATAGTATTTGACAATAATTCCTGATCAGAATCTGAAGAGCTGCCACACAAGAATTCACCAGAAGAATAACCTACTATATGTGAAAATCTTGGTCTTAAGGATCGCCTAAAGTGTACAAAACCCAGTAGATAATGGAAATTTTACACTCATTTAAATCAAACTATAAGGATTCCTGACACGACTCTCACGTACATCCAGAAATGGAGATGAAATTCTTTGCAATGTAACAATGGCATGTGAGTTCTGAAGTACAGTTTGGGTGTTTGTTGAATCCATCTCGGAATCAAGGAAGTCCAATTTCTAGTTGCAAACCAGTTTTACATCATAGTAAATAAAGTATAGCATTTTACGAATACAGAATAAAGTAGAAAGTTACCTTAGCATCGTGTGATAGTCATCATATTTTGCAGGTAGTAGTTCTTCCAGGATAAGGGCTTGACGTAAGGCATCCACAGCCTTCAATTCCTCATCAGCATGCTCATCCACAATCTCAACAGACATAACTCTACTGTTTCTGCGGCCCTTTTTAGTCAAAGAATGCCTGAACTTCGAGGAGGCACTAATTGCCACCTTCCTAAGAGACCTGATCTTTGTCTTCCTCTCATCCTCAGAGTTCTCGATATCAGCTTTCTCGAGACCTGAATATATTTTGCAAAACGGGACTCTTAATCACACAATGTCCATGTTGTTAATCTCGGACCTCAAAACTGATACTTATTTATGTTCTTTCACAACATTTAATGCAAACAAATGTAATACCTGTAGCACTGTCCAGATGTAAAATCTTTTACTATATTATGATATTCTTGACTATGAAGATCAAATTCAAGCCATCTCATTAAGATTTCAAACAGAACATTTTCTAGAATGGAAGATTAGCCAGACTTCAAATTGTTTCTATACTATTTGGTTTTGGAACTTCTGATTATTACCAGATATATATTTTTGCAGTGGCTGCTATGTATGTGGTCAAATGGATCAGCTATCACATAAAGCTTTTCAACTGAGTAAATTGGCGAATTCTTACAGATAAGATTAGAAAAAAGATAAAAATTAAACTGATCCATGAATTTAAAAATAATGTTAAGAAAATAATAGCAACTAGGAAGTAAATATGCTTACTTGGCCTGGCAGGGCGTTCTAGAGGTCCTGACGTGTTGTCGCCCATTATTGCAGTTCAAAAGTTTGATAACTCGAGAGACGCAATATTTACTCGATCACAGGAGCCAAAAACTTGCCTAAACGCCTACACCTTTTGCAAGAGGTAAGTTAGATATTCACGAGTACTATAAATCAAAAGGCACATATTAACATCTAATCACACTGTAAGAAAATTGGCCAAAAATACTGTAATATTGACTTGAAACAGTACAACTAATTACATCGATGAATAGATATTCATATTCAGATAAACACAATTTGTATGCGCATATGTCTGTATCTGTGTATACATTAATTAACTATACATATGAAATTCATTGTTATTCCTGAAAAATACCAGAAATACTGAAAACCCCTTTGCGCAGCAAATTTATCATAATATCTCAAAATTTTGTTATCCGGTATGTTCACAATAAATAAAATAGAAAAATATGAAACAAATTCATTACAATGGGAGGAAACCTATGAAAAATACACATAAATCAATTCTTATAGATAATAATCAAAACCTACATTGCTACGATGAACATATCAAAAGAAGTGATCAATGCAAAAATTGGTCCGAAAACGTGTACAATTAGAAATCACAACATTGATTAAAAAAAAGGAGAGAATCATTACACAACAGATAGTTGAAATACGATTGATTCATGAGAGGACGATAGAGAAAGAGAGAGGAGAAAGGGAAGAAAAATTACCAACCAAAATGCAGGGCTTAGAAAAAGAACGACAGAGAGTTTTAAATCCCCGATTTATTCTCACAAATTGCGGTCCAAATATCACAATCAATGGCCGTCATTCACTCCCATTCCCAATTTTCCCTTCCTCAAAATCACCAAACCCAAATAATTATTCCAAAAATATAGAGACAAATTTTTGTATGTATAGGTAAACACGTTTGTTAAGAATAGATTTTCTCTCTCTCTCCTCTTTATATGTTTTTGTGTGGGAGAGAGAGGGAGAGAGAGGACTGCGCGTTGTGTTGTGCCAGCCACTCCGTTCAAATTTCCCCCTTTAAACTAACGTCTATTTCCCGGGACTTGTAACTTTTAAATTGGTTTTAAAGATATTTTTTGTTTTCCCACCATCTGGTTGACTTTTAAGTCGGTTTTAAAAAAAATAAAAAATAAAATTGATTGTAGGTCGAAACTCTTATGGATAAATAATAATTACAGTTTTATTCCAATTTATCACTTGGATTAACCCAAAAATCAATAAAGTGAAAGTTAATAGACGATAATCATTATTTATTGGGAAAACTGCAACAGCAAACTCTACCATTTTCAATTTTTGTAAACTTTATTCTAACCTTCATTTTATACCAGTGAAAGTCCATAACCTTTAATAAATATGCGGTTGGAATTCAAATGAATATAAATATTCATTTGACCATTAGTTAAACAAGTAAAATGAACTTCGACTAAATTGCAAGGGATAAAGTGGTAAATTTAATATTAATAATAATAATAAATTAATTAATTAAAAAAATGGCTACTATTATCCTCACCTCACCTAACGATATCAATGTGATTCATCGGTTCGAACGGCCCGTGGCTCAACTAAAAAAAAACCTAGTCGGGTCGGCTCGTGACTAGGTGGGACAGAATCGAGGCTCGGGTCGAATCCCATTTTTGGCACTAGCTCGAGCTAGCCCCGTGTGGCTGGTCGGCCCATGACGAGCTGAGCTCACCTGGGAAAAAAAAAAGTTGTTTAATTTCTATAACCAAATGCTACCTTGTTTTAATATATTTGAAAAACTGGAAATGTGTGAAATTACGTATTCAATAACAAGTTAATAGTATAATGGTCGAAAAGTTGTAGTAAATCCAACGATAATATATTGTAAGTTTTTAAATTAATTAGTTTAAAAAAATACGTAATTCTTAAATTTATTTGTTTTGAGAAAAATTATATACGAAATATTTTATTTGTGTGCAATTTTAATTAGGCTCGACTATAATAGTATAATGGTCGGGCCTAATTTGTGCAATTTAGACATAATTTTTTGAATATGTAAAAAAAAATCGGGTTGAGCCTAATTTTTTTGGCCGAGCTTTTGCTTAGCTCAGGCCAAAAAATGCCATAACCATTTTTACTCTAGCCGAACTCGAACTTTGAGTTTCGGCACAACTCGGCCCGTCCACCCTACCCCACCACAAAATCCACAGAAAATAGCCGCTTTGCCGTTGCCACCCACCCTCGCCTTCTTCTTCCACAGCCACCATCATCTTCCCCACCCATTTCATCTTCTTCTCCAACCTTATCCCCAACAAATCTCCAATTCCATTTTTTATTTCTCTATTTTACATGGAAATTCTCTATTTTTCTTTGCACTCGAAAATCGAGAAGAATAGAATCAATTCTCACCGGTCTTCATTGTCTAAGTTTGATTCTAAGAGGGGTGTTTGATGGAGATTAAAATTAGATTTTTAATAGATTTTGATAAAAAATTTTGAAATGTGTGGTTAAAAAGTTGTGAGATCCATGAAAGATGTGATTAATATTGATTGTTTGACTTTAACTTAATTAAAATTAGATTTTAATCCGGACCAAACATGGGCAGAGTTTGATTCTACAACGGCAACAACACATAGAATCAACAAAGAATTCCTCAAGTGTTTTGGGGGGAAAATCATTTCTTTTGGATAAATGATGTTGCAAATTTGAAAGATCAGAAACTATGGTTTTTTTTTTTTTTTCTAAATGATGATTGAATGTGAATTGTTGAGAATCGGTGGCGGAGCCTCTGGTTTTGTGCTTGAATTTGGGCATGGTGAATAGGATCAGTGGGTTGGGGTTGGGGTTTTTGAAGTGAAAGAGACAACTATTTTTTTTTTTTCAAATTTTCTCTAATTTTTTTTTGGGTTTTTTTATTTATTTTTTTAATTTTGTTTGGTTTTTTATAATATGAGACTAACTAATTTACTATTTGCCCTTACTAAATTTGGTCAAAATCAATTGTTTTGGTCAATTAACAATCGAATGGATGAAAATTCTATCCATTTAGACTCCAACTGCATATTTATTAAAAGTCAGGGACCTTCCTTGTCACAAAATGAAGGTTAAGGTAAAGTTTACAAAAATTTAAAAGGTTAGAGACCATTGCTGTAATTTTCCCTTATTTATTTACTTGAAATTGCACTTATTCCACGTTAAAAACCAACAATCACGTGTTTATCATTAATTTAAGGTTATGTCATTGTTTTTCTTTAGTTGAATTGGACTAGTTACTTTAGTTGAAATCGAATCAGAGTTTAACTATTCAATTTAACAAAATTGAAGCAGAATTACTTGATTGGTTCTAGAGTTGAAGTATAATTACCGTAAATGAAATTTACTCGTAACATCAACTCATCAAACAACGAATGTATGGTAGAATAGTTGGCGGCCAACGAGGCACGACATTAATTAGAGGTAATATTGACAAGAAATCATTTCTTGAAAGACCATTTTATGAAATTTCTAACCTAATCTTATCACAATCACATCAATTTTAAGTAAATAATTTATTAATCCCTTTTCTTTAGGGATAGTGTCAATGGGTTATTCTTTATAGTGGCACTCCACTAAGTTGTAGTTGCAAACCTATAAAGAATTAGCATTGAAGTTACAGTGAAAATATAAATTAGAATTTAAGTTGAAAATATGCTTGTAAATCTTGAATTGTTCATCTTCTTTTTATATTCATTGACAGCTATGGACTTGGTTCAGGAGGGGACATGCATCCTACAACTAGTTGGCTTTTAATTGATTAAGACCTTGTTTGGTGATGATTAAAATCAAATTTTTAATACATTTTAATAGAAATTGATGAAATGTATGGTTGAAAAATTGTAAAATCCATAAAATGAACGATCAAAATAAATTATTGATTTTGTCTTAAATTAAAATTAAAATTTTAGTCGGTACCAAGAACGGACTTAATCATAATTTTATGCATTTCACTTCACCACAATTTTTTACAAGCCCAATCATATATATAGTGAGCACGAGTATTAACGAGGGAATTAAGCTGCACTTTTTTTTCTTTGAAATCAGCTAGCCCATCTTTGCCCCGTCAAAGTCCGGATTTGCTGCAATTTGGACTCTAGTGGACCGACCCAATTTGCTGAAAAGCCTCACAAATTTAAGTCATGTTTGATTTAGCTAAAGATTATAATTTTAATAGATTTTAATAAAAATCAATGAAACGTGTAGTTGATAAGTTAATAAAAGTTTTAAATTATATGAAACGTGTAGTTGAAAATAAATTTAAGAAAAAAAATGAAAAACAAACTTAGATTAAGATTATATTTTCAATTTTAATTAGATCTTGAGCTATACCGAACACGCCCTATATTTGATAGTAAAAACCTGATTTTCACAACATTTGAAACATGTAGAATTTTTCAAATTAGTGATGCTCACATAATCATATTGGTAGATAAGATTCATCCCAAAAGATAGGTTTACTTTTATTTTTATACAGTTTAAAAAAGTAATTAATATAGTTGAAAATATAATTTTTATTATATTTTTTTCTAATATATCCTTCATTAAATAACGATTTAAATAGGAGTATTGTTTTTGTTGATAACAAGACATATTAAATAGGAGTATATTAAAAAAATAAAATTAAGAAATCAACTATATTCTCAACAATAAAGTGACTTATAATTTGAAACTGACGAAAATGAAAGTAAATCTATGGATGAGGAGTACCATTTTTACCCAACCATCAATGCTAAATTAGCACAATCATGGCCTAAAAAATATTTTGCTAATTTCCATGACATAAAGCTGTAGCATTTTGTCTTTGGTTTGAAAAATAATCAATTTTTTTCTCCAATCATGTGTTGTGAACACTATATTTATCAAATCAATCATACTGCAAGTACATAATTTTTTACGTAATGTGTTACCGAATTGACAAGTGGCGGCTTCTTATTAGGGGGGCGTCACTTGTCAATTCGATAACCAATTACGTAAAAAATTATGTACAATAAGAATAATTCTTATCCAATAGATGGGCAAAATGATCTGGCAAAATGACTTAACTCAAAAACGAGACCTAGCCCTTGTTTGAACCCTATCTTTTTCCATCAAAATTCATTTTTGAATAGTGATTTGACTCCATTTCAACCACGTATGCTTTAATGAAAAAATATTACATGTAAACTCAAAATTTTTCTTTATTTTTTAATCACACATTCTCCATCGTAACACTATTACCAAATTACTTTTTAAGTTATTCTTTATTCCTTCAAAACAGGTTTGGGTTCAAACAGCGAAAAGAATGCCTAAATTTCATATGCTTCATCACCTAATGTACTAAAATAAAATTATTTCTTAATCTTGCAACGACGTAGTTGTTGAATTCATGTTTTATGATATGAAACCAATATATTGCTTTTTCTGCTTTAAAGATTTAAATCTCGCTTTTTTGAAGGACCTATTCTGTCGGGGTTTAGGACTATTCTGAAATTTTTTTTCCTGTAAAATCCAGCAACTCGAAAAATCAAAGATATACCAAAACCCCTATTGGTTGTCCAAGAGAACTTGTTTACCAACCCAATAAGGCACTATACGCAGGGACGGAGCTGGGGGCGGGAGGGGGCGACCGTCCCCCCTCAACATTGTCTGCGGTACACTATTTCTTGTTAATTTGTAATGTATTTTTCAGTTCCCCCCCCCCCCACCCCAAGATTTTTGAACTCCGTGCCCAAAAATTTTGAAATGATTTTTATATTTTTATTTGCCATTAAATAAATATTGAGCAAATAACTTACATACTAACAACCCACGAACCAATCACGAGTCAGTATACCACACACTAACAAAACGACACGATAAATAAACTTTTGGTTTACACTTTCAATAACAAAACAACTAAGCAAACACAAAAAAAACTTAACGGAAAGCACCTCAAACCCAAACACTATCTAAAATTCAACCATACAAAAATCTTAGATTTAAACAAAAGTTTCAATAGTTACTTAAATAAATAAATAGCCAAAATCCAATCCAAAACCTAAGTTCTCAATTTTCAAGCCCAACTAATTAAAACTCAATTCTCAAACTGGTTTATGCATAATGCATGTTTACTTGTTTTGTCTAGTGTATAATTTTGATTTCTCATTGAAAGGAAAATGTTGGAATTGTGATTTGTGACTGGTGCACTATTAAAGTTGATATCGTTATTTTGTATGTTCAATCCTAATAAGTCTTATTCATGAATATTTGAATTTAAGAATTAAGTAGAGTAGTTGCTGTTAGTTTGTGTAATTGTTTTAGTTATTGAATATTTGAATTTAAGAAATAAGTAGTAGAATAGTTAGTAGTGATTGAATTGAATATTGAATTTCAGTACTATTTTGGTACTCAAAATCGTCGTTTTCAATTCTCTTAGCTAAAAAAAAAATTTCGGGGGCTCCGCCCCCGAACCCCCAGGAGGGGGGCCCGCCCCCCTCCACTCCCCATATTTTCGCCCCCCCCCAACTAAAAAATCTGGCTACACCCCTGACTATACGGGTTTTGTTTTGACTGGAAAACTAGAGATTATAGGGTGGTCAAAATGCTGTGGAGAGATTATAAAGATAGAGGTGATGAATATCATGTTTATGTATATACCTTGAGTACGAATTCTTGGAGAAAAATCAATGTTGCTGTGCCGACTCGTGTTTATTACTCTCAGTTATTATGACTCAGCCTATGTGAATGGAACTTAATATTGTTGGGCAAGGTTGTTTATTGTTTGTTTTGACTTTAGCAACGGGCAATTATGGATGATGCGCTTGCCTAAAATAGTTTTTCCACCTAAGGAGGGAGATGTTAGAACAAGCACTTCATTCAATGAGTACAATGGTTCGTTGGATGTGTTCTTTTCCTAACAAAATGAAACTGAAACTTGGTCTGAACTGTGGACATTGGATAGACATGGCATGGCAGTTACTTGGACCAAGCAATCTTCTGTTGGATTGTTTACCCCAATAGGGATTTTGAAGAATATTTGGGTTCTTTTTGTAAATGAGAACGAAGGAGACACTATAATTGTTAAGGCTCAAATTCAAAGTGTCAAATGGAAAAGTCAACAAAGGCCCAAGTGGTCAAAATGCGAAGACTTTATGCAAACCACCGAAGCTCACATCGACGAACTGTCTCAATGAACGAAGCACTACACTTTGGCTGAAACACTTCCTAAAGAGACGAAGAAAAGTGCTGAAGTTCTCCACTCACAGGACCAGCTCCGAGGCTCTCAATTCATTCAAGGCTCAAAAGTCAACGTTGTCTCTTATAATATATTTGAACATCTTTTAGCAGTGATTGATGTAACACTTGTAATAGAAAATGTCAGGGTGTCAACTTATTGAAGAGGGTAGCTAACCCCTTATCAGCGTATTAATTGTATGGATAGATAATGATATGAAGCCTCAACTAAGGAGATGATGTCATGTGGTTCTGATCCAACAAACACCACTTCGATCAAGGCAGTATAAATAGACCATCTTTGTAACTTGGATGGAAAAAATTGGGATGAGCGTTCTTATTCTCAAATCTTGAACTCTCGAATATGGAATGAGCAAGAAACATTTACCAAAAATTTTGCGAGCATTTTCGTCTTTCATTACATATACTTGGTAGATAAATATCTTAATAGACAATCTTACAATTTACATACTCGATTGTTTTCTATCATTCCACATATTCTAGCGAGATCTTTGGTTAGTGGCTTTGGTTCTCGATTGGTGATCATTGTTAGTGTGATCATCTTTGTTTCATCCGTCGAAACTCGAACATCTTTATCTATCGTCGTAAAACACCTCCCGCGTTTAAGTCTGCCTCCTTTCTCACCGTTTCTTCGGTAGAACACACCAAAATTTGTTTGACGTGGTGAGAGTATGCCAGACATTTGTTGGCTTATTTTTCAGGGTCAACAATAATCCCATACGATCTCAAAGCAAAAAGTACGCAAATTCCTCTTCCAGATGATTCTGAGATAAAGAATGAAGGTTTGGCGAAGGGAACAAAAGTTGTATTTTACACTGAAAGCTTAGTTTCGTTAGGATATTGATTCAACCACTTAATTGGATTGGTCGAATTGAAGTTAGGAATTGAGTGCGATGCTACTTTTCTTGGCCAAATGCTGCTAGTACTGGATGATATTTGTTGACGTCGAAAATTGTATAGACAAAAATTCAAGCCAACTTAGTAGAAAAATAAAGACTTCATTGATAAAGAAGGATCATCACATAGTTGATACAAAGATTTCATTCTCTTTTATAATGAGATATTTGAAATATGACAAAAGCGAAATATGACAAAAGTGTTAGAAAGAGTTGTATTGTGTTATGTCATTTTGGCTCATGCTATTCTTCTCTTTATAAAGAAAATCATGCATGCACCTATCTTTTACCCATCTTGTCAGCCGCGGTGTCGAGTTGAGAAAGTACGCTTACTGTCATGTTTGGATTGGTTAGTGAGCTTGGCATGTCAGATCATTAGGAGTTAATCTCAGACGTGGTTCCCAATAATTAATGAATTACTTAGGAAAGAAAGTTAAAACATCACATTGGTGTGAACAGTGAGCGCTGATGTAAGATCCGCCATGTGTCGTAATTCTGTAGATAGTTTGTACAATATGTAAGAGAATTATAATCGTTATGCTCCCTTAGGCCTCGATTAATTACATAACCGAGCTGACCTTATATTCCCGAACTCACATTAGCAAGAGCTTACCGTACACATTGATCCGTATCTTGTCGACCTCCGAGGTCGGTCATAAACAATATTTACTGCTGATTGTTTATGCCTTCAATTAAATAAACACTTCTGTATGTAGTTTAGTCTTTTGTCATATTATTTCCTTCCAGTGATTTAATACCCAGAGGACTGGTTTGTCAAATACATATAACTTTTTGTCAAAGATTTATTAATATATTTAATTAATGTTATTGCAATCAGTGGGAACTGGCCTTGATTTTTTTTTTTACTTGTTAAAGAGACTGCATGTCACCATCTAGGATTACATAGTATTATTGTTTTCATGAATGCACAGAGCATTGTAACTTGTTCGAATTATAACAATGAAGATAAAGATGTCTTGAATACTTTCTAAAGTGTGGATAGAAAAAGCGGAGAAAAGAAGCGGAGTGGGAAATAAGCGAGAGGTAGTTTTCTTGACTACTTTCTAAAGTGAGAAAGTAGTTTTAGTATGGACGGAAAAAAGCGGAGAAAAGAATTGGATTGGGAAATAAGCGTAGGGTAAAGCTACCTCTCGCATGCTCCATTGGGGCCACCTAGTATTTGTGGGAGCCCGTCAGTACTACTTCGACTTTGGAGCCTCCCAGCTTTTCTGGAGGCAATCTGAACTAGCCATTAGCCTTATTTTTGGTTTGGTTTAGTTTTTTTTTTATGAGAAGTCGGGTCGTGTTTGGGATGTTTTATCTATATACATGGATGATTTTTTTATAGAAAAACATAACAAAAATATCTATAATCAATCACCAAACTCCAAATCATCCAGATATTTTGAAATTACCTAAAATTGTTCATTGTTCTTAAATGTTCTTCATTTTTGCTTGATGATCAACATTTGAGGCTCAATAATCCTCGGAGCTCTTTGCCGGTGAATCCTGTAAGCAACATTAAGGATGAGATGAAGCAAATATCGTCTTAGGACAACACTTACAACTCTCCACCTCTCGTGAATTTTCCTACATATAGAGTTTGAAAAACACAAGATAATGACTTGACCACTTGAACAAAAGTAATTAACTAATAAGAACAATGCAAATGGGCTCGACCTCATCGAGTATACATTTATCGTGTCAAGTCTATCATACCAAACATGATGTGAGTGGTCAAGATTAAAAGTAAATAGCAAGCATGGAAGTTCCACTATAAAGAAAAGTAGATTGCAAGGTGGAAAAGAATGTTGAGTAGTAGACTATCCAACAATTAGAGACCATAAGAATAATAAAGATGCTTTTTGTTTACTTGGAGGATCTATGCAGCTGTGCAAGGAATGATTCGTGTGACAAATACAAAACTACTTTTCATTTTATTTTATGCCTTTATTCTTTAGTATAAGTCAAGAATTTCAAGAACCGAACTAAGATTATGGCATCTGTAAGAACTATGGATACCACATATCTCCACATTTGTATGATATTGTTTACTTTGAGCCTAAACTCTCATGGATTTGCCTTTGGACTTTATCCCAAAAGGTCTCATACCAATGAAGATATTGTCTATACTTATAAACCCACGATCCTCCCTACTTCTAGCCAATGTGGGACTTTGGTCGCACATCTTATAAAGGTTGTGATGCCAACCCAGTCCAATAGGCGATGATGAATGGCTTTCAGTCCAATTGCTATTGTCCAATACATTTAACTTTGGTTGTATCTTCTTTTCCCAGAAGCGTGAGTTTCTCTGGACCGTTGGATTGACCGTTGCCCAATCTCGATGCATTGATATTTTGGTATTCGAATGGTTTTTCATTCATTCTACTTTTCAATCTTCTTGAGGGTTTTCTAGAGGCTTCTGTGCTCTCTCGTTTTTCGTCTTCTTCTTCTGTGAGGAACTCTTGAATCTGTTTCTTGAATGTGTTTTCTGTTTGGAATCTGGTGAACAGAAATTATGTTGTTGTTGGTAACATTGAGCTCTTCTGATCCATAGAGGAAGATGCACGTTTATTGTGAATCGTGGGGGTTCTGGGTGAATCTGGGTTTCGTAGTGTTGGTACAGACGAGTAGAATATTCTGAGCCTTCGATCTTGGAAACTTTGATGTTCAATGGTATTTTGGAGATAATCTCTTGTAATAGGGTTTCGAGTATCTTATACCTGTAATCTTTTGTCTTAAGTTTTGTATAACAGCATCAAACCGTATTTGTTATGGAATAAGAATTAGAACACAATTCCCTGTAATATTCCACTTCTCCTAATTATCCAGAAAATGAAATCCTCTGGAATTTCTTCCTACAGAGCTCCATTCATGAATGAGCATCATCTAAATCTTTTTACTATTTCATGGCAAATCATAGCGGGTCCCAAACCCGGGTAAAGGGGAAGAAGGTCGCGGTAGATTAATAACCAGTATGAAACTTTGGCAAATCGTAATTAAGGATTGTACATATGATAAAAGTACAAAGGACTTTACACCTATATGGACTGTATTGGATGCAACTAAGGAAGAAAAAAAAAAGTTAAAAATATAGTACACTGTAATATATTGTCTAATACTGTTTATCAAACATACATACGAGAGCTTACGTTTCATAGGAAACAGCAGCTTAAAATTCTTCTTCTTCCCTCAGAAACCTCTGTTGCCGAGCGATGAAGTCCTCAACAGTGCGCCGAAACTCTTCACTACTCATTTTATCCTTGGCACATGAAGAGGCCCCCGGTTTGTTACCGCAATTTACACTTTTCGGGCATCTTTCTGTCATCGACCGCCTCAATTCCCAGTGAGGATCCTCGGAGTGCATCCTTTCCATTTTCTCTGATCGACTCCTGTGTATCTTCCTCTTCTTGTGATCACAAGAAGTGATGTTGTTTGTCGGTTTTTGGTTCTCGTTGTTTTTCTTTCGACAGTTCTCCATGTACTCATCATAAACACTAATCTTGCTGTGTTTTTCACCATCTTTGGTTGATAACTGTCCCGATTTCAGGAACAGAACGACGATTATCGCGTTTCCAATTACAAACAGGAACCGGGGACTACTTAAGGTGATAAATAGTCCCCTGAAGTATTCATCAAAGAGTTTGAAAGCAAAAGGCAGTTGAATGGAACATCTGGAGAGAAGGATCAAGAAAACACATAGCTCCATGAATCTAAACAGGATGGTGATCGTTTGAAGCTTGTCGTACCTAAAGATCGTGTTAACCTTCTCGACTTTGATGCCATGGATGTTAAATGAATCCATTTCTAGAACTGAATCCTTTCTCTCAAGATATCGAAAATTTTATGACCTTTTTTTTTTCGGGTTTTTTACTCGAAAGAGAAGTGATTCAAGGCTATAAGATTTGCTTCAGCCCTCAATTTGAACTGAGAGCAGAAGTGAATTATAGTGATCATAGTGTAAAATGTAAAGAAACTTAGATCAATGACAATGTCTTGGAGCACTACTGCTATTTATAGACTTGGAAAAACTTACAGAATCTATTCCTTTATCGAACTTTATAAGCAGTTGTGTGTTTTGGAGAAGCTTGAAGCACAAGGGCCTGCCACTTCATTAAGGGAAAAAAAGGTATTTACTATTAAAAATTCGACTCTTTAGGGTATATATTTTTGATGATTAAGTTGAACTCTGGCTCGAAAAAATTTATACTTGAACAACTTGACAGTTGACGTGGTCGGTAGATTCCGCCTTCACTCATGTCCACGTGTAATTCTCCTACACATTTGAACAAATCGTGAGACGCGTGTGATCTTTTTGGTAGTGGGGGAGGCGACCTCAAGCACTCTAACAGTCCAGTCAATTTGTATAATTTTTAAAACAACGAATGACAAAGTGATTATTTAGGGTAATTCGAATAAACTTTTAAAGTTAGTGATAATTAAAATATTTAACCATTTGTTTTAAAGAGAATTACGAATTTATCGATTTAATTATGTCAATAAACTATTAACACTTGAACTATTAAAATTAAGGTATCTAGTTATCTACTACTCTTCCTTCTGAAGAAATTTTTTATGTAAATTATTAAAGGTGTTTGTTCACTTTATCAGGCAAATTAAACGAATAATTGGGCTACTTTAACTACCCATGAGTCGAATCCCTGGGCTCCACGCTCACTTTGTTTAGTCTTTAGTGGGAAACATGCCTTTTTATAGCATTTTTACACGAATTACTGGTTTGGAAAAGTTCTTAAAAAGTTGAGATCGGAGATAATAATTAAATTTAATTTTATATTTTCTTATTAAATTTTTAATAATGCATTTCATCTTCTTTTCTTTTTCTTTTTTTTTTTAAAATTAAAATAAGCTAAAATTTCTATCAAAATCTTTATCAAACCACCTCGCAATCTCATTCATATAAAAAATGTATTATAGAATAATAAATTGATGTATAGTTGAAAAATAAAAAAAAAGTTATTGATGTGATGAAACATATTATTTTATTGAAAATAAGTAGAAGAATGAAAATGAAAATGTTAATGTGGTTCAAACTAGTGCACAATTAAGAAGACAAGTATTTCTAACACGTAGAAAGTGACTTGAATCAACATATTTATATGAACCATTCTTGGTGTACAGAAAATTTTTCTCTGTCAAATTTACAGACCACACCCAACACAGGTGGGACCCGTATTTTTTGGAATATTTTATTGACAATGGGACCCACATCCATGTGACACATCTGGTGGAATTATGTGAAATTATTTCTGTACACATGCATTTTTCCTATTTATATACATAAATATATAGTATTTTATAGAATTAAGAATTGCGTGATAAAATTTAACAATTCGTTGATTAATTTTTCTCATAATAATCAGCCTAATGTTTCAAATCCGTAATAACGACAAAATTTGTATAATACACTTTCTAATATGTCTCCATCATATTTTTAGCAATTTTTGTATCGTCACGTAAGATTCCTATATTTCTTCAATTCGTATATATAATTTAATTTCTAAATACGATCGAGCGAGGACGTCGAAGAATTCAATAGCTCATCTCATTATATCAGATACTTGATCTTGCAAATGAAATTCTAATACAAAATGATTAAGCAAAGCAAAATAATTATTTCTGGAACTTAAAAGCAACTTTTATGCTACTAAAAAAGACTGAACAAGGGGATAAGGATACTAACATGAAAGTGAAACCTAGTTGTTTTAATTAATTGAACTTTTGCACTAATCTAATTATTTAAGCAAAAGGCACGAAAGATATGTTGTTTTCAATTGATTCGTTATGTTTTTCGAATATGCTTATCCGACACGAGGACACGTGCTTCTTTTTTGCCTATAAATAGATGCACACGGCAAAACACGGTGGATTGAGAGTATTTTGAGTCGGCTTTGCGTTTTGTTGGAATTGTCTTTTAATTTAAAATATTTTTGAAGGACAATTAAAATAATTATTTAGAAACTTTTTATATCCAGATAATAATTAATTAAGCTAGGCATATGATTTTAAACCACTATAAATTATTCCGAAATGTGGTGGGACCAGGGGCGGATCCTGGGGTCCTGGGGTCACGTCCCCCCAAGCTTTTTTTTAATGTATAAAGTCATGTTTGGTATCAATTGAAATCTAAATTTTAATATAAATTAAAGTTAACAATTAATTTTAATAGCATATATCATGAAATCCATAAATATTTAACTTTTATCAAAATTTAATAAAAATTTGATTTTAATCTCCATCAAATAGGGGCAAAATCACAATAAATTTAAATTTTGATAATGTGTTAATTTTAAAAATTCTCCGACAATCGTACGCTAATCAAATCTACAAATTACCTATATCATCTCAAAGTTTATTTTGAAAACTACATTATGGACATATCAAATAGTTCAAACAAATATCGAAAATAGTTGAAAATACCTTAAACATGAGTCTTAAAGAAAGACGTATAACTCGCTTTTAAAAAAAAAAAACTCAATTATTTCATTAAAATTTATTATTTTTGCTATACAAATTTTTCAGTGTAATTTTTATCATTTTATTAAGAAAGTTTATATAGAATATGACATAAAAAAATTTCGAAATTTTAAATTCGAAAAAATTATATCCCATATAAATTTTCGAATGCAAAATTAAAAGGGGTATGATTTTTTTGAACGTAAATTTTCAATTGTAAAAGTTCGACGCACCTTGGGTGGGAGTGGGACAAGAGATGCATATATTTACTAGACTAAAAGCCTTAATGAATAAACAGTATTTAAATATTTTATTGAAGAATATTTTTTATACAATTTTATCGGTTAGTGGAAGGAGAAACAGAGATTCCGTCTGCATAAATATATTTATATCAGAAAATTGACGACTTTGATTAAAATGCCAAAATTTTAAAAAAAATAAAATAAAATGGCAACTTTATTTTTAATATTTAATTTGTATATACTAAATAACACTTGAATATAGGTGGGGTTTTTAGGGTTTCTGCCTATATGCATTTAAGAAAATGAAATATACTTTTTTTCTTTTTATATTTTGAAAAATACTGGAAAATCCGAAATAAGAAATTGAAAATCGAAAAAGTGAGCTCGTGGGCTCATAATTCAGAACTCACTCACTGACCAAAGCTCAAAGGTTAATTGGCAAAACTATACCCAAAATACAAATCATTGTGAATAACACTATTCATAGTGAAGATGGTAGTCATTTTACGTGACATATGCCTGACAATTTGTTATTTGATATATGATGCAATAAAAAATTACCATTTTAATATATCAAATAACGAATTATCATGTGTATGTCACACAAGATCAAGTTTTGACGGTGGTTTGAGCAAGGCCCGTGGCCGCCCGTGCTGGGTCCATCGGAATCTTCAGTCGTCTCGCCGTCTATTGGGAGAAGAAAGATGAAAAGTAGAAGACGCTGTAAATTTTTTCCTCATTTCTTAATGTTTCATTTGTTTATTTGCTTCGGCCATATTTAAAAAATAAGGCCCAATTAATGAGCCCAATCTTGCAATTTATGGTTGAAATATTAAAGTCCATTACCATTAGATTCGTTAGCCACAATAATGACAAAACCAAATCAAATTCATTTTGGTTTGGCAGAGGGAGACGGACGAATGTGAGTTTGTGACGAGGGCAAAATTGCGGTGTGAGGAGGCCCTACCTAGCTGTGAGTCTTTGACACCGTCGAGACAAGTGGACGGAGTTAGTGTCACAGAGGAGTGAGGACGATGGTGCAATAGCCATAGTTGGAGGCTCGTCTGCGATCTCAACCTCTCAGGTGTAGGTATGCATTCTAGCATTCTAACTTCTGACTGCTTGTAGCATGTAGGTATTACTTATTAGCTTAAAAATCTTGCCTTTCTATTTGTCTATTTCCTATTTGCTACTTGATAGTGGCTAGTGCTTTTGTTGTTGTGAGCGTGTGACTTGTGCATTCTGTATTTCCTATTTGGGTACATTGACTGCATTATGTATTTTTGTTTTTGAATTGTGTATTGTGATTTGTGATTTGGGAATTTAGGGTTTTAAAATGGTGAATATGTTTATAATTTTGAATTGTGTATTGCGAATTGTGATTTGGAAATTTAGGGTTTTAGAATGTTGAAAATGTATATAATTTTTACGTTTTAGTGCGTTTACATATATATTGAGTAATTTTTAATATTATTTAATTAAATATTAATAAACGATCCAATTCTTACGATCGCTGATTGTCGATGTTGATTGGTCAACGTCTGCTCGGACTGAGCTTCAATACTGGATCCGTCACTGTCTGAGTAGTAGCTGGCAAGAAGCGAAGACGAAAGAAAAAACTGAATTGATTTCGAAAAAGTAGTAAATTGGAAATTAAGATGTTTAATCACGTACCGAACGTCATTATCTCAAGCCCATAAGTGTCATTGAAGTAGTGATGGTAAAAAAAAACCCGCCATGCATGAATGGGGCCAAAAAAAAACCCGTCCCGACGGGTTGGCGGGGCGGAGCGCCCCGTAAAGAATAAAAAAATAATTAACGACAAATTTATAAAAAAAAAATTAGTTAACTGGATTTTTTTGAAAAAAAAAAAAAAAAATCGGGACAAGAAACGGGGAAAGCTCGTTCCCCACACCCACCCCGAGCCCCGTCTAAGGTGGGGCGAAGCTTCCCGACCCGTTGCCATCTCTACATTGAAGCCTCACTTTCTTACAATCATTATTTGTTATAGGTATGTATTAGAACATAAATTCAAAGAATAAAAGGTAAAAATTGAATAATAGTTAAAGGAGATCAAACAACCATCTCAAAACGCATTAAACGGCACGAATTCGTGCATCATGGCTCAATTCCGATTAGTCGAACCTTGAAAACATTAGCTTAGTTTTATGTAACGAGCATTATATATATATATATATACAAGACATATAATCTCGAAGAAAAAATAAATAAATGTTAAAGAAGATCGAGCAACCATCAAATAAATCAAATTTTTGCAACATTGCTCAATCTGAACTTAAAAAAAATAAAAATAAAATATTTTAACAATTAATTATGAAAAGTGATTAAACTTATCAAATATATTTATATATTATACATTCTTTTTAATTATTTATTCTCGATGTTTGTTTTATTGGGTTGGGCCGAGATAGACATAGCGAATACTTTTTTGGGAACATTACATTTCTAAGGTGTTTACTTTACACATTTTCAAAAGTACAAAAACAAGTTCCAAATTTCACAAATCAGGTTTTTTAATTTTTTATCTATGAATTAATGAATTATTAAATTAATATATTATTAAATATTTAATTCTAATTTTTAGGTCACAATTCAAATTTTTCATAGGTCACACTTTGTTTATCAGTCACAACTTAAAAATTTAAAAGTCACAATTTTTTCATCGGTTACAAATTACAAAATTTATAAGTCACAATACTTATTTACGGTCACAAATATCCCATTAATTAAACATAAATTATATTTAGGTCACAATTTATCAAATTGTTGGTCACAAATTAATAATTTGTAGGTCACACGTCATGTATTGGTCACATTTTATACAATTTATTGGTCACATATAGTTTATTGGTCGCCAACCAACAAAATTATTGGTCACAAACAACCTAATCATTTGTGCCCGCCACCCAATCATTTGTGACCACTTCGCCACTGCCTTCACCAGCTGTACCACCATCGTCGCCGCTCAATAGCAACATCAAACAAATCAAACACCAAACCCTCCCACCACCACAATCACCACCCCAAACCGCATTCACCACAAAAAACCACCACAATGTCACAATCACCAATGCCACCAAGACAAACACAATCGTTTCTAAGCTCCAACTCACCAACTCACTACCCCAAAACCCCTCAACAACACCAAAAATCACGATCTCAACAACACGCCCAACTGCACCTTCGCCGCACCCATACACACACCCAACCGCACACCTAATAGATCTACAACCACAACAACTATCAGATAAATCAAACTCGAAAACTAAAAAAAAAATTACAGATCTAGGCGCGCCACCACGCAGTGAGGGAGAGATGACAAAGAACGAACTGCTGCGAGAAAGCCGCCTAGGTGTCGCCGGAGCCGCATTGGAATATAATACAGAAGCGACAGCATCTTCAAGCCCCTATATGACTTTGTTCAAAATCCTGAAAAATAACAGATCTGTGCTTAGATCTGCGTCGCTGTGCTTCGAGCGCCGGAGAGAAGACAGGGAAATGAACCGCGCCGCTTCAAAGTTTGACCTGTAAGACACACGGTAGCGGTGGAGGTGGCGGATGGTGGTGGTTGCCATGTCGCCGTGTGTGAAGAGAGTGGAGAACGGTGAGATATTGGATAAATGGGTGAGAGACGTTAGGAGAAGAGAGAAGACAACGACGGGAGAAAGAAGACATCGCCGGCAGATATGGGATGGGTTACTAGCGCCGCCGCCGTCACTGAAGAGAGAGAAGAGAGAATACAGCGACGGGAAGAGAGAAGATTGGAATATGAGGAATGATGAATTTATGTTTGATTTTGGGATTAAATTTTTAATTGGGATGAAATTATATAATTAATTAATTATTATTTAATTAGATATAAAAAACCTGATTTTTGAAAAGTTAAACTGTAAATCTGATTTATGAAAATGAAACTTTAAAACCAAGTCTAGATGTAATTTCCTCTACTTTTTTAGGCAAAGTAGGCCCACTACCCTCCAAATATAATAAATTAGAATAATACCCTTAAAAATTGATTAACATCCTCGTACCGTAATTAATACTCTCAAAATCCCCAAACCTCAAAGCCTTAGAAAGCTATGGAGAAGTTGAGAAGGTATTCCAAAAATTTGATACCAATGAAGATCACAAAATCTCGTGATCAGAATTTGGTGAAATTTTGAAAGTGCTCGGTTTAAATTTGAGGAGGAGGAATTGAAGCACGTAATGTTGGAGTTAGACACCTGCGGGAGGGAAAAAGAAAGTACGAGTACTTTTAATTATTTTATGGGTTACATTTTCTTTCAATTATGTTTGTCTCTTGAGATTTTTGATTTTCCGGAAAATTTTAAGCCTATATTTATGTGTTAGTATATGTATAGAGTCGATCCATTTGCAAAGAAGGATTGGTACGATATTCCATTCCAAGTCTCCATATATGAATCTTTGAACATTATGCAAAACCGTGAGGATTTTGTGACGTTGGGGCCTAAATTTTGAATTCTTAGTTATATTAGCACATGTAGTTTTTCTAATTTGTTACTTTTATATTTTAAAAAAATACTGTGATTGTAGATTCATTGTTCGAATGGAAAGGTAGCCTTATTCAAAATTTAGGATTTTTCTTCGATTTGATGACTTTGTTGATGGCCGTTGCCCATTATATGTACATTTAGTGGCTTCATGGCATGGCATTTCGTCTTGTGAATAGTGATGGCAAAAAAATCTGACCCGACCCGTCCCAAACCAACGGGGCCCTGTCTGAATGGGACGAAAAAAATCCGCCCCGATGGGTTGGTGGGGCGGGGATAGCCGCCTAGTCACGGGCAGGGCAGTGGCCCCAAACCCGTCCCATGAAGAATAAAAAAAAATTAATTACAAATCACAAAAAAAAAAAAAAAATTAATTAATTGAAAAAAAAAAAAACAGGGCGGGGTGGTGAAGTGGCGCCCCGCCCCGCCCCGCCCCGCCCCATTGCCATCTTTACTTGTGGATGCGGTCCTTTTCCTGAATATCCATGTAAAAGTTCTCCACTTTATACTTCAATTCTGATTATATGTATCCTTATTGTTGTTATTACGGTCCATTGTGTGGCAACTACTCCTTGAGAATCACCTTGTCCATTTATATGTATTTACGTTCAATATGTTTTATAGTTGGGCTCTTTTAAGTGCAATCGTAAAACGATTGAAAAGTTAGAAAAAATTGGGGATTGCTTTGGAAACCCAGGGCTCTTCCTGATGCAAAACAAGCGAAGAGCTTCGAGCATATGATGATAAATGTGTCATTTGCAAGGTGAATGTTCCACCTTTCTTCATTCCCTGTCTTATTTAATTTCTCCAAGCATAATACATTTGGAAATGGCAGGTAATAATGGCTAAAGCTAAGAAGCTATCCTACAATCATCTTTTATATTGTGTGTTTTAGATACCGGTGTGACCTATTACACCAAGTGTTCATTCTCCAAGTTTTTGCGGTTCATATACTGAAATTGCAAGTAGTGGATAAAGTTTTGGAGTAATACTTGTGGCTTTTGTCCGGCAAGTATTGACATTCCTACATTGATATTTGTTCCATATCATAGGGTTTAAGATATATGTCATTTTTTTAATTTGTCACTTTTTTGAATTTTTGCGTCTTTTTTAGTATTTGTCATTTTTTTATTTTCTGTAACTTATTTTAATGTGTCCTTTTTTTAGTATACATCACTTTTTTTTTTTTTTTTTTTTTAATTTATGTAACTTTTGTGAGTGTTTATCACTTTTTTTTTTTTTTCCTATCAGTGTTTATGTCACTTTTATGAGTGTTACTTTTTAAAGTTTCTGTTACCTATTTTATTTTTTGAATTTCCATCTCCTCTTTTAGGATTTGTCGTTCTTTATTATTATTATTTTTTAATTTTTGTCACTCTTTTTAATGTTTATCATTTTTTTGAGTGTCACTTTTTTTTTTTTTTTTTTTTTTTTTTTTTTTTTTTTTTTTTGTTGTTGCAGTATTGAGATTTAATAATTCCTCAACAATGTTGATTTAAAGGAAATTTGTTCTCCGCACGAAATAATAACGAACTTAAATGAAAAGTTGTCGCTTTATTGAATTGATTCTAATGTTTTAATTGTTGTTCTGTCACTTTTTTTTTAAAAAAAAAATTGAACACTTTTTTTTAGTATTACTTTTTTGAATGTTTGTCATTTTTTTTTTAAATTTCTATCATTTTTTGTAGTGTGTCACAATTTTATTATTATTATTTTTTGCCTATCACTTGCTTTAAATTTATGTCATTTTTTGAGTGACAAATATCAAATTTTAATAAAAGTGAATATTGTACGTTACTTTTTAATAAAAAAATGTGACACTTAAATTTAAGAAATGACATTGTGTCAATGGTAATTTTTACTTTCAAAATGTTTTTCATATATTTTTTCAAAACACCCATAACTTTAGGGGTATTTTTGTAAGTAGCCCTGCATTTTTTTTCCTTCTGCAAGCCAGCCCAAACCCACAATGGGCCGACGTCGTTTGAAGACGAAAAATAGTCTTCGCTTTTCCTAAATTCCCCAATTTCTCAACAACCCTAATCTCAGTCTCCGCCGCGTTATCATCTCATCTATCAATGGTGAGCAATAACATATTTTCTTCGATTGAAAGAATCACTTGGTTACATATACGTATTCTATGTATAATTTGTTATTAATTTGTATTTTTCGAATTAATAATTGCAGGCACCGAAGAAGGACAAGGCACCACCTCCGTCATCCAAGCCGGCAAAATCCGGCGGCGGAAAGCAGAAGAAGAAGGTCATTCACCGATAGCTTCTCCTTTTTCTTTATACGTCGAAAAATACAGATATTTGTCCGCATACTGGTATTATATAGAAAACTAAATCTTATATTAATAACGTGCTGGAAAAATGTGCAGAAGTGGAGCAAGGGAAAGCAAAAGGAGAAGGTGAACAACATGGTATTGTTGGACAAGGCTACCTATGACAAGTTGCTGTCTGAGGCCCCAAAATACAAGCTAATCACTCCTTCAGTCCTTTCGGATCGTCTCAGGGTATTGCTTCCTGTTACTTGAATTAAATTGGATATAGCTGTTATGGTGGAAGAACTGACCAACTGAAGTGGGGAACAAAAGGAAGGAGGAGCACCAGGAACCAAGCTACTGCAATTCTACCGCCAAATTCAAATCCGAGTCGAGACGATGCCGTTTTGAATTGAATTGAGACGGTGTCGTTTGAGCAAAATGGTTTAATTGTAATTGGAACACGTTTTCACCCTACCAGATGAATAATGCGATTTCTGTCTGTTGCGATTTCTGTCTGTTATAACAAAGTGAGGAAGGGAGAAAGGGTGTGATGTTTTTAGTGTGAAATTTTCCCTCTCAATTCTCCTGTCTTCTCTCTTCCTCTCTTCCTTCTTCTTATTTTCTCTTCTTAAGAACTTGTATTTCCTTATCGAGTGGTGAATTTCATTCAATTAATAGAATTACAGTCTGGGGTCTTTGAATTCCAGCTGGTTTCCTGAATTGTTGGCGTTAATTCAAGTTTAATCTGTTATTTGGGTTGAAGTTGAGCTCCAACCATAACATTTGGTATCAGAGCAGCTACGGTGACTGGGATGGCTGAAACTCGAAGTAAATCGAATGAGGATCATTTGAGGCGATTGGACAAGGAGGTCGCAGATCTAGGAGTAGCATACAAGTCCACAGATCAGGTGCTGAAAGTAATGAGTACCAAACAGGATAGAATGGAGCAGATGATGGGTGAAATGAATCAGAAATATGAATCTATTGTAGCCATGTTAGCTCAGATGAACGGGGGTAAATCCAATCGTACTGAGAAACAAGTCGAAGGAAGTGCAGTTCCTTCTCAAAATAGTGGTGATAATATTCATAATAACGAGTTTCCCTCGGGGAGTTCTAGTGGAAGTAGGGAATTCAAACTGTTCTCTAAATTACCCAAAATAGACTTTCCCTATTTTGGAGGAGAAGGTCCCAGAGAATGGTTGCGAAAGGCGAAGAAGTACTTTCAAATTCATCAAATCGAAGATGAGATGAGAGTGGCAATTGCAGAGATGTATCTTAAGGGAAAGGCTGATATATGGTTCCATGGATTCATATCCAGTCACCCACACGCAGATTGGGACCTGTTCTCCAGAGAAGTCTGCAGGAGGTTTGCTGAAAATACAGCAGAAGAGGTGATAGAAGTCTTCAGCAAAATAAGGCAAAAGGGGTCTATATTCGAATACCAGGAACAGTTTGAGGAATTAAAATCTCAGGTGATGATTTCCTTACCACACTTACCAGAATCCTACTATATCTCTATCTTTACTAGTGGCCTAAAAGAGGAGATCAAGTCAATGGTTAAAATCATACAACCCAAAACACTGTCAAAAGCATTCGAAATTGCCATTTTACAGGAGAATACCATCACAGCCCTCAGCAGAAATTCTAAAACGTACAAACCTTACCCCACTCCTAAATGGACCAACCCAACTACTAAACCAACTGAACCTACGTCCAAACCCACCACCTTTCCTGAACAAAGAAACCCCATCAACCCTTTTAGATTCAAGGCCATTACCCCCTCTGATTTTCAGACCAAAAGAGAATTAGGATTATGCTACAAGTGTGACGAGAAGTACACTAGAGATCACATTTGCAAGCATAGAATGCTTAATTTCATCTTGGTCGATGAGGAGAAAGAAGAAGGGGTAGAAGAACCACATGGAAATGAAGAAGAACATGGTGTTGGAGGAGGGATGGATGAATTGATGGAGATCTCACTCTGTGCATTGATGGGCAGTAACAGAGGTAAGACCATCAGATTACCAGGGCTGATTAAAGGAAAAAGGGTGTCAATCCTAATAGATAGTGGTAGCACCCATAGCTTCATTGATGAGCAATTGGTTGGTAGCATCAGTTGCAACACTCAAACAGCTGAACCTGCCTCAGTAACTGTAGCAGGTGGGGGTAAATTGGTCAGCAAAGCTATTTGCAACCCATTGACCTGGAAAATGAAGGACTTGGAATTCCAATATCGGCTAAGGGTTCTCAAGTTAGGAGGAAGTGACATGGTACTAGGAGTGGACTGGCTAAGTCAATTTAGCCCAGTGTTATTTGATTTCGTTAAAGGCAGTATTACTCTTAACTATGGAGGGGTCAAATGGGAACTGCATGATGAAACTAACAAGGAGGGATTCCAAGTGTTAAACATACATGAAGGAAAGGGATGGAGTAAGAATCAAACTTATGGGATAATGGCACAGATTGCAGCCATTACAGGGGAAAAACAAGAAGCCATTCCATCAGAACTGGAGGCTGTGGTGAAACAATTTCCTATGGTGTTCATGGAACCAACGGGGTTACCCCCACCCAGATTTAACGACCATCACATTCCTCTGAAGGAAGGGGCACAACCATTCAAGATGAGGCCCTACAGATGCCCCTATATACAGAAGACCGAAATAGAGAAGATGGTCAGAGAAATGAAGGAGAATGGCATCATACAGCCAAGTAATAGCCCTTATGCTTCACCTGTACTGTTGGTAAAAAAGAAGGATGGTACATGGCGATTTTGTGTGGACTATAGACAACTTAACAACCTCACAATTAAGGACAAATATCCTATGCCTCTCATAGATGAATTACTGGACGAGTTGGAGGGAGCTAAGTGGTTCACAAAGATTGACTTGAGGGCAGGCTACCATCAGATTAGAGTGGCTACTGAGGATGTCCACAAAACAGCCTTTAAAACTCATGAGGGTTTATATGAGTTCAGGGTAATGCCATTCGGATTGACAAATGCCCCAGCCACTTTCCAGTGCTTGATGAATGAGGTTTTTAAACAACATCTCAGGAAATTCATTTTGGTATTCTTTGATGACATTTTGGTGTATAGCACGGACCTCGATTCCCATTGTAAGCATGTCACTATGGTACTGGAAATCCTCAAGCAACATCAACTCTATGCCAAGGGAAGTAAATGCTCCTTTGGGCAGCCCCAAATAGAATACTTAGGCCACATTATTTCTGCAGAAGGGGTGTCGGCTGACCCTTCTAAAATTACAGCAATGAAAGAGTGGCCCACACCAGTTAATGTCAAGCAACTCAGGGGATTTCTTGGGTTGACAGGATATTACAGGAAGTTTGTAAGGGGATATGGAGTTATTGCCAAACCTCTAACTGATTTACTGAAGAAAGATAACTTCCAATGGAGTGAAGGAGCTGAGGAAGCTTTCAAAGAATTGAAGAATGCTATGAGCACCACCCCAGTCCTAGCCTTACCTGATTTCTCTATACCATTTGTTATAGAGACTGATGCTTGTTATGGTGGATTGGGGGCTGTCTTAATGCAAGATAAGAGACCTATCGCTTACCTGAGTAAGGGCATTTGTAACAGAAGTTTGGGCCTATCAATCTATGAAAAGGAGCTACTAGCACTAGTAACTGCAGTGGGAAAATGGAGACATTATCTAGAAGGTCACCACTTCATCATCAAAACTGATCACCAATCCCTTAAATATCTCTTAGAGCAAAGGATCACCACCCCATTGCAACAAAAGTGGCTGTCGAAATTATTGGGACTCAGTTATGAAATTCAATATAAGAAGGGCGTGGACAATAAAGTAGCAGATGCCTTATCCATAAGAGAATTGGGCTGCCTAGCTATTACTGCTGTGACACCTCAGTGGATAGAAGAAGTAACAACCAGTTATGAAGGAGATGAGACTGCTAAAGACAAGATTAATACCCTGTTACTAGAGGGCCAGGCAGACCCAGATTACCAGTATATGAATGGCTTGCTCAAATATAAGTCCAGAATTTACATCGGGACTGGAGGTGGAGTGAGGAAGAAACTGATTGCAGCTATTCATGCTTCCCAAGAAGGTGGACATTCAGGTGTTCAGGCTAGCATCCACAGGGCAAAGCAATATTTTTTCTGGCCGGGGATGAGCAAGGAAATCAAGCAAGAGGTCTTAGAATGTGATACTTGTCAGAGATGTAAGAATGAGCATGTGGCTTACCCAGGCCTTTTACAACCCTTACCAGAACTACAATATGCATGGAGTCATATCTCTATGGATTTCATCGAAGGGTTGCCTACTTCTAATGCTAAGAATGTGATATTGGTGGTAGTAGATCGGTTTACCAAGTATGCTCACTTCATAACCTTAGCTCACCCATTCACAGCCTCTTCTATTGCCAAGTTATTCTTGGATCACATCCACAAATTGCATGGAATGCCACAAAGCATTGTAACCGACAGAGATAGGATATTTACTAGTGACTTTTGGCAGAGTTTGTTTAAGCAATTGGGGGTCAAACTACAGTTGAGCACAGCATATCATCCCCAAACCGATGGCCAAACAGAGAGGTTGAATCAGTGTTTGGAAATGTACCTTCGGTGTATGGCCTATAAACAGCCTAAACAATGGAGCAACTGGATCAGTTTGGCAGAATGGTGGTATAATACCACCCTGCACACAGCCATTAAAATGACCCCATTTGAGGCGCTTTATGGTCTTAAACCTCCTCAGTTAGCTTTGGGCCATACCAGCAGACCAACATCGAAGCAGTGGAAGACCTCCTCCAGGAAAGACACAAATTAGACCAAATGCTAAGGGAGAATTTAGCTCAAGCTAGAGCTAGAATGAAACATTATGCTGATCGGAACAGAAGTGAAAGGGAATTTCAGGTTGGCGACTGGGTTTATCTGAAATTACACCCATATGCTCAACAAACAGTGGTCAGAAGGTTTAACAACAAGCTATCTGCAAGGTATTATGGCCCTTACCAGGTAATTCAGAAAATTGGCCCAGTGGCTTACAAACTAGAGCTGCCTACTACTTCCCACATTCACCCAGTTTTTCATGTCTCCTTACTCAAAAAGAAGATTGGGGAAAGGGAAGTTCCTGTTCGAACACTCCCAATTCCGAACCAGCAGTCCGGGGATCACACTCAGCCACTACGAGTACTATCTGCGCGAATGGTTAATCGAAAGGGAATAGCTGTAACCCAATGGTTAATTCAATGGAAAGGCTCCAATCCAGATGAGGCAACATGGGCTGATGCAGAAAATATACAGACCTCTTTTCCAACTTTTCAACCTTGGGGACAAGTTGAAGCTGAGGGGGAGGGATGTTATGGTGGAAGAACTGACCAACTGAAGTGGGGAACAAAAGGAAGGAGGAGCACCAGGAACCAAGCTACTGCAATTCTACCGCCAAATTCAAATCCGAGTCGAGAAGATGCCGTTTTGAATTGAATTGAGACGGTGTCGTTTGAGCAAAATGGTTTAATTGTAATTGGAACACGTTTTCACCCTACCAGATGAATAATGCGATTTCTGTCTGTTGCGATTTCTGTCTGTTATAACAAAGTGAGGAAGGGAGAAAGGGTGTGATGTTTTTAGTGTGAAATTTTCCCTCTCAATTCTCCTGTCTTCTCTCTTCCTCTCTTCCTTCTTCTTATTTTCTCTTCTTAAGAACTTGTATTTCCTTATCGAGTGGTGAATTTCATTCAATTAATAGAATTACAGTCTGGGGTCTTTGAATTCCAGCTGGTTTCCTGAATTGTTGGCGTTAATTCAAGTTTAATCTGTTATTTGGGTTGAAGTTGAGCTCCAACCATAACAATAGCAATGGTTTTGTTTGACAATATTATTGAACCTCCTTTGGCACCCTGTTGCTTATTTGAATTTCTGTTTCGTCAACGGCAATGCTTATTTGGAGTATGTATAGTGACTGTATTAATGATTCTGTTTTGTAATGTTTTGTTTTGTCCTTTCACTCTGCAAAGACACATACTGAAAATTCAGAAGTATACTGTTTTTTCAAGTCCTAGTTTTTTTACCTAATGGCTAGAACAATTGATGCTATCGTCTGACTAAAAATAGCAATATGTTGGCCATTATATTTATTTTGTTTCACTCCTACAATCAGACTATGGAATGCTGAATTGTTGGTTGATATAGTTCTTGTTATTGAAAACAAAGTTAATTTTCGTGTTTTTGAAAATACGTATCATCTGGTATGTAATGTTGCTATAATGTTTTATCTGAAAATAGTCCCTAACGTTACTTGATCATCTCTTTTTATTTTATAGGATGCTGGTATAACGTTTGGCTTAGCATCGATACTGAATTTGATTTATGTATTTATTTACAGATCAATGGATCACTTGCTAGGAAGGCCATCAGAGAACTGATGGCTAGAGGTTTGATCAGAATGGTGTCAGTTCATTCTAGCCAGCAGATATACACTAGGGCCACTAACACCTAGGTGCATCTTTTGCATCATCTGAGAACTGGAAATGAATGATTTTAGGCCTCTGAATTTTTGTTAGCTTTAATAGTTCATGCAACTGTCTTCTGTGAGCAGATTTTTTTAATTTAATTTTGTTTTCAATACCGGCATCTTGCGCCTGGTGATGATATAATGAGTTACAGTAAGCTGCTGGTTATTTTTACATGTTTCGCGCACACCGAATTTTGGTTTTTCAAGTTTGTCATGGGGTTTGAGATTTAAGTGGTTGCATCTGAATCATCTTGCGAACCAATCTTCTTAATAAATTGTTCAAAATATTATAAGTGGGGACATGACAACCTGTATGTTTCCTCGTATTAGAAACGGCCGAGCTGCTGAAGTTTTCTAAGAGTGCTAAGCCCATTGACCTGGTCTGGCACCATGTTTGGCTGTAAGAACTTTTTGGCAAGGT
Organism: Fraxinus excelsior; assembly: GCA_019097785.1. NCBI lineage: Eukaryota > Viridiplantae > Streptophyta > Magnoliopsida > Lamiales > Oleaceae > Fraxinus > Fraxinus excelsior. The sequence continues at coordinate 9,094,132 of CM032633.1, read as the reverse complement.
TGGCCAAGCTCGATATAACATTTCTTTCATGTCTAAATAAAACCCACATACCATCTTCTTTGAAATTTTTGAAGACCTTTTAGACATAATTTGCTCTTTATTTTAAAGAGTCAACATTTAAAATTATGCTCCCAGAAACTCTTTAAATTAACATGTTGATTTAGAGAGTAGGTTTGACTCTCCGAATTTGGAGAGCCAAGCTCACTCTCTATAATTAAATGCATTCAAAGTATTTCAATTTTCAATATAGGAAAATAATAAAATAATATAAAGAAAATCCAATTGAAATAAAAGATAAAAGAAACATAATAATTTTTTGGAAGTAGCAAAATTAAATTTTAAATATAAAGAGCTCGTTGAAATACTTCAAAATTTGAACTTTTTAAGTTTATAGATACTCTCAAAATGATAGAATTACTCTTTAAAAATAGAGAGTTTTTTGGAGATGTTTTGCCTCCTTTTGTTAAGGTAGCTGGAAGATAAACTATAGGTTGAGCATATCACAGAAATCCAAGATGAGCTTGAGATCAAGCCTGCTTCTAGATGATAAGCTCGAGAAGATCCTATCCTAGTAGCCTGGAGCCTTTATAGGCATGAAAAATAAGCTGGGGGTCGAGCCTCTCTAATTGGATCAAGCTCCAAATCCAAATCCATCTGTTTTGAGGTCTTGCTACTTCTCTCCTTTACTGTTAGATTTTTTATTTTTTTTCTAGCAAGGAAGAAAAATAAAAATATTAAAAAAAATTGGATAAATCTGGGTGATGTGAAGAGTGTGATCGTGTGGACGAATTTGGTCGAGTGCCAACAATTCACGTGAATATTCACATGCTGGTTACCTAAACTAGCAGCCAAGTTTCTAGTGTTAGTTAATTATTTTGTCATCTAGTGTTCGTTTGGCCAATCTTAACATCTCCAAGGAAATTTTGCTGTTTGCCTGTCTCCCTTCTCCATCCTTGACGATGGGAATGATTCACTCATGGTCTATTGCATCTTGATACTATTTTAATTGATTCTGCACCAGGATTTACACATTGGTGTGATATTTCATCATTGATTGGTGGAAAATTCATTATATACATTTTTTATGTACAAGTAGAAATTTTTTTAAATAAAGCACTTCGTTTTTTCTTTTTTCGTTGAAGACGAAGATAGACTCGAGTGTGACTATCAATTATTGAGAGTGGCCTTACATCTTAATATCTTAACATGATATTTTATTATTAGACAATTTAAAATACAATCAACTTTTTGATTCAATCGTTTTCCGTCACATATAATTATGTTAATCTTTTATTCAAATTCTATCAAAGTAACTTTATTCATGACCCAATATAGCGTCTCTTTTGTAGGAAAATATTGCTCTTCCACTTGAAGAGGTTGGAGAAGAAACTAGAAACAAATAATCATGATCATCAAAGAAGAATCAAACGACCTAAACACAATGATTATATCGTTGTCCTCAAACAATATTTGCCCCCTCTTGGATTAAAATTTGGTGCTAAAGAATTTTTTTGGCAAATGGTTTGTAGGATTTATCAAGTTCTGTAATAAAAAAACACTTAAACACTTAGGGATTGTTATCTTCATGTTTCAGTTTTTCGTTTTTCGTTTTGTGTTTTGAGGGTCCATTTTTAGATTGTTGAAAATGTGTTCTTTTTGTCGTTTTTAAAAAAATTATTTACAAAAATCTAAAATTGAAAAATGTGTTCTTCTCGTCTCTCTCTCTCTTCTTCCCCTCATCTCTGTCGTCTCCCTCCCAAGGCCACCAACACCGACGAGCAATGAGCGGTTGTGTGTGCAATCGTCGGCGGAGCTGTGCAACGATGTGCGACAAAGCGGTTGTATGTGCAATCGTCGACGGAGCTGTGCTACGAGCAGTAAGCAACGATCCTTGCGATCGCTGACAGCTTCGTCTTTTTATTTTTTTGGATGCGATGGTTGGTTGTGGCAATGGTGTGTGGTGGTTTTGGGTACGTGGTGTGCGACTGTTTTGGGGTGTGGTTGTGGTTGTGACGGTGGTGTGTGATGGTTTTGGGTGCGTGGTGTGCAACAATGGTATGTTGTAGGTTGTGGCTGTAGCGGTGGTTTTAGGTGTGTGACGGCTGTGTCAGTGGCTGTGGGTCGTGATGTTGTCGGTGGTGGTTTTGGCGGTGCGGCAGCGACGATGGTGTGGTGCAGGCGGTGATGACGGTGATTTTGTTGGTAGCATAACTGAAAACACCCAAAACGCGTTTTGAAACTTTTTGCTTGATTTTAACTAAAAACACCCAGAACGCCATTTTTCCCATTTTCTGTTTCTTTGTAAATTTTAAAATCGTTTTCAGAAATTCGTTTTCGAAAATAGGTAAATGAACGTGTTTTCACTGTTTAGGAAAATTGAAAACAAAAAAGAGGATGAAAATAGCATAGAGAACAACCCCTTAGTATTTTTTTTTCACCAAAACTACACGAACACGATGATGAGTTTGAATATTAATGAAAATAATTTTATCTTTTCTATTTTGGAATGAAATGCAATTTCAAATGATTTCAATAATGGTTTTTAATGTAATTTGTGTTGATCATGAGAAATCTATAAATAGGTCTCAATCAACACCCACGAAATGGTGTCAAAAATTCATAAAATGTTGTAAACTTTTCATAAAAAGCCACAAAAAATTCAAACAAGGAAACCAATCCAATGGCTATTTTTTAGTCCTATGCGATCGCAAGACTCAACTGTAGGGCCTAAAACCCGGCATTTATACATGGGACCACATCCCTCTTGGAAAATTCATATAATGTGATTCGATATTGTATTCAGCAATATGACAAAATGTGAGGTCCAATTGTCTAAATAGAGCTTTACAAACCCTTGATACCAACTTTATATGATAATTGATTCATATTAACAAACACGTGGTTTTGAAATGCTTGAAAAGAGCTTTATGAGTCCTACAATAGATGGTCTTATGCAATAGAACAATGTTATTCAACATAGGTGATGTTGGACACCCGTCTAGGTGATAACGGTATTCATGTTGGGAAAAAAAATCCAATCAAACGTGCAACGTAAACAAAAAAAATAAATTCTGTTACTAGTAAGAACTGAGTAACAGCTCGGACTCCACGTGTTGACAGGGTGACGTGCCACAAGCTGCCGAGGCGATTGCGCAGAGGACGAGCTGTTTGCACCTGGTCCCCTTTTCGCCTCGCCCCTCCGCGTCCCGGCAAAGATCTCCCGTACAGAGATCTTTGCAGTCAAGTCCATGATTGATTGGATATGTGGCAGGACCCAAACGGTCAAATCAGCCAGAAGCACTCAATGCCAGCCAACCTATGGAAAGACAAGTTGACGCCTACGGTGGGACTGGCCCCAATAATCTAGCTACACGTGTCTCCCAATCCAACGGCCCCCCTCCTCTTACACCCGGTATAAATACTAGACCCTTACGCCAAAAAGGAGGTACGCTCTCTTTTAATCTCTCTATATGAACACTTGTTTTCAAAAAGATCCGGAAGAAACGGCATCCGAGTGAAAACTTGAAGATCGATTGGATAATTTCCGGCCAACCCTACGCTGACTTGACCGTCGGAGTGCCCGTGGCCAACCCCGCCTCCTATGGGAACGGCCACGTGTGACTGACGTTGTGTGGTTTGTGCAGGAAAGGACAGACTCGAAGGTATCACCCGTTGGCTCGGTGACAGATCCGTTTTTTGAGGTCAACAGATTGGCGCCGTCTGTGGGAATCTCTGGGCAATGCAAACCACGACAACTTCCCACTAAAAAGCTTAGTCGAACTTCCGGCAAGAAATCCTTGAAAAAGGAGGGCGGCAGGATCGGTAGGACTCCAACTTGCCAAGAAGAGAAAAAGCCTTACTGCCTCGAACCATGAGTTCCAGTGAGGAAGAAGTAAATCCAAGGAGGACAAGAGAAGCCTCTGAAGAAGAGATCTCTCGAAATGTCACTCATCAGCGACCCCACCACAGGTATCGCAGAAGGAACAGAACCGCCCAACTCGCGGCTGAAGTAGCCACTATGGCCACAAACATGCGGAACATTGCGGCTCAGAACGCAGCCATGCAAGAATTCCTTGCTCAAGCTCAAAATCGAGACAGCTATTCGGCTCAACCGAGTCGACAGCATTTTGCACATAGGCGGTCTGGGGAAGGACCAAGCAGAAGGACCCAATCGGGGCCTCAGAACGACGCCCCTGCCGCGCGGGAGGTAGAGATGGACACGTCAAATTACACAGCTGCCCCAATCAGGGACACCTCGGCTGGAGAAAACAATTTCCCCCCGGATTATGAGGAGCAGCCCCAAAGATCCGCTAGCGTCTTCGACCGAATCGGACGAACACCTAGAAACGGGGGTCAGCATATCCCCCAAGAGGTTCGACAGCGGCCGCATGTCCAAAGTCAGGAGGCTCAGGTCCCTCCGCCTAGAAATAGGCGAGAGAGGCGAAGCGCTATAGACTGGGGAAACAGAGGAGCAGCAGCTCAACATCCGCCCCAGACCGCCGAGGAGGAGGAGGGCCCTCACGAACCGTGCAGATCATATGAGCTTGATGACGACGATGATAATCTGCCCTTTTCAAGGGAACTTCGTTCCTTCCCGATGCCACATAACTTTGTTCCCCCGAAGATCCCGAAGTACGAGGGAAAGGGCGACCCGGAGAAACATCTCAACAAGTACAAAACGCAAATGAGCCTAAGGGGCGCCTCTCCAGCACTGAAATGCAGGGCATTCCACCTGACCCTCGCCGGCGCCGCCGAAGTGTGGTACAGTAGGCTAGCACCTCTTAGCATCAGAAGTTGGCCGGACCTGAAAAAGGCATTTCTGAACCAGTACCTGTCTAGGAAGGAGGGAGAGGCGCCAATACAGCGCTTGCAGGACATGAGGCAAGCTGCAGGAGAAACTCTGAAGAGCTACCTAGCTCGCTTCACTGACGAGATAACTTACTGCGAACAGGTCACCGACAAAGAGGCTCTGTCCGCTCTGAAAGGGGGATTGAATATGAATACGCTGTTCTGGAGGGATGTCCGAAGTAAGAATCCCTCAACGTACGATGAGCTGGTGGAAATGATGAAAGTCGAAATTGTCAACGAGGAAATGATTGACCATCGAAACAGGGCAGCCCAAGGGATCCCTCCACCCAGGAGACAGATGGGCAGAGGCCCCACGTCCCAAATGGTAAGTCAACGGTGGACCCAGGCAGGACATGCAGTGGCTCCCACCTCGGGACAAGCATTGGCTACCGCTACGTTAAACGCAGTGCCTACCCTAGCCTATGAAAATGATGGATTCCACGAGGGCAACTCAGCCAGGGGCTCCAGACGACCTTCAACCTCTAGGAATAGAGGGCGAGGTGGGATACCTAGCAATAGGTTCCAGGAAGACCTGCGGCCCTATTGTACTTTCCACCGCTACTATGGACATGACATAAAGGATTGCAGGGATGCCAACCGGCCATCAAACGCCCCTCGAAATACAAGAAACGATCAAAGTCAAAATATCACTCCAAGGCGTTCAACCCCCAGGAGGGGAGAAACAAGGCAACACTCGCCCCTTGATACCAGAGATAATGACAGGGAAAGACCCCGAGGGGGCCAACGCCCTAGGAGGAATGTACCCACCTCGGACGAGCGTTTCCCCATACGTGAAATTGACACCATAATTGGAGGGCCCCATATAGGAGGCGAATCAAGGAACGCTCAAAGAAATTACACAAGGGAGGCAAAAACTCCACCAATGGCCAGCTATATAGTAAGCCAAACCACCCAGGGCAGAACCGTAGAACCCATAACGTTCACCACAGAAGATGCAGCAGGCGTACACTACCCTCACTGTGACGCCCTAGTGGTTCGGGCTGTAATAGCCCGCAATGGGCTTAAACGAATGCTGGTGGATAATGGCAGTTCGGTCAACATCCTGTTCGGCTCGTCTTTTGATAAAATGGCGGTAGACCATGAACTGACGCCTATGACCTCGCCCCTCTATGGATTCACCGGAGACAGCATCATCCCCAGAGGTAAGATTACCTTGGCAGTCGAAATGGGGGCCCCGCCTCAGGTGGCACATCGCTTCATGGAATTCTTGGTAGTTGACCGTCGGTCAGCGTATCACGGGGTGTTGGGAAGGCCAGCCCTGAAAGATCTGTGGGCAGTCACTTCTATCCATCACCTATGCATGAAATTCCCCACGGATCGGGGGGTCGAGACACTCCGGGGCGATCAAATGGGATCTAGAGAGTGCTATCTCAACTCCCTGAGGAAAGCAGAGCCCCGAGTTAACATGGTACTGGATGCTGAAATGGCAGAAGCCCTTGAAGGATCGCCTGCGGTGCTGGATGTCGAGATGACAGATGTCAGACCCAACGTATCCCTTGAGGAGCTAGATCCCCGAATAATTGAATCGGAGCCCCAGACAGCCCCAATGGATGAACTGGAAAACTTTTCGCTGGACCCTCGAGATCCTGCAAAGGTTCTGCAGATAGGAAATGAGTTGGAAGAGGGGACTAAAGAGAGGCTAAGAGACTTCCTGCAGAAGAATGCAGACGTATTCGCATGGCGGCACGAGGACATGGTTGGAATAGACCCCGGAATCAGCTGCCACCGTTTGCAGATCAACCCCAATCACACCCCTCATAGGCAAAAGAGAAGAGCTCTAAATGCCGAAAGGTACGAGGCCTTGAAAGAGGAGGTAGAAAAACTCATCAACAGCGGTTTCATCCGCGAGGCCAAGTATCCGGAGTGGATATCAAATCCCGTTCTGGTGAAGAAGCATAACGGCAGATGGAAGGTCTGCATTGACTTCTCCAATCTCAATCAGGCCTGCCCAAAGGACGGCTTCCCCCTCCCCCGGATCGACCAATTGGTAGATTCCACAGCAGGACACGAATTGCTCAGTTTCATGGACGCCTATTCAGGGTACAATCAAATCCCCATGTTCCCAGGCGACGAGGATAGCACCTCCTTCATTACTGACAAAGGACTTTATTGCTACAAAGTAATGCCCTTCGGCCTGAAAAATGCCGGGGCTACCTACCAAAGGCTGGTGAATAAAATGTTCGCAAACCAGCTCGGAAAGTCCATGGAAGTTTATGTCGACGACATGCTGGTGAAAAGTCTCAAGACCGAGAGACACATCGAACACCTGAACGAGGCCTTCCAAATTTTAGAAGATACAACATGAGGCTGAATCCTCTCAAATGCGCGTTTGGCGTGGCCTCAGGCAAGTTCTTGGGTTACATTGTGAATCAAAGAGGAATCGAGGCCAACCCAGAGAAAATCGAGGCTTTGATTAATATGAAGTCCCCCCAGAAACCCAAGGAGGTACAACGACTCACTGGTAGAATAGCTGCACTTAACCGCTTCATATCAAGGGCCACTGAAAAATGCATGCCATTCTTCAAGGTCCTGAAAGGAGGAAAAACGTCCAGCTGGACCCCTGAATGTGAAGAAGCGTTCCAAGAATTGAAGAGCTACCTGGGACGCGCGCCCCTCCTCAGCAAACCCAAGGAAGGGGAACCCCTACTGCTATACTTGGCTGTAGCTGAAGTCTCTGTAAGTTCGGTCCTTGTGAGAGAGGAGGAGGCACACCAGCTGCCAGTCTACTACGTAAGCAAAGCCCTGCTGCCCGTCGAAGAGCGTTATCCGGGCATGGAAAAGTTAGCTCTGGCTTTAATCACCGCTTTCCGTAAGCTAAGACCCTACTTCCAGGCCCATGGCATCCGCGTGCTGACGAACTTTCCGCTCAGGCAAGTCTTGCAGAAACCGGACGCCTCGGGGAGGTTGCTCAAATGGGCTGTAGAACTCAGCGAGTTTGACATAACCTACACCCCCCGGGCAGCTGTCAAAGGCCAAGCCCTAGCCGATTTCGTCGCTGAATTTTCAAAGGCTCCAGAAGTCGAAGTGAACATGGAGCCGGCAGAGCCGCCCACCTGGAACCTCTTTGTCGACGGCTCCTCAGGAGAAGCCGGCTCCGGGGCAGGAGTGGTGCTGGAAAGCCCGGAGGGGCATAAACTGAACTGCGCCGTCAGGCTCGGGTTCAGGGCCTCCAACAATGTAGCAGAATACGAGGCCCTCCTGGCGGGACTCCGATTGGCAAAAGAGCTGCGTGTAAAAGAATCGCAGTCAGCAGCGACTCGCAGCTAGTGGTAAACCAAGTAAATGGGAGCTTTGCGGCCAGGGACAAACACATGGAAGCCTACCTGAAATTGGTAATGGGGCTCTTGCCCGACTTCGAAAAATTCGAATTGATTCAAGTGCCTCGTCAGGAGAACACCCATGCAGATGCCCTGTCAAAATTGGCTAGCAGCAAGGATTCCGAACTTCTAAAGGTAGTACCGATTGAACACCTACCTGAACCCTCTATCAAGAGAGGCGAAGAGCTGATGTGGGTAGAAAACACGCCAGCCTGGATGTTGCCTATCTTGGACCATTTAAAAGAAGGGACCGTGCCAGATGATGAGAACGAAGCTAAAAGGCTTCGGAGAAGAGCTGCCCATTTCATCATTCACGATGAGGTTCTATATAAGCGTGGCTACTCTTCGCCCCTCCTCAGGTGTACGGGAGGAACAGAGGCGAACTACATACTAAGAGAGGTACACGAAGGCATCTGCGGAAATCATTCCGGCGGACCAGCACTAGCGCACAAAATACTCCGGCAGGGATATTATTGGCCTACCCTGAAAAAGGAAGCCATTGAATTCGTGCGTAAGTGTGACAAATGCCAGCGTTTTTCCCATACACAAAGACGGCCCTCGCAGGTGTCTCGAGCCCCTGGCCTTTTGCCAAATGGGGAGTGGATTTCATCGGCCCCCTCCCCAAAGGGAGAGCGAACGCTCGCTTCGCCATAGTAGCAATCGACTACTTCACCAAGTGGGTGGAGGCAGAGCCCCTGTCCAAGATCACCGAAGCTAATACATCGAAGTTCCTGTGGAAGAACATCATATGCCGGTTCGGCATACCCCACTCCCTGGTCTCAGATAATGGCAAACAGTTCGACAATCGGAAAATCCGAAACCTATGTGAAGAGCTCGGAATCAGAAAACATTTTTCTTCACCTCATCATCCTCAGGCGAATGGCCGGTGGAAGCGGTCAACAAAACCATAAAGTTAACCCTGAAAAGGAAGCTGGATGCCTCCAAGGGGGCCTGGGTAGACGAACTCCCCCAGGTCCTCTGGGCTATTAGAACTACTTGCAAAACGGCCACCGGGGAAACCCCATTCTCCATGACCTACGGGGCCGAGGCCATGAGTCCTGTGGAGGTCGGCGTCCCTTCCCACCGCCGCATCCACTTCAATGAAGTAACAAATGATGAACTGAGGCAATTGGGATTGGATTTGCTCGAAGAGAAGAGAGACAGCTCGCAAGTCAAACTAGCTTCCTACCAGCGTAAAATGGCACGTTTCTACAACACCAAGGTAAAGAAACGGATGTTTCGCATCGGCGACCTGGTACTCCGCAAAGTTTTTCCCTCTACCAAAGACCCCGGCGCCGGAACGCTGGGACCAAACTGGGAGGGCCCGTACAGAGTAACCCGAGAAATCAGGCCCGGTACTTATGCAATTGAAAACCTGGAAGGAAAGGCTACGCCTCATCCTTGGAACATTGAACATCTAAGAATGTACTACCAGTAAGAAGCCTATTGACCATGTAAATGTTGTTATCAAATGAAGAAAATGTTTTGTTCTTATCACGGTTCTAGCCAGCAAAACTTAAACACAAATCCTTGACGAGGTCCTTACAGAGGCGGTGCGGGTGCCCCTTTGTGTGGTGAGGTGCAAGCCCCCCCAAGGGGTCACACCCCAAGGAAGATCTGCTTAGTCAGAGGCGGTGCGGGTGCCACCTTTGCCAAAGCAGGAACGCGTAACTTAAAAACAAGCCCTTGACGAGGTGCAAGCCCCCCCCAAGGGGTCACACCCCAAGGAAGATCTGCTTAGTCAGAGGCGGTGCGGGTGCCACCTTTGCCAAAGCAGGAACGCGTAACTTAAAAACAAGCCCTTGACGAGGTGCAAGCCCCCCCAAGGGGTCACGCCCCAAGGAAGATCTGCTTAGTCAGAGGCGGTGCGGGTGCCACCTTTGCCAAAGCAGGAACGCGTAACTCAAAAACAAGCCCTTGACGAGGTGCAAGCCCCCCCAAGGGGTCACACCCCAAGGAAGATCTGCTTAGTCAGAGACGGTGCGGGTGCCACCTTTGCCAAAGCAGGAACGCGTAACTTAAAAACAAGCCTTGACGAGGTGCAAGCCCCCCCGAGGGGTCACGCCCCAAGGAAGATCTGCTTAGTCAGAGGCGGTGCGGGTGCCACCTTTGCCAAAGCAGGAACGCGTAACTTAAAAACAAGCCCTTGACGAGGTGCAAGCCCCCCGAGGGGCCACACCCCAAGGAGGATCTGCTTAGTCAGAGGCGGTGCGGGTGCCACCTTTGCCAAAGCGAGAGCGCGTAACTTAAAAACAAGCCCTTGACGAGGTGCAAGCCCCCCAAGGGGCCACACCCCAAGGAGGATCTGCTTAGTCAGAGGCGGTGCGGGTGCCACCTTTGCCAAAGCGAGAGCGCGTAACTTAAAAACAAGCACCTGACGAGGTGCAAGCCCCCCCCAAGGGGTCACACCATCTAATTAGAGGCGATTTACTTATCCCATTTTTATTAAATGGTCGAACATTTACGAGGCGATTTACTTGTCCCATTTTTATCAAATGGTCGAACATTTACGAGGCGATTTACTTGTCCCATTTTTATTAAAATGGTCGAACATTTACGAGGCGATTTACTTGTCCCATTTTTATTAAATGGTCGAACATTTACGAGGCGAATTACTTGTCCCATTTTTATTAAATGGTTGAACATTTACGAGGCGAATTACTTCTGAAAAAACCAACTAAATGGAAAGGCTAGACAAGCAGAAGTGACAACACTTGAAACAAAAATCATTAAATTACAAAACCACTGAAGCCTCCACAAAAACAGAAGTGCAAAATACAAAGCTAGTCTACATGGACTATGACTTCTGCCTCTGCTTCTTCTCCTTCCCCAGCTTCTCCCCCCTCCTCCTCGTCAGGACCAGGGCGACCTCCGGTAGGCCCCCCGAACTCCTCCTCCAGGAAGTTGATGTCTAGCTCCGGATGCTTTTCGCGCAGACGCGTCATCACTTCCCTGGCAGCCCAGGACGCCCAGTAATTGGCGAAGTCATCGTACTCCGGAGTCGTGTGGAAGTTCTCCTTGTACTTCTGAACCTCCGCCTCGCCAATCGCCCCCGCCTCCGCCTTCAGGGAGCCAATTTCTTTGGCCTGGGCCTCGGTAAGGTCCTTCAGCCGGCCTTTCTCCCTGTTAGCCTCTTCCAGAGCTGCGGAGGCTATCCGTTGATGCTCATTGGCGTCATCAATCCTTTTCGTCAGAGCTGCCACTTGGGAGGCAGACTCATGAAGCTCGTTCTTCAATTGATTGACGCGAACCTCCGCGGTGTCCAATTTTGAGGTGGCCGTCACCTACCTCTCCTCCGCCTCCTCCGTCTCCTTTTTGGCCTTGGCCACCTCAGCCTCCCAAGACCCCAGGGCCTTAAGCTGGTCCTCCAACTCATTATTTCTCTTTCGAAGGCCTCGGACCAAATCCTCCGCCGAAGCTCCCATACTTAACGCCCTTGCGACGCAAGCGTTGTTGGCAGCCAACAGGTCCTCAATCTCGCACGAGGCGGCGTGATTGGCCCAATCCTCGGTCCAGTACTTACTGTGGACTCGAACAGCGGATGCAGTTTCGGGTGGGAGCATTTCCAGAACTGCCTCGGGTAGGTCCTCTTCCTTACTTCCCAGGAAGTTGGCTCGGTTCTCCTTGGCCGGGGCCCCAGCAGGCTTCTTCAACCTTTTCCGGGGCTGCTCGCCGGTGAAATAGGCGGTTATGGGCACGATGGCCTGGGAAGTTGGCGGAGCTGGCGGAACGTCCTCGGTGACTTCTACACCGGCTTGTGTAGATGAGGAAGCCCCGGACGGACCAGTTCGCTTCTTTCTCCTCTGAACGAGGGAGGCACCTTCCTCCGCCACGTTCTCCTCAGTAGCCTGCTGCCCGGCCCGACTGAGGGAGAGAAGGCGCTCTGACTGCATCTTGTAAGCAGCTGAGCTCGTCCGCAGAGTTTTGGCCTCAGCCACGCTGCGACGAATGGAGGCGAGGTCAGGCTTCGGAGGCCTCTTGTTCACAAAATCCTCTGCACGAAAAAGGGAACAATAAGTTTCCTCGACTCAGGAGCGTGATCAACAGAACTGAGACTAAATAATTTACCTCGGCTCGTCATAAGGCCGTGTAGGACGAGGTGGTGGTTCTTGTCGATGAGCTCTTTATAACTCCTTTCTGACGGGGGAGTTTGGTAGATCTGGCCAATGATGTCCCACTCCTCCTCTGATATCTCACACTTCGGAAGGGAGCCTGCATGGGCTCCCTAAGGGTACTCTCCTCGCCTCGCTCCTCCCCACTCCCCCTCACTATCGACTGTTCACTCGCCATCACAAACGCTGTCGAAAAATTGGAGAAAAAAGAAGGGGAAGAAACTGAAAATGTGCAAAGTTACCTAACACACCGCCGGGAGCCGGTTTGACGCCGGTGTTCACATAGACGTTGCCGGAAATTGGTGAATTCGCCGGAATACAGGGATTCAATATACCTTGGGAGGTTTTCGCAAAAGTAAAAGCTTGAAAGTGAAACGAATGGGCCTTTTATAGGCACCATAGGACTGGCCCTAGCCGTTAGATCACCCAAGCAGCATCTAGGCCGTTCGATGCTGAGGTGAAAGGGTCACCGTTGAAGTGAAAAGTCACTGAAATCAACGGTTACGATGGAGCGGTGAACCCCACGCACAGCCAGAGTGCGTCACCCCGAAATTCGTGGAGCCGTCGCCATCATTGCCATTTATGACGAAACAGGCGTGTCTCGGAAGCAGCAGAAACGCCCCCTTTGCATGCATTGGAAAGGCAAAAAGCTTTCAAATCATTGGCGCAATAACCAAGATCGTCTCTTCGGAAGCCGTCGACTACCTTACCTTCTATGGCCCCGGCACGATAGCTTCGTTCCGCAACGGCCCCCCAGATTCTGCAACCCTGGTCTCCTCGGCCAGGGCGAATGGCAGAGTTGCTACAGCTCCCCCAAGAGTTGCCAACTCTATGGCCTCGGCACGATAGCTTCGTCCCGCAACGGCCCCCCAGATTCTGCAACCCTGGTCTCCTCGGCCAGGGCGAATGGCAGAGTTGCTACAGCTCCCCCAAGAGTTGCTGATTCCTATGGCCTCGGCACGATAGCTTCGTTCCGCAACGGCCCCCCCGGATTCTGCAACCCTGGTCTCCTCGGCCAGGGCGAATGGCAGAGTTGCTACAGCTCCCCCAAGAGTTGCCAACTCTATGGCCTCGGCACGATAGCTTCGTTCCGCAACGGCCCCCCAGATTCTGCAACCCTGGTCTCCTCGGCCAGGGCGAATGGCAGAGTTGCTACAGCTCCCCCAAGAGTTGCCAACTCTATGGCCTCGGCACGATAGCTTCGTTCCGCAACGGCCCCCCAGATTTTGCAACCCTGGTCTCCTCGGCCAGGGCGAATGGCAGAGTTGCTACAGCTCCCCCAAGAGTTGCCGATTCCTATGGCCTCGGCACGATAGCTTCGTTCCGCAACGGCCCCCCAGATTCTGCAACCGTGGTCTCCTCGGCCAGGGCGAATGGCAGAGTTGCTACAGCTCCCCCAAGAGTTGCCAACTCTATGGCCTCGGCACGATAGCTTCGCTCCGTAACAGCCCCCCGCGGGGGATGATAGGTCGTTTCAAGCCCGGTCCAACCAAGAGCCCCGCACTCCTTCCCACACGCCCCGTTCACAGCCTTGAAAGTCCTTATAACGTATAAATACGTGTACAAGGACTTGGGGGACTATTGTTACTAGTAAGAACTGAGTAACAGCTCGGACTCCAACCTGTCGTGTCTGGGTGACGTGCCACAAGCTGCCGAGGCGATTGCGCAGAGGACGAGCTGTTTGTACCTGGTCCCCTTTTCGCTTCGCCCCTCCGCGTCCCGGCAAAGATCTCCCGTACAGAGATCTTTACCGTCAAGTCCATGATTGATTGGATATGTGGCAGGAACCAAACGGCCAAATCAGCCAGTATGTGGCAGGACCCAAACGGTCAAATCAGCCAGAAGCACTCAATGCCAGCCAACCTATGGAAAGACAAGTTGACGCCTACGGTGGGACTGGCCCCAATAATCTAGCTACACGTGTCTCCCAATCCAACGGCCCCCCTCCTCTTACACCCGGTATAAATACTAGACCCTTACGCCAAAAAGAGGGTACGCACTCTTTTAATCTCTCTATATGAACACTTGCTTTCAAAAAGATCCAAAAGAAACGGCCTCCGAGTGAAAACTTGGGGATCGATTGGATAATTTCCGGCCAACCCTACGCTGACTTGACCGTCGGAGTGCCCGTGGCCAACCCCGCCTCCTATGGGAACGGCCACGTGTGACTGACGTTGTGTGGTTTATGCAGGAAAGGACAGACTCGAAGGTATCACCTGTTGGCTCGGTGACAGATCCGTTTTTTGAGGTCAACAAATAGCATATGCTCCCTACTTAGATTTCAAGTTGACATTTAAATGGCAAGTGACAACTTACCCACCCCTATGTTAAACCATGAAGCGAGGCTCCCAGTGTTGGATTCAATCCATCAAGTGTACTTTCAGCTAGGATACTGCGTATTTACGAAGTGTGGTCCATGACAGACGTGAGAGAAAGGCTTACGATCATGGATTCTTATTTGGTTTAAAATATAGAGTGAAACGGCCTTAAGGATGTGACATAATATAATATTATAAAATAATCAATTTTCCTATGAAAGTCTCTAGTACAAAGGACGGCATGTCATCGACATTATTGTAATGCATTTGCCCTTCAACTCAAATGAGCAAAAAGAATTCTTGTTGTAATATCCTCAAGATCATTTTACTTAAATATAACATATAAATAAAATGAGCATATTCTTCATATTTATGTAAAAGTAATTATTTAAAAATTAATTTTTTTTGAAGAGTGTGTAATGAAGCAGCAAAAAATTATGAGAAAACATACAATAATCTTTTTAGAATATGGTTAAACATGAGTATAAGGAAAAGATGATTTTTCAAATAATCATTTTCAAACAATGGCTTTTTTTCTTCACCTTTTTGTCCAACTTGCTTTTCAGGAAAGTGAAATCTCGATAAATTAATAACTTTGTTTTGATTCCAACTCGAGCCAAATAATCTCGTTGAATTGTAAAATACAGATATAAACTAATTCGTGATCATCATCAGTAGACATTTTCAATAATTATGGAGTAATCTCATTGTTAGTGACATATAATTTTCACCAAGATAATACAAGAAATCGCGTTAGCATTCATCATATGTACGTGACATTACTTATTTATTTTTAAATTAGCCCATGTTTGATGGACATTATAAAGAGAAATTAGGGGAAAACGATATTTTGAATAATAATTTTTTTGGAAAATGTATTGTTAAAAATAGGGAAAAGTCTTTTGTTTCCGCAAAGAATATTGTAACCCTTGTTTGGACTTCGTTTAAATGAGGGAAAATGATGTTTCGAATAGTGATTCTTTTTTTTAGACTAGTTTTTAGCTCATGGAATGCATGGGTTGTCATATTTTTGGAGGTTATGTTAGCGTATATATATAATAGATGAAATTAAGAAATGAACTTAATTGAGTCAGAATTTTTAAAGACTAAATTATGAAATCTTTACAATAAAAAAAGAAAAACAAAGAACCATGATTGGTGTGTGAGACATTGAATAAATAATACATAATCAAAACGACAGAATTATATAACTAATCCAATATTATTTAGAAAAATACACGAATAAGGGGTCGTCCCTGTTAAAAATTGGTATTATTTAAAGAAAAATATATATATTTTCTTAATTGTAAATGTAAAAAAAAAAAATTATGAACATTGTGTTGGTGCACGGAGATGAAGGTTGGAGTGATTTATTTAGAGACAATTTAGTAGAATTGAGAAAAAGGTAGACGTCGCGAGGGTCGAGGGGGCAACACCCCGACAGGGATCGATTGTCCGATCAGGTCGCGGGGGTCGAGGGGGTAGCACCCGTCGGGGGGTTCGGGGGCAACGCCCCCGAAAGGAATTTTGATTTTCATGTATGTGTGGAATTGAATATTTTTAAATTAAATTATTAATAAGTGAAATTGTATTTATAGATTATGTGAAATGTAAATAAGTAGAATTATTAAAAAAGAAAAAAAAAAAGTCACGACTATGTAGGTAAGGAAGAGAGATTTTTTTTTTTTTTTTTGTTTTTTAGGGTGGAGGTGTTACAAAATGGTTTTTTTTTTTTCTTTTTTTAACCCGGTTTCACTGTGTTTTTTTTCATTTTTTTAAAATTTACATTTACAACTTGAAAATGAATTATTTTTTTCTACCTTAATAAAATATCAAAATATAATTTTTTTCTTAGTAATAATAATTATATTTTTTAACAAATTTTCAACTTTGTAATTTGTCCCAACAAATGGTGGAAGAAGAAAATTAGGATAAAATATCAACGGTTTGTAGATTTTTGTTTTTGTTTTTTTTTTTTTTTTAATATATATTACTATGTCGGTTTGGTTTGAGATATTTTTTTGTTTGATAATTAAATGACTTTTTTTTTTTCCTTTTCTTCAAGACAGTCAACAATTGTAGGAAGTGAAAAAGTGCATGCTACCCTTTTGTTTTGAAGAGACGCGTGGATATCGTTGGCTTCACATGATAAAATGGGAAGGAAAATACTTCACAAATGAATAGTAACTGACGGGTAGGGATAAAATGGAAAAAATACATGAATTAGTGGAGGATAAACTGGGAATTATAGTAAGGATAAACTGTGGATGAAAATTGTTTCACAAATGAATAGTAAAGGATATGGATAAAATAGTGGCGCACACTAAAATTGAATTTTTTTTTTTTTTTTTTTTTTTTTTATCTATAATGCCCTTTTATTTTGATATAAATTGTGGATGAAATGGTGGGATAAAATGGGGAGAATAATGATTCGTAAATGAACAGTAATATACGATGTGGATAAAGTAGAGAAAACAGTAATTGGTGGGGGATAAAATGGGAAAGTAAAATACTTTAGAAATGAACAGTGATTTGCGGATTCACTATTTTATATTAGTAGGGAAAAATCTATTTTGGAATAGTAGTTTTTTGGATAATGTGTAATTATAAAATAAGAAATAAAAAGTTTTGAATTTAGGTGTAATATTATTTTATTGGAAAATGTGTTGTTAAAAATAAGAAAGAGAAAAATGCATTTTCAACCGTGTCTGTTTGGTTGCAATTTAAATTGCAATTTCAACCGTTGTAGTGTAAAAATTGGACCGATACAGTCAACTTTTGGGCCCCAATTGTGAGAGCAGCAATAAAATATTGTTGCTGGTTTGCTTTTTACGGTCGAAAAAATTGGTTTTAATTGGTTTGAAAAAGTGCTCCCAGACAGGGCTAGGGCTGGGCAAAATGTCCGAACTGAACCGAACTGAACGGGTTTTCTTAAATTAAAAACTCGAATGGGTATTCGAATCGAGAACCGACGGGTTTGGTTTGGTTCTCGGTTCTAGACCAAGAACCGAATAAGAACCAATTTTTTTTTTTTGACAATTGGGCATTTGGGCTTCAAGTATATTGAATATAACCCAAACCAACCAACATAAAAAAAATTGAAAAAAAAAAAACTAAATATAAAAGGGACAGAGCCCTAGAATTTTCGATCTTCTCTTCTTCAAAACCGACCAACATAAAAAAAATTGCAAAAAAAAAAGAGTCACTAAATATAAAAAGGAAAGAGCCCTAAAATTTTCGGTCTTCTCTTCTTCTTCTCTCTCCAGTCCATTCCCCCCGCACAATATGTTTCTCGTCCAGTCATGAGTCATTTTCTCTCAGCTTGAAGAAGTCCTCCTCCTTCTAATTCCCACACTAAGCTGGAGTATTCTCGTATTTATTCTTTTCATATTTAAGAGACGTGAGATTTTATCCTCTTAACGTTGACAGTGCTTTCGTTCTTTTATCGTGTTTACAATGACAAGTTTTTTAAGCCTTTCAAGAGCTTTGTACAGAGATTTCCAACTCTAGTTACTGGATTCTTTTTCTTTACATGGTACTCAAGAAATTGTTAACATTTTAATGGTACATGACAAATAAAGCAATCGATGATTATATTACATAGTTGGTAAGTATTTTTAATACTTTAAAATATTACGTTCATTTGTAAAAGCTAAGATTGAACCTGGTTAATATTTACACACAGATTCACTCGGTGAAAGTACTGAGCACGTTGGGATTGCCTCGCTTCTCACAATGTTTTCAGAAAACAGGAATGATTTTGGTACCACTTCTCAAAATGGAGAACATAGTTAGATGCTTTTATATGTTACCTTTTGGTGGGTAATTAGTGGAACAGTAACTGTTTGAGGGAAGGAGCAAAAAAAATTGTGATCTATATTGTCTAGTACTAAAGTGTTAGCATTTTGTGAAAACTTTCTAATATGTTATGGATTAATTATTCAAGACGCACTGACAAAATTTTCTAAATGTATTTATTTAGTGTTACTATAAATGTTAAAAAAAATTATTATAGTAGGAACCGAACGGAACCGAACTGAACTCGAACGGTTCCAGAATTATATCTGGAACCAACGGTTCCATTTACTAAATACCTGAAAATTTCTGGAACCGAAAAAACCGAACCGAACCGACCCACTCCCACCCCTAGACAGGGCCCTAAGTAGTAATTTTTCTTTGTTATTTTTTTTTTTAAAACTTGGTTATCTACAAATCCAAATTTGTCTTCAATTCTTTCAAAATTCTTTTTCTACATACTCATTTTCAACAACACACTAATGCAATAAAATATTTTATACTTAAACCTAAAATCTTTATCTATTTTTAGTCCCTATTTGATGACCATTATTTTAAAAAAATAGAATTTTGAACGGTAAAATATTTTGTTAAAAATGAATATAAAAATTAAAAAATTTCGAAACGATGATTATCAAACAGAACTTATTCATACCCACCAAAAATTACTATTTAAGCTCCCATTTGATCTACATTATTATATCATTAAAATGAAAAATGTGACTGTTATTCATCACATCAACATTTAAATTTAAATTTTCTATATCTTGTGTGAGCCCCAATAACGATTATATTTTTCATTTTCATTCTACGATAATTTGACTCAAACAGACACAGGACATGAAACAAAAAAATGGCCACCGGGCTAATAGAAATAGAAAAATGCTAAGTGTACATTTCAAGTGAGGATTATATACATCTCTATGTACAATAATTATGTATACCAGGCAAATTCCATAGAAATAAAAATAATATTTATGTATTGAAAAATCAATAGTACAGTTCAGTTTCTATCCACCCGAAGTTAGGCAAAGGGCCGAAGGCGAAACCCTAGCCGGTCCTCCATTCTTTGTAGACAACAACCACTGGAAATCAAACCTACCTTAGAATTATAAAAGGAATCAAAATCCTAATCGGAGGCTAAGAGAGTCGATGTCGACGTCGGGACAGCAGCAATTCCGGTACACGCAAACTCCATCAAAGGTTCTCCACCTGCGGAATCTCCCGTGGGAGTGCACCGAAGAAGAGCTGGTCGAGCTCTGCAAACCCTTCGGCAAGATTGTCAATACCAAGTGCAATGTCGGCGCCAATCGCAATCAAGCTTTTGTCGAATTCGTAAGTCTTTTCCTCTATTGTTTTGTACAATAATTTAATTGTCGAAGGTGAATCAATTAGAAAGGAAAACTCGTAGGAGAGTAGGGGCTTTTATTATTGTTAGTTTGAAAATGTGTCGAAAAGTGATCTTTTATTATCGACTGTTTGCAGTATCTGTTATGGGGGTATAAGTTTTTCTTTTTCCTTATTTGAATATTCGAATACATACCACAGACAGATAAAACCGTGATTCGTCCTGTTTGTGCAGCCTTTCTATTTATTCAAATCATATGCTGTCAGTGGTAAAATGAAGTTGGTCATTTCAATTCATCAAAAAATATGGAAGAAATTGTGACAACGATCCTGACTAGATTGCATAAAAGAGAAGACAATGATTTTGATCTCTATCAATAATACTCCTTTGTTTTTTTAAGCAAATGCAGTTACCATTTGCACATTATATGGTTTTATATTATCTGGCAGCTTTACGTTGATGGATGCTGCAATTTGGTTTCCTTTTCAGGTGGATCTTAATCAGGCAATTAACATGGTTACATATTATGCTTCGTCTTCAGAACCTGCAAATGTTCGGGGCAAAACTGTCTATATCCAGTACTCAAACAGACATGAAATTGTCAACAACAAGAGTCCTGGAGATGTTCCAGGCAATGTCTTGCTCGTTACAATTGAGGGAGTTGAAGCTGGTGATGTCAGCATTGATGTCATTCACTTGGTATATCACTATTGATGCATATTATTAACAATTTCTTGACAGAAAGTTGTTTTTCTATCTGATCAAAGTTTAGTGATGTTGAGCATTATTCATCTTCCTGCTGTCTCTAAATAGTTTTAAACATGATTACTAGTTCTTATCATTGACTTGAAATATTTGGCGTGAACAAGTAATGTTATGGTTGTATCTTAGCTGGAGGTATCCTTTTACTGTACTGTAATTTAAAATGTATCTTGTTTTATTATATCCATTTTTATCTACACAAACCTTTTGTTTCTCTTCTCTTTAACTTTTATTTTTTCTATTATTTAGTAGTTTCATTATAGTACTGCAGTGCACTTAATTGATATGTAGTGTGATGCAGTTTGTGACAAATCATTAAGAAACATCGGTATCTAACTTTTGGGTCTTATACATTTATTTGTTATGGTTGACGAATTTGGTCGCCATAAATCTTATTTTAAAAGTTCAGTTATCATTTGCATTTCTAATTTCCCCATAGAAATGACAACTTCACTGGATTGTATCAATTTTGACTGAAATTGGTTGAATCACAGATGGTCCTTGTTTAGAACCTTTTGTTGGAGACAGTCTGGATTTATTGTCATGTGCATCATACTGCTTTCTAAGGTCTATTTCTGACTTCCATTTTTCTGCACTTGTGTACTGGGGTGTTCTTTTGCTCGCTCTTTTATCATTTGTTGCGATTGTTTTTTAAAAACTATAATTTTCTCAAGTTTTCTTATATATGTTTAAGGTTTTCTCGGCTTTTGGCTTTGTGCACAAGATTGCTACTTTTGAAAAGGCTGCTGGTTTTCAGGTAAGGTCATGATAAAACAATTAAGATATTTCTGCCATTGAATTTTATTCATGTATGTTATCTTGACATCTAGTGGTGATGTTGACAGGCTTTAATTCAATATAGTGATGTTCAGACTGCAGCTACAGCAAGGGAGTCATTGGATGGCAGGAGCATACCCAGGCATGAATCTTCTAACTTTTTTTCGTGGTTGATCGTTTAGATATCCTTTTTTGTCCGTCTCCTCCTTGCTACCCACTCACTATATTCCATGCTGTTAGTAGAATGGGATCCTCATTCAGGTGTATTATGTGGTTCAACTATTTCAAATTTCAGATACCTTCTTCCTGGACATGTTAATGAATGTCATTTGCGTATCTCGTATTCTGCACACACCGATTTGAATATTAAGTTTCAATCTCATAGAAGCAGGTATGTGTTTTCTACCAATTTACTTCTTGACATTTTTAACTGTTCCAGCTCTGCGCTTGCTGTATGTATTATTTTAGTTTTTATATTCCCTTTTTTTCTTCTCTATTTTTCTAAATTTTGGTAAATGGGGTCTTGCTAATTAACTTGTGTACTTTTTGTCATTTAGGGTTTAGTGAAGCTCGGCAGCTATAACACAGATGTGTTTTTTCATGGCCTCGTAGTAATTTTCTTCATCTTATAATATTAGAATTTCGTGTTTTGTAGATCCATCTTTATTAGATTCTAATTCCATTAGAGTTTTTCAATGTTTACTGAGTATACAAATTTCCAATGACAATTTTACTTTCTTACTTTATAGAATGCAGTTCAAATTTCAATGTCCTTTTTCTAATGCGACCTAAAGGTTGTTTTTTTCAATCTTGAATGAGGCTTATTGTTCCTTTGTTCTTATCAATAAACTTGAATTCTCATTCCCTGTTGGTTTTCTGACTAAGCTGCTCTCTGGCATGGTTAATTCTTTTATGAGTTGTTGGCTTGTTGCTTTTAGATGCTCTCTTTAATAGTGAGTTTACTTCATTGGGTCTGACCGATGTTGAGAATTCTAGGCAGCAAATGTAGAATTCTTTATTCTTACATATACCATGGGGGAGTTTCTGTTTTTCTGGATGAAAATTTGCGCTCATGTTGAGAACTCAATGGAAATAGAAGATTAAAGAACCAAATTGTCTTTTCAATATTTTTTGGTTCTATAAAGATTCTCTTCTTTTTCTTGTCATATATTTTAGGGTTTAAGGTCAGTTATGTCAGTCCCTGTGAATAATCAATGATGGCGTGTTTCAACTTGTTGGACAAGAAATGTTAGCTTTACCCCTAATTACCGCAGTGAATAGTTAAAGTGTGTGCAAAGAATTCTTCTATATTTTGTGCGTCAATTTGCTTTCTGATTGATGTTTTGGTCCATCAAATTTTCGTAGTTCCAAGTAGTAGGAGGGGTTAATCTTGGGGACTTCTTGTGAAATCAAACTATTATGGCGAATAAATGTTTGTTTGACACAGATTTTGTTTTCATTTCATCCTGCAGGGATTATACAAATCCTTATCTTCCCGTTAATCCTACTGCAATGGAAGGTTTTGTTCAGGTGTGTTTCTGAACTGGAATATTTGCTAACCTGTTCTGTTGTGTGGACAAGGACAAGCATTGACACGACACTTTATTCAGCCCATTGTAGGTCCAGATGGAATAAAAAAGGAATTTGAGAGTAATGTGCTTCTTGCATCCATTGAGAATATGCAATATGCAGTCACTGTGGATGTTCTTCACACGGTATTGATTGTACTAATTGGTGTTTTACGTGTACACCCGCGTGTCAGATGAGTTGTATAACTCAATAACTGCTAATTTGATCAGGTATTCTCTGCATTTGGTACTGTCCAAAAGATTGCAATATTTGAGAAGAATGGTGGAACACAGGCACTAATTCAGTATTCTGGTAAGTTGCTTGCCAATTACACAGTCCTCAATATTTCCTAATTGGGAGGAATGAAAGGCTCAAATGGACTACTGAAAAAAATTAAAACCAAAATTCTATAGCTTTTTCACATGCATGTGGACCCATGACTGCATGCCTTGTAGTGGATAGGTTCCTTGTCAGGGAAATATCTGTCCCCTTTTTTTGACTTGTTTGTGAATAAGTACAAGTTGCTGTCCGTAATTTTTTACTTCAATCTTTACCACTAACGAGTTTTGTTTCCTTGCATCTTGAGAAACCTTAGTTGCGTTGGAACAGATTGGTAGCAGCTCATGTAGCATTTTGAGCATGATTTGCCTTTTAGAATTCCGTCCTTTATTTATTGATTTATTTTTTTCCCCATCAGTCACTTGAAGGTAGTAAATGTAATTGAATATAATAATCAAGTAGTTTTCATTAATTCAGTGGGATGACAATCCCCCTCCCCACACCCCAACCACAGGAAACATAGGACCTCGAACTTATTGGGCATGAGTCTTAAATATTAACTACAGCTTTATTAATTTCTGCATGCCATCATTACACACTTAAGATATCACAAGGTATGTTTGTAACTTTGTATGTAGGCTTGTCTCAAGCCGAAACTGAGCTTGCAATATCTTGGATGCATTCTAGTTGCACCTGGATACACTGGCTTCGGAAACTTCAGTATGAGCTCATTTGATGAACTCCTTATGGTAGTCATTCACGAGTCAAGGCCGTTCTGTTTTTTCATCGTTTTATTTATATGAATTTTAATTCCTTCTGCATTCAAATTGAATGCCCTTTTTGGACACGTCTCATATCAACCAATATTCCCCTCTGGTTGATCGCTTTATCAACTTTTCTACTTATCATTTATTTAAAAACATGAAATGACTTGTACCAGACTTCAGGCTGTCTTTAAATACCAGACATTTTCAACTCCTAGCTAATTATATTCCAACATTAGATCTGAAATGGAGGGAGTACTTCACTGCTACTACATCCCATATCTTTGTGTCCACGCCACGACTATTTGAGGATATCTTATTGTGTAATATATACATGTGGATACTGGTCTATTACAGACTCCATTTTTGAAGTGCATTGTTTATTTCATGTGTATGCCATCCTTATTGATGAAATGTGGTTCACTCACTGAGCCGCAACTTGCTTTATTTACAGATATCACGACTGCAGCTGTTGCCAAAGATGCGTTAGAGGGTCATTGCATATATGATGGTGGCTATTGTAAGCTTCATCTATCATACTCTCGTCATACTGATCTCAATGTAAAGGTATAAATATGTGCTTTTGAGTTAAATGTCTTGCGAGAAATTAACATAAAGGCTTCTTTAGTACAAAAAAGGGGCGTTTGTTCTTGATCAGAAAAAAAATTTATCCCCTAGAATGTGTTCTTGATGCTCTTTACCTTCTCAATTGATACTGGCTTAATAACAAAATTAATTGGTCATGCCTGCATATTGTAGGCATACAGTGACAAAAGTAGAGATTACACTATCCCAGAATCACTTGCAATGCATCAAGCTCCTGGCGTACCTGCTCCGACTTCAGGGTGGCTACATACTACTTCAGCTTCAGTAGTCCCTGGGATTGGTTATGCTTCGGGGGGTGCTTTACCGGTTCAGTCTCCTGTGGCACCAGCGGCGTGGGATCCAGCCGTGCAGACAAGCAGACCAACCTTCATGTCTGGTCCTGGCACATTTCCTGGTCAAACATATTCTTCAACTTCGCTGCCTGCTTATTCCTCTGCAGCAATTCCACCTGGTTCCTCACCACTTTCTCAAACAAACCATATCACTGCTGGTGCTCCACCGATGAGGGTAACTCAGCCTTTGCATCAGTCAAATGTTTTACCTGGTGGTATTTCACCTCCAGGTCAAACTCCTTACTATGCTCCATGAGTTGTAACTATTTCTTCTCTAGCTCAACAAAGGTCCTCATATTCCTCCCCTTCCCCCCACCCCACCCCCCACAAAAGAAGGCTTGTATTTGGAAATTAATCTGATGATGATTCAGGGTGCTTCAATTGTTAAACTGCGCAAGTGATGATATTTAATTCAGTTTATTGCACAAAACCCTATTGCAGCAATATAAATTCTCTCTCCTGAACTGTGGCACATTTTCTCACTTAATCTTCATGTTACAAGCTATACGTTAGGAGCATTTACAATGTGACACAGTAACATCATATCAGCATTTCACATTTTCTTGAATGCTTAACATGCATGTTTTTCCCCTTTTCTTGGTTCTCCCTTTTCCAGTTTTAAGTTTAAATTGTGTTTAGCCAACTCATCACAAGTCCCCACAACACTGGTGGTCTTTGATTCTCCTACTGTTGCTGTGGTAGTGGGTGTGGTGGTGGTTGTGTTGGCATTAGTCTTGGCCTGGTCAGGTGAGATTAGGAGTGGATGATAGTCCGTAATAGCACTCTTCGGTGTGCTTCATACCTGATGGAAACAGTTGCCGCTTTCCAATTACATCTTATGGACCTGATGTAGATAACCTCTTATAACACTACGTTGGAATATAATTGAACCTACGTCTATTCATGGAAATCCGAAGCCACTCTGGTGTCGTGATGGTGGCTGTCACGGTTCAAAAGTCTATTTTTAAACAGCTTGCGATAGCACAGATAGGATCAGACTCGGGACCAAAATCATTTCAAAATGTTTGCCTATTAACTTTTCCTATTTAACTGAGGCCGACAAATTTTCTTCCTTGGATAATTCTGTTGGAAAATTCTAACATAATTGGGGCCACACGTAACGTATTAAAATGTGTGGTGCTATTATTTAAAGTTTATTAGTCAATTAAAGTGATCTACCAAAGATGAATTTTGACTAATGTGTATTAAGTTTCATGGAATGAAAGTGTAGAGACCGGATATTTGTTTCAAATTAATGAGGGGCTGATTTGAATCAAATGAAAGATAATGACCATTCATTATCTTTTTCCTTTTAGAGGGGTTATGGTCCCCAATTGTTGGGTTCTTCAAACTTCTCTACATCCCCATCAATGGAGAGCAAAATTGATAAGGAGATCACCAATCAATTGGAAGATCATAATCAATTCCGGCGAAGAATCAGACACCTATGGATCTATGGTTCAAGGTACGCTTCTGTTTTCATTTTGATATTCTCGTTAATTTCAACATGGACAATTACAAGGTTGATTATTGATTGTTTTAGATCAATAATCCTTAATATATTTTCTATCACTGTCCTCTGCATACAAGCGAAGAAATATGAAACAAAAATATCCTTTTTTTGGCGTCTTATTCCTTGCTCTGAAGCCTTGAAAACCCACCATCAAAGCCCTCGCATGAAACGAGCTCGTGAGACGAAGACATGCAATTTTTTAAGGGATGTCCAGGTTACCATTTTTACAATGTTTAGAATTGTTCTCGGATAAATTTTTGTTGCCTTTTTTATATGTATGTTCGAATGTACGTGCAAATGTACAGAGTACTGATATGGTGCATTTCTTAATTGCTTTTTATGTGTGTTGATGGACAGACTGATGGTATATTCTATTTTGAATATTGGGAATGACTCTCTTTTAGTGGAATGAATAGATCTCTCAATGATGAAGCTATCTCAATTAACAATCTTAAGAAAAATATTCTGTACGTGTTTTGGTATATATAGATATGTCAAGAAATCAATGGGCCGAGAAAAAAGCCTTTAAAATGCGAAATAAAATTTTTTCCGTATAAACTGTCGCTCGAGCGAGGGTCCAGCGACAGTTGAGTGACAAGGTGTTGCTCGAGCGAAGGAGAGGCGACGGTCTAGCGACGATGTTTATGCTTTTGTAACTCGAACCAACCCTTGGCGAAAATCCGCGCCGTTTTCTTCATTATTCCAAACTCGAAACCCTATACCTATTTAATTAACTTTTAAGCAAATTGCACATTACTCATTGAACTATTACAATATATCAAATTAAGTAATTTTGTTCACAAAATTTGCCAATTACAAAATTAACTACAACCTAACAAACTCTACATTTGACATTCTGTGACAAAACACTAATATAAATCAAGACGGTAATAAAATAAAAGTTTCAGACTCAAAACAATGACACACCCTAAACTACAAACTGTCTTGAACAAACTCTGCAGTACCTATTTCCTGAAATCGACAACTCAAATACCAGTGTAAAATGTGTGGAAAACATGATCAATGATAATCACACTTTAAACAACTCAATTGTAGGAATTATTTAAGCAATCGTAACTCATATATCATATTTTTCAGTTTTAAATCACAAGTTAAACCAAGACACGGTATCAATGCAATCCAACATACCAAAATGAAACATTAACACTGTAAAATATCAAAAACTTAATTTAGTGAAACTGAATTCGAACAAATATGCATGTGCTCCCCCTTACTGCAAATTCTCAATGTGTTTAAGCAGTAGATAAATGTATTTATGTCTCATCCCAAACGACCCCTTAAAACATAAGACATAAGCAAAAAAGTCAATGCAATGTATATCAAATCAAATGTTAAAGTGTATTTATGTCTCACCCCAACGACCCCTCAGACATAATATAAAATATAAATCATAAAATTCAAAAAATGATATCAATTTTATATATAGCAAAAATATTAAATACATCCAGATATCATACATCATGTAAGCCTAAAAATCTAAATACAGACTCCTATAAACAAAAGCTGCCTATCGACTCTACTCTTCCTTTTTGTCACACAATGACAATGGATAAGTCATATCTATGAAGCATCGCAGTGTCATCAACATCATCAGAGCCCGTCCTCTCCTCAGAAGCATCATCCCAATAACGACGAATCCATCATAGTCCACATTGTAACTATCCAACAACACTTTGAAGTGTAGCGAACTCGGCAGTGTTTTGGTTACAAATTTTTTATATCACAAATTATCAAATTAACTGATTACAAATATTCAATAAAATGGCTACAAATTATTTTTCATCTTCCCACCTCACCCCACCACTTCCTTCATCATTGGCACCACCCACAACCCACCATCATCACCACCAAAGCACCACCATCGCTTGCATCACACCCCACCCCACATCCACACCCCACCCCACCACCACTACAATCGGCATCATTGCACCACCACCTACATATCACAACTACAACCGTAGATTCACCCCATCACTATGATCCCCACACACCACTGTACATGTCCGCACCATCACAGATCACACACTACCACAAATCCACACCATTTCTCTGTCTAACCATCGCACACATAACAACAGTGTGGTACCGCTAATCCACACTACCGCGGATCACACAACACCATAGATCACCACATATTCATACGTTTTCTTTGTTTGACCACCGCATACACAACAACATCGTGGTGCAGCAAGTGGTGGCAACGAGCCTATTCACAAGCCCAAGCTTGAAGCTCAATATCTCGAGTTTTTGGGCTCAACCTGAGCCCGAGCTTGGATTGTCCTTAGAAAATGGGGCTTGGTCCGGGCTTTGGCTTGAGCCTTTGTCGAGCTGAGACGACTTATTGGCTTTTGAGGTTTTTATTTTTTACTCAAATATACGAAAAATTGATTGTTAATGTTGTTACGCGTTTTCTATATCGTAAAATATACCGCAACCGTATGGTATCAAGTTTTGAAATATAAGATCAAATAGGGATGCCGAACCCACAAGAATTGATATTTAATTCCTACTAAGTACTATAATTATTTCAACTTCTATTTTATTTAGAAAATCAAATTTTAGAATCAATGTTTTTTTATACTAAAGAGTTGTTTGAGCCCCATTTTTTTCTTCAAAAAATACATTTTGCAATAGTGTTATGATGGAGAATGTGTGATTAAAAAATAAGAATTTTTCTGATTTGCGTGTAATATTATTTTATTAAAAAATATGTGGTTGAAATGTGGGTCAAATCACTGTTTAAAAATGTATTTTGATGGAAAAAATGGGGCTTAAACAAGGGCTTATCTAAAGATGGATATGGTGGTAAACTCAACAAAATCAATACAAGTTATATGAGAGATTTATCAAAGTGAGAAAGCTTAAGGAATGATTTCACCGTACTATCAACAATGTTTCTCAAATTTTATAACTACTTCTATCAATTCTTCCTAAGTTTATAAATAAGAACCCTACATTAATTCTATTCACTCTCTCGAGTGCCGAATAGAACCCAATTCTACATTTTAATTTCAATATCTCTATTTCGAATTAAAATCTAGAAATTATCAAGTTCGTGGTTCTTAAGTGGAGCATGATTCAAAAAAATTTATATTTTCTTTCGAAATGTATAAATTATAGGTTGTGTAATTCTTAGATCGAGCTTAAATTTGCTTCTCTCGAGTGTCAGAATTTAAAGTATTAAGTCATTCAACTATTGATCAGGTAATTGAAAGCAATATGCAAAAATCAACACAAATAAACTCGTGGAAAAACAAAAACAAAAAATAACTATATTAAAATCCAAACGTGTCTCAAGTTAGATTGCATCAAACCATAGTTCTAGAATTTAGTTCATGAATAAGAGGAGACATAATCCAATCTAATATTAAAAACATGGAGAAGAAAAGAATGAGAAAGACTGGTTTGGCACTTGAATTCTCTTCCTTGATGTTTTCTCTTTTTCTCTATATCAATCTCTTGTTTCTTGC
>CM032633.1:8980051-9064270 GCA_019097785.1 Fraxinus excelsior | reverse complement strand
TTTTTTTGGCCGAGCTTTTGCTTAGCTCAGGCCAAAAAATGCCATAACCATTTTTACTCTAGCCGAACTCGAACTTTGAGTTTCGGCACAACTCGGCCCGTCCACCCTACCCCACCACAAAATCCACAGAAAATAGCCGCTTTGCCGTTGCCACCCACCCTCGCCTTCTTCTTCCACAGCCACCATCATCTTCCCCACCCATTTCATCTTCTTCTCCAACCTTATCCCCAACAAATCTCCAATTCCATTTTTTATTTCTCTATTTTACATGGAAATTCTCTATTTTTCTTTGCACTCGAAAATCGAGAAGAATAGAATCAATTCTCACCGGTCTTCATTGTCTAAGTTTGATTCTAAGAGGGGTGTTTGATGGAGATTAAAATTAGATTTTTAATAGATTTTGATAAAAAATTTTGAAATGTGTGGTTAAAAAGTTGTGAGATCCATGAAAGATGTGATTAATATTGATTGTTTGACTTTAACTTAATTAAAATTAGATTTTAATCCGGACCAAACATGGGCAGAGTTTGATTCTACAACGGCAACAACACATAGAATCAACAAAGAATTCCTCAAGTGTTTTGGGGGGAAAATCATTTCTTTTGGATAAATGATGTTGCAAATTTGAAAGATCAGAAACTATGGTTTTTTTTTTTTTTTCTAAATGATGATTGAATGTGAATTGTTGAGAATCGGTGGCGGAGCCTCTGGTTTTGTGCTTGAATTTGGGCATGGTGAATAGGATCAGTGGGTTGGGGTTGGGGTTTTTGAAGTGAAAGAGACAACTATTTTTTTTTTTTTTAAATTTTCTCTAATTTTTTTTTGGGTTTTTTTATTTATTTTTTTAATTTTGTTTGGTTTTTTATAATATGAGACTAACTAATTTACTATTTGCCCTTACTAAATTTGGTCAAAATCAATTGTTTTGGTCAATTAACGATCGAATGGATGAAAATTCTATCCATTTAGACTCCAACTGCATATTTATTAAAAGTCAAGGACCTTCTTTGTCACAAAATGAAGGTTAAGGTAAAGTTTTCAAAAATTTAAAAGGTTAGAGACCATTGCTGTAATTTTCCCTTATTTATTTACTTGAAATTGCACTTATTCCACGTTAACAACCAACAATCACGTGTTTATCATTAATTTAAGGTTATGTCATTGTTTTTCTTTAGTTGAAATCGAATCAGAGTTTAACTATTCAATTTAGCAAAATTGAAGCAGAATTACTTGATTGGTTCTAGAGTTGAAGTATAATTACCGTAAATGAAATTTACTCGTAACATCAACTCATCAAACAACGAATGTATGGTAGAATAGTTGGCGGCCAACGAGGCACGACATTAATTAGAGGTAATATTGACAAGAAATCATTTCTTGAAAGACCATTTTATGAAATTTCTAACCTAATCTTATCACAATCACATCAATTTTAAGTAAATAATTTATTAATAGGTGAAAATTAATCCCTTTTCTTTAGGGATAGTGTCAATGGGTTATTCTTTATAGTGGCACTCCACTAAGTTGTAGTTGCAAACCTATAAAGAATTAGCATTGAAGTTACAGTGAAAATATAAATTAGAATTTAAGTTGAAAATATGCTTGTAAATCTTGAATTGTTCGTCTTCTTTTTATATTCATTGACAGCTATGGACTTGGTTCAGGCGGGGACATGCATCCTCCAACTAGTTGGCTTTTAACTGATTAAGTCTTTGTTTGGTGATGATTAAAATCAAATTTTTAATACATTTTAATAGAAATTGATGAAATGTATGGTTGAAAAATTGTAAAATCCATAAAATGAACGATCAAAATAAATTATTGATTTTGTCTTAAATTAAAATTAAAATTTTAGTCGGTACCAAGAACGGACTTAATCATAATTTTATGCATTTCACTTCACCACAATTTTTTACAAGCCCAATCATATATATAGTGAGCACGAGTATTAACGAGGGAATTAAGCTGCACTTTTTTTTCTTTGAAATCAGCTAGCCCATCTTTGCCCCGTCAAAGTCCGGATTTGCTGCAATTTGGACTCTAGTGGACCGACCCAATTTGCTGAAAAGCCTCACAAATTTAAGTCATGTTTGATTTAGCTAAAGATTATAATTTTAATAGATTTTAATAAAAATCAATGAAACGTGTAGTTGATAAGTTAATAAAAGTTTTAAATTATATGAAACGTGTAGTTGAAAATGAATTTTAAAAAATGGTAAATTTAAAAAAAAAAATGGAAAACAAACTTAGATTAAGATTATATTTTCAATTTTAATTGGATCTTGAGCTATACCGAACACACCCTATATTTGATAGTAAAAACATGATTTTCACAACATTTGAAACATGTAGAATTTCTCAAATTAGTGATTCTCACATAATCATATTGGTAGATAAGATTCATCCCAAAAGATAGGTTTACTTTTATTTTTATACAGTTTAAAAAAGTAATTAATATAGTTGAAAATATAATTTTTATTACATTTTTTTCTAATATATCCTTCATTAAATAACGATTTAAATAGGAGTACTGTTTTTGTTGATAACAATACATATTAAATAGGAGTATATTAATTTTTTTTAAGAAATCATCTATATTCTCAACAAGAAAAGTGACTTATAATTTGAAATTGACGAAAATGAAAGTAAATCTATGGATGAGGAGTACCATTTTTACCCAACCATCAATGCTAAATTAGCATAATCATGGCCCAAAAAATATTTTGCTAATTTCCAAAACATAATGCTATAGCATTTTGTCTTTGGTTTAAAAAATAGTCAATTTTTTTCTCCAATCATGTGTTGTGAACACTATATTTATCAAATCAACCTGCTATAAGTACATAATTTTTTACATAATGTGTTACTGAATTGACAAGTTCCCCCCCACCCCCAACGCTACTTGTCAATTCGATAACCAATTAGGTAAAAAAATTAAGTACAACACATGTGATTCTTATCCAATAGATGAGAAAATGATCTGGCAAAATGGCTTAACTCAAAAACGAGACCTAGTCCTTGTTTGAATCCCATTTTTTTCATCAAAATTCATTTTTGAATAGTGATTTGATCACATTTCAACCACGTATGCTTTAATAAAATATTATTACACGTAAACTCAAAATTTTTCTTTATTTTTTAATCACACATTCTCCATCATAACACTATTACCAAATTACTTTTTAAGTTATTCTTTATTCCTTCAAAACAGGTTTGGGTTCAAACAGCGAAAAGAATGCCTAAATTTCATATGCTTCATCACCTAATGTACTAAAATAAAATTATTTCTTAATCTTGCAACGACGTAGTTGCTGAATTCATGTTTTATGATATGAAA
This sequence comes from Fraxinus excelsior, assembly GCA_019097785.1. NCBI lineage: Eukaryota > Viridiplantae > Streptophyta > Magnoliopsida > Lamiales > Oleaceae > Fraxinus > Fraxinus excelsior. The sequence goes on along the minus strand of CM032633.1, from coordinate 9,060,933 downwards.
CCAATAAATTGCTTTTCTGCTTTAAAGATTTAAATCTCGCTTTTTTGAAGGACCTGTTCTATCGGGGTTTAGGACTATTCTGAATTTTTTTTCCTGTGAAGTCCAGCAACTCGAAAAATCAAAGATATACCAAAACCCCTATTGGTCGTCCAAGAGAACTTGTTTACCAACCCAATAAGGCACTATACTATACGGGTTTGGTTTTGATCGGAAAACTAGAGATTATAAGGTGGTCAAAATGCTGTGGAGAGATTATAAAGATGGAGGTGATGAATATCATGTTTATGTATATACATTGAGTACAAATTCTTGGAGAAAAATCAATGTTGCTGTGCCGACTCGTGTTTATTACTCTCAGTTATTATGACTCAGCCTATGTGAATGGAACTTACTATTGGTGGGCAAGGTTGTTTATTGTTTGTTTTGACTTTAGCAACGAGCAAAGCAATTATGGATGATTCGCTTGCCTAAATAGTTTTTCCACCTAAGGAGGGAGATGTTAGAACAAGTACTACATTCAATGAGTACAATGATTCGTTGGCTGTGTTCTTTTCCTTGCAAAATGAAACTGAAACTTGGTCTGAACTGTGGACATTGGATAGACATGGCATGGCAGTTACTTGGACCAAGCAATCTTCTGTTGGATTGTTAAAGGATTGTTGACCCCAATATAGAGGTGGCAATTGAGCTGTTCACGCACACGAACCGCTCGGGCTCGTAAAAAAACGAGCCAGAGCACGAGCCGAGCTAGGCTGATCAGGTGACAAGCCGGCTCGTGGCTAATTTAATAAAATAAAAAATAAGCTCGTCCAATTAACGAGCCACGAGCCACTCGGCTTGTGGCTCGTGCAATAATTTAAAAAAGAAAATTGAATTTGAAAAGGTCGGTGACCGTTTTGGTCCTCGAATTTTATTTTATTTAATTTTTTTTTTGTTTCTATAAATACCCACCTAAATCAAACTTTTTTTTCCACCAATATCAATATCTATTCTCTCATTATCTACTCTATACAATTTACATTCTCCAATCTCCATTTATTTATCAACAATATCATTCATTCATTCTATAATCATCTTTTACATTTCTATATTCAATTTCTATTATTCTTAACAAATGGATTCAGGATCATTTGTTGAAAACTTGTTCGGTATGGAGAACGAAACACAAACAACTGCCCAAAATCAATTTGAGAATGAATTCTCCGGTCTCAATGAATTACAAATTCCAGAAAATATTGAAGATTACGACGTTCATGAAGGTAGTCATCCAATTGATTTGGATGACGTTGATGTTGATCCTAGTGTTCCAATTGATTTGGAATAAGATGAAGAGCTTACGTCAAATATTCTCGATGCAAGAGAGAAAAGAAAGGGGAAGAACAAGGCAAAATGTTGGTACCATTTTAAATTGGTTCAAACTGGTCATCTGGTCGGTGGAATCCCCGAAACCAAAGCAGTATGTAAATACTACCACAACGACTGGCATGGCAAAGAGGCATTGGAACTACTCACCTCAATCGTCACTACAAAACATGTGTGACCAAACATGAGTTTCTTCCAGCTGGTCAAACTCAACTAAAGTTTGGTTCTCCAGGCGCCAGTGGTACTACGCTACTTTCTACATGGATGTATTCAGAGGAGGAAGCTCGAACGGGAATGATGAAGTTTGTTGCTGCGTCTGAGTTGCCACTAGCAATAGCGGACAACCAACATTTCGTGAACTACGTCAAAACATATCTTCAGCCGAGGTACGTTGGGGTAAGTCGAAATACTCTCCGTGCTGATACAATTAAATATTTTCTTCATGTAAAACAACTATTGATAAATGATTTAGAGAAATATGGGGGTGTGATATCTTTAACTTCTGATATGTGGGAAGGGATTAATAAGAGAGGTTACATTGCTGCAACTGCACACTATATGACCCACTTTGGGTTATGCATAAAAGAATTATTATTTTAAAAATTGTTGAGTACCCGCACAACACCCAAACTATATTTAATGCTATCATAAATATAGTTAAAGAGTATAAATGCGAGAGCAAAATTCGTTCTTTTACGTTCGACAATGCTACCGTAAATAAAGTTGTTATCGATAAATTGCATAGAGTACTTCAACCCGATTTTGGTGGTTATTTATTTCATATTTGATGTGTATGTTATATTTTTAATTTAGTAGTACAAGACGGTTTAAAACATGTTAAGGATGAAATTGACCGAATTAGGAGTGCACTTATATATATATCACGATTACACCTAGTCGAAAACAAGCATTTGAAGAATTTTGTTCAGAAAATGGAATGACAAATATAAAAACATTTATTACTGACGTAGGCCATAGATGGAATTCCACTTACTTATTATTAAAATCATGTGAAGGTTTCGAACATTTAATTACTGAATTTTATAACAATAGGCATGTTAGAGATGAAGACGAAACTATTTTAAATGAAACCGATTGAAATATAGTTCTTAAAATAAAAAAAATTTTGTCCACATTTTATGATTCTACAAATATATTGTCTGGCGTTTATTATCCTACAAGTTGTATGGTTCTTGAACGTCTTTATGCAATTGTTAGGACTTTTAAAAGATTTCAAAATGACCCCGATTTTCATGCAGTTATATATTCCATGGAATTAAAATTCAGAAAATATTGGGAAGAATTACCTATGTTATTTCCTTTAGCATGCGTTATGAACCCCCGATATAATTTATCGTGTACTAAATTTGTAACTGATAAAATTTCAAATTCTTTAACTTTTAGTATACCTATTACTTATAGGAATTTGGAAGAAACATTACATGAAATGTACGAATTATATGCTTCATGAATGGGTACACATATTACTCGTGTACCTACATCCACTCCTCCCACTAATCAAACGGATGACGACGATGTAATTTTAGATTTATTCGAAAGCATGAACTCATATAGATTTAATTCATTTGCATATGCATGTGGTTCATCTGGTGGTAGTAGTAGTAGTTTGTCATCCACTGCATGTACTCAAACTTCGAGTAATAGTCCAAATATGTTGCCATCTGAATTAATCGATTACTTTCGTCATACTTTGCCTACTAACAAAGAAGTTAAGAAAAATTCAGAAGAGGTAATTAAATTTTGGCGAGATAATGAACGTCGATGGCCAGTAGTTTCTGCAATGGCAAAATATCTACTAACACCTCATGTTAGCACTGTAGCTTCGGAGTCTGCTTTTAGTGCAGGGAAGAGGGTTCTCTCTGAGGTCAGGAGTCGACTCAAAGAAGATATTTTGGAAGCGTTAATGTGCGTGAAAGATTGGGAAGACGCTAATTATCGAATTCAAGATAAATATGTTGAAATTGCCTATAACCAATTAAGTGATATTTAATTTCACCATAATCATCACAAAATTTAATTTTCATACATTTATAATATTTTTTAAAAAATTGTACACGTAACAAGTTGTTCGTGTACAATTTTTAACTCCGCCTACTAAAAATTGAAGTAGTCGGTCCCAAGCCCGGATAAAGGAGGAGGGTCTATCTTTATTTTTTTATTTATAAAAAATAAAAATGTTTTGAAAAATGTATATTTAAAAAATGGTTTATAAAATGTGTTTATACTTTACATATATATTTTTTCTAAGTTTAAGTATAAAATGGTAAACAAAAAACATATTATATTATTTCTCAAATAACTCAACAAAACAATTTTTGTTCTTATTTTTTAAAAAATTATAAATTTGTTTGAAAATGTATATTTAGAAATTAATCACAAAATGTGTATATATATATCTTTTACAATTAAACTAGTGTGTTATGTGTATTTAAAAAAAATAAAATAAATAAACGAGCCGAGCCGAGCGCTCGGCTCGTTAGGCGAGCTCGGGCATGAGCCAAGTGCGCCCAAAATCCCACGAGCTGAGCCGAAGCTCGGCTCATGGGTAACGAGCCACGAGCTCGGCTCGTGCAAGCATGAGCCGAGCCGGCTCGGCTCGGCCCATTGCCACCACTACCCCAATAGGGATTTTGAAGAATATTTGGGTTCTTTTTGTAAATGAGAACGAAGGGGACACTATAATTGTTAAGGCTCAAATTCAAAGTGTCAAACGGAAAAGTCAACAAAGGCTCAAGCGGTCAAAATGCGAAGAATTTATGCAAACCACCGAAGCTCATATCGACGCACTGCCTCAACGAACAAAGCACTACACTTTGGCTGAAACACTTCCTAAAGAGACGAAGAAAAGAGTTGAAGTTCTCCACTCACAGGACCAACTCCGAGGCTCTCAATTCATTCAAAGCTCAAAAGTTGACGTTGTCACTTATAATATATTTGAGTATCTTTTAGAAGTGATTGATGTAACACTTGTAATAGAAAATGCCAGGGTGTCAACTTATTGAATATGGCAGCTAACCTCTTATCAACGTATTAATTGTATGGATAGATAATGATATGAAGCCTCAACTAAGGAGATGATGTCATGTGGTTCTGATCCAACAGACACCACTTCGATCAAGGCTGTATAAATAGACTATCTTTGTAACTTAGAGGGGGTTGGAAAAATTTGGGATGAGCATTCTTATTCTCAGATCTTGAACTCTCGAATATAGAATGAGCTTGAAACATTTACAAAAACTTTTGTGAGCATTTTCATCTTTCATTACATATACTTGGTAGAGAAATATCTTAATAGAAATCTTACAATTTACAAACTCGATTGTTTTCTATCATTCTACATATTCTAGCGAGATCTTTGGTTAGTGGCTTTGGCTCTCGATTAGTGATCATTGTTAGCGTGATCATCTTTGTTTTATCCATCGAAACTCGAACATCTTTGTCTATCGCCGTAAAGAACCTCCCGTGTTTAAGTCTGTCTCCTTTCTCACCGTTTCTTTGGTAGAAATGCGCTGAAATTTGCTTGACGCGGTGAGAGTATACCTGATATCTATTGGATTATTTTTCAGGGTCAACAATAATCCTATACGATCTCAAAGCAAAAAGTATGCAAATTCCTCTTCCAGATGATTCTGAGATAAAGAATAAAGTTTTGGCGAAGGGAACAAAAGCAGTATTTTACACTAAAAGCTTAGTTTCGTCAAGAGATTGATGCAACCACTTAATTGGATTGATCGAATTGAAGTTAGGAATGGAGTGTGATGCTGCTTTTCTTGGCCAAATGCTGCTAGTACTGGATGGTATTTGTTGACGTCGAAAATTGTATAGACAAAAATTCAAGCCAGCTTAGTAGAAAAATAAAGTCTTCATTGATAAAGAAGGATCATCACATAGTTGATACAAAGATTTCATTCTCTTTTATAATGAGATATTTGAAATATGACAAACGTGTTAGAAAAAGTTGTAGTGTGAAATCCTATGTCATGCCATCTTGGCCCATGCTATTCTTCTCTTTATAAAGAAAATCCCACATGCACCTATCTTTTACCCATCTTGTCTGCCGCAGCGTCGAGCTGAGAAAGTACGCTTACTGTCATGTTTGGATTGGTTAGTGAGCTCAGCCTGTCAGGTTATTATGAGTTAATCTCAGATGTGGTTCTCAATAATTAATGAATTACTTAGGGAAGAAAGTTAAAGTATCCCATTGGTGTGAATAGTGAACGCTGATGTAAGATCCGCCATGTGTCGTAATTATGTAGATAGTTTGTACAATATGTAAGGGAATTATAAACATTATGCTCCCTTAGGCCTCGATTAATTACATAACCGAGCTGACCTTATATTCCCGAACTCACATTAGCATGAGCTTACCGTACACATTGATCTGTGTCTTGTCGACCTCCGAGGTCAGTCATAAACAATATTTAATGCTGATTGCTTATGCTTTCAATTAAATAAACACTTCTGTATGTAGTTTAGTCTTTTGTCATATTATTTCCTTCCAGTGATTCAATACCCAGAGGACTGGTTTGTCAAATACATTTAACTTTTTGTCAAAAATTTATTAATATATTTAATTAATGTTATTGCAATCAGTGGGAACTGGGAACTGGCCTTGATTTTTTTTTTTTACTTGTTAAAGAGACTGCATGTCACCATCTAGGATTACATAGTATTATTGTTTTCATGAATGCATATAGCATTGTAATTTGTTCGAATTATAACAATGAAGATAAAGATGTCTTGAATACTTTCTAAAGTGTGGATAGAAAAAGCGGAGAAAAGAAGCGGAGTGGGAAATAAGCGAGAGGTAGTTTTCTTGACTACTTTCTAAAGTGAGAAAGTAGTTTTAGTATGGACGGAAAAAAGCGGAGAAAAGAATTGGATTGGGAAATAAGCGTAGGGTAAAACTACCTCTCGCATGCTCCATTGGGGCCACCTAGTATTTGTGGGAGGCCGTCAGTAGCCAAGTCTTAATTCTACTTCGACTTTGGAGCCTCCCAGCTTTTCTGGAGGCAATCGGAACTAGCCATTAGCCTTATTTTTGGTTTGGTTTAGTTTTTTTTTTTATGAGAAGTCGGGTCGTGTTTGGGATGTTTTATCTATATACATGGATGATTTTTTTATAGAAAAACATAACAAAAATATCTATAATCAATCACCAAACTCCAAATCATCCAGATATTTTGAAATTACCTAAATTTGTTCATTGTTCTTCATTTTTACTTGATGATCAACATTTGAGGCTCAATAATCCTCGGAGCTCTTTGCCGGTGAATCCCGTAAGCAACTTTAAGGATGAGATGACTAGCAAATGTCGTCTTAGGACAACACTTACAACTCTCCACCTCTCGTGAATTTTCCAACATATAGAGTTTGAAAAACACAAGATAATGACTCGACCACCTGAACAAGAGTAATTAACTAATAAGAATAATGCAAATGGGCTCGACCTCATCTAGTATACATTTATCGTGTCAAGTCTACCGTACCAAACATGATGTGAGTGGTCAAGATTAAAAGTATATAGCAAGCATGGACGTTCCACTTTAAAGAAAAGTATATTGCAAGGTGGAAAAGAATGTTGAGTAGTAGACTATCCAACAATTAGAGCCCATAAGAATAATAAAGATGCTTTTTGTTTACTGGGAAGATCTATGCAGCTGTGCAAGGAATGACTCGTGTGACAAATACAAAACTTTTTCATTTTATCTTATGCCTTTATTCTTTAGTCTAAGTCAAGAATTTCAAGAACCGGACTAAGATTATGGCATCTGTAAGGACTATGGACACCACATATCTTCACATTGGTATGATATTGTCCACTTTGGACCTAAACCCTCGTGGATTTGCCTTTAGATTTTACCCTGAAAGGTCTCATACCAATGAAGATATCGTCTATACTTATAAACCCACGATCCTCTCCACTTCTAGCCAATGTGGGACTTTGGTCGCACATCTTGTAAAGGTTGTGATGCCAACCCAGTCCAATAGGCGATGATGAATGACTTTCAGTCCAATTGCTATTGCCCAATACATTTAACTGAAATGAGGCCCAGTTCACTCAGCCCAATACCCAGTCCGATAATAAGCATGTTTGGCTATTGCAACTTTGGTTATATCTTCTTTTCCCAGAAGCGTGAGTTTCACTGGACCATTAGATTGACCGTTGCCCAATCTCGATGCATTGATATTTTGGTATTCGAATGGTTTTTCATTCTTCTTGAGGGTTTTCTAGAGGCTTCTGTGCTCTCTCGTTTTTCATCTTCTTCTTCTGTGAGGAACTCTTGAATCTGTTTCTTGAGTGTGTTTTTTGTGTGAAATCTGGTGAAAAGAAATTATGTTGTTGTTGGTAACATTGAGCTCTTCTAGTCAATAGAGGAAGATGCACGTTTACTGTGAATCGTGAGGGTTCTGGGTGAATTTGGGTTTCATAGTATTGGTACAGACGGGTGCAATATTCTGAGCCTTTGATTTGGGAAACTTTGACGTTCAGTGGTATTTTGGAGATAATCTCTTGTAATAGGGTTTCGAGTATCTTATACCTGTAATCTTTTGTCTTAAGTTTTGTATAACAGCATCAAACCGTATTTGTTATGGAATAAGAATTAGAACACAATTCCCTGTAATATTCCACTTCTCCTAATTATCCAGAAAATGAAATCCTCTGGAATTTCTTCCTACAGAGCTCCATTCATGAATGAGCATCATCTAAATCTTTTTACTATTTTATGGCAAATCATAGCGGGTCCCAAATCAGGGTAAAGGGGAAGAAGGTTGCAGTAGATTAATAACCAGTATGAAACTTTGGCAAATCGTAATTAAGGATTGTACATAAGATAAAAATACGAAGGACTTTACACCTATATGGACTGTATTGGATGCAACTAAGGAAGAAAAAAAAAGTTAAAAATATAGTACACTGTAATATTGTCTAATAGTGTTTATCAAACATACATACGAGAGCTTACGTTTCATAGGAAACAGCAGCTTAAAATTCTTCTTCTTCCCTCAGAAACCTCTGTTGCCGAGCGATGAAGTCCTCAACAGTGCGCCGAAACTCTTCACTACTCATTTTATCCTTGGCACATGAAGAAGCCCCCGGTTTGTTACCGCAATTTACACTTTTCCGGCATCTTTCTGTCATCGACCGCCTTAATTCCCAGTGAGGATCCTCGGAGTGCATCCTTTCCATTTTTTCTGATCGACTCCTGTGTATCTTCCTCTTCTTGTGATCACAACAAGTGATGTTGTTTGTCGGTTTTTGGTTCTCGTCGTTTTTCTTTCGACAGTTCTCCATGTATTCATCATAAACACTAATCTTGCTGTGTTTTTCACCATCTTTGGTTGATAACTGTCCCGATTTCAGGAACAGAACGACGATTATCCCGTTTCCAATTACAAACAGGAACCAGGGACTAATTAAGGTGATAAATAGTCCCCTGAAGTATTCATCAAAGAGTTTGAAAGCAAAAGGCAGTTGAATGGAACATCTGGAGAGAAGGATCAAGAAAACACATAGCTCCACGAGTCTAAACAGGATGGTGATCATTTGAAGCTTGTCGTACCTAAAGATCGTGTTAACCTTCTCGACTTTGATGCCACGGATGTTAAATGAATCCATTTCTAGAATTGAATCCTTTCTCTCAAGATATCGAAAATTTTATGACTTTTTTTTTCGGGTTTTTTACTCGAAAGAGAAGTGATTCAAGGCTATAAGATTTGCTTCAGCCCTCAATTTGAACTGAGAGCAGAAGTGAATTATAGTGATCATAGTGTAAAATGTAAAGAAACTTAGATCAATGACAATGTCTTGGAGCACTACTGCTATTTATAGACTTGGCAAAACTTACAGAATCTTTTCCTTCATCGAACTTTATAAGCAGTTACGTGTTCTGGAGAAGCTTGAAGCACAAGGGCCTGCCACTTCATTAAGGGAAAAAAAGGTATTTACTATTAAAAATTCGACTCTTTAGGGTATATATTTTCTATGATTAAATCGAACTCTGGCTCGAAAAAATTTATACTTGAACAAATTGACAGTTGACGTGGTCGGTAGATTCTGACTTCACTCATATCCACGTGTAAGTCTCCTACACATTTGAACAAATCGTGAGACGCACGTGATCTTTTTGGTAGTGGGGGAGGCGACTGCAAGCACTCTAACAGTCCAGTCAATTTGTATAATTTTTAAAACAACGAATGAAGAAGTGATTATTTAGGGTAATTCGAATAAACTTTTAAAGTTAGTGATAATTAAAATATTTAACCATTTGTTTTAAAGAGAATTACGAATTTATCGATTTAATTATGTCAATAAACTATTAACACTTGAACTATTAAAATTAAGGTATCTAGTTATCTACTACTCTTCCTTGTGAAGAAATTTTTTATGTAAATTATTAAAGGTGTTTGTTCACTTTATCAGGCAAATTCCACGAATAATTGGGCTACTTTAACTACCCATGAGTCGAATCCCTGGGCTCCGCGCTCGCTTTGTTTAGTCTTTAGTGGGAAACATGCCTTTTTATAGCATTTTTACACGAATTACTGGTTTGGAAAAGTTCTTAAAAAGTTGAGATCGGAGATAATAATTAATTTTAATTTTATATTTTCTTATTAAATTTTTAATAATGCATTTCATCTTCTTTTCTTTTTTAAATTAAAATATGCTAAAATTTCTATCAAAATCTTTATCAAACGACCTCGCAATCTCATTCATATAAAAAATGTATTATGGAATAATAAATTGATGTATAGTTGAAAAATAAAAAAAAGTTATTGATGTGATGAAAAATATTATTTTATTGAAAATGAGTAGAAGAATGAGAATGTGGTTCAAACCAGTGCACAATTAAGAACACAAGTATTTCTAACACGTAGAAAGTGACTTGAATCAAAATATTTATATGAACCATTCTTGGTGTACATAAATTTTTTTTTCCGTCAAATTTACAGACCACACCCAACACAGGTGGGACCCGTATTTTTTGGAATATTTTATTGACAATGGGACCCACATCCATGTGACACATCTGGTGAAATTTTGTGAAATTATTTCTGTACACATGCATTTTTCCTATTTATATACATAACTATATATTATTTTAATACAAAATGATTAAGCAAAGCAAAATAATTATTTCTGGAACTTAAAAGCAACTTTTATGCTACTAAAAAGGACTGAACAAGGGGATAAGGATACTAACATGAAAGTGAAACCTAGTTGTTTTAATTAATTGAACTTTTGCACTAATCTAATTATTTAAGCAAAAGGCACGAAAGATATGTTGTTTTCAATTGATTCGTTATGTTTTTCGAATATGCTTATCGGACACGAGGACACGTGCTTCTTTTTTGCCTATAAATAGATGCACACGGCAAAACACGGTGGATTGAGAGTATTTTGAGTCGGCTTTGCGTTTTGTTGGAATTGTCTTTTAATTTAAATTTTTTTTTAAGGACAATTAAATAATTATTTAGAAACTTTTTATATCCAGATAACAATTAATTAAGTTAGGCATATGATTTTAAACCACTATAAATTATTCCGAAATGTGGTGGGACCAGGGGCGGATCCTAGGGTCCTGGGGTCCCAAGCTTTATTTTTTTTAATGTATAAAGTCATATTTGGTATCAATTGAAATCTAAATTTTAATATAAATTAAAGTTAACAATTAATTTTAATAACATATATCATGAAATCCATAAATATTTAACTTTTATCAAAATTTAGTAAAATTTTGATTTTAATCTCCATCAAATAGGGGTAAAATCACAATAAATTTAAATTTTGATAATGTGTTAATTTTAAAAATTCTCCGACAATCGTACGCTAATCAAATCTACAAATTACCTATATCATCTCAAAGTTTATTTTGAAAACTACATTATGGATATATCTAATAGTTCAAACAAATATCGAAAATAGTTAAAAATACCTTAAACGTGAGTCTTAAAGAAAGACGTATAACTCGCTTTTAAAAATAAAAAAAACTCAATTATTTCATTAAAATTTATTATTTTTGATATACAAATTTCTCAATGTAGTTTTTATCATTTTATTAAGAAAGTTTATATAGAATATGACATAAAAAAATTTCGAAATTTTAAATCTGAAAAAGTTATATCCCATATAAATTCTCGGATGCAAAATTAAAAGGGGTATGATTTTTTCGAACGTAAATTTTCGATTGTAAAAGTTCGACGCACCTTGGGTGGGAGTGGGACAAGAGATGCATATATTTACTAGACTAAAAGCCTTAATGAATAAACAGTATTTAAATATTTTATTGGAGAATATTTTTTATACAATTTTATCGGTTAGTGGAAGGAGAAACAGAGATTCTGTATGCGGGTCTGCATAAATATATTTATATCAGAAAATTGACGACTTTGATTAAAATGCCAAAATTTTCAAAAAAATAAAATAAAATGGCAACTTTATTTTTAATATTTAATTTGTATATACTAAATAACACTGGAATATAGGTGGGGTTTTTAGGGTTTCTACCTATATGCATTTAAGAAAATGAAATATACTTTTTTCTTTTCATATTTTGAAAAATACGGGAAAATCTGAAAAAAAATAAAAAATCGAAAAAGTGAGCTCGTGGGCTCATAATTCAGAACTCACTCACTCACTCCCCATAGCTCAAAGGTTAATTGGCAAAACTATACCCAAAATACAAATCATTGTCAAATGAATAAAGATGGTAGTCATTTTACGAGACATATACATTAAAAAAAAAAAAAAAAAAAAAAAAAAATATATATATATATATATATATATTATATATATATATATATATATATATATATATATATATATTGGGCTCATTAATTGGGCCTTATTTTTTAAAATATGGCCCAATCAATTAAACAAATGAAACATTAAAAAATGGCGAAAAAATTTACAGCGTCTTCTACTCTTCATCTTTCTTCTCTCGACAGACGACGAGACGATTGAAGATTCCGACGGACCCAACACGGGCGATCGCATACCCCTATTGGGGGTTGTAAATTTGTCTCCACTTCTTAATGTTTCATTTGTTTAGTTGATTGTGCCATATTTTAAAAAATAAGGCCCAATTAATGAGCCCAATCTTGCAGTCCATGGTTGAAATAAAAAAGTCCATTACCATTAGGTTCGTTAGCCACAATAATTACAAAACCAAATCAAATTCATTTTGGTTTGATAGAGGGAGACGGGCGAATGTGAGTTTGTGACGAGGGCGAAACTACGATGTGAGGGGGCCTCTGCCTGACTGTGAGTTTTTGACACCGTTGAGACAAGTGGACGGAGTTAGTGTCTCGGAGGAGTGAGGACAATGGTCAATGGTGCAATAGCCAATAGCTGGAGGCTGGTCTACTGGAGCTTCGTTTCGTCTGCGATCTCAACTTTTCAGGTGTCGGCATGCGTTCTAACTTTTGACTGCCTGTAGCCTGTAGGTATTACTTATTAGCTTAAAAATCTTACCTTTCTATTTGCCTATTTGCTACTTGCTAGTGGCTAGTGCTTTTGCTGTTGTGAGTCTATAACTTGTGCATTAAGTATCTCCTTGCATAGATCTGCGATCTTAATATATTCGTCGGAGTTGGAACACTTGTCGGAATTGGAATAGTCGTTGAAATAAAGTAGCGGTAGAACGATCATCATAATAGTCACCATAATCGGAGTAGGCACCAGAACGGTTGCCGAATATCAGTTGTGATCGGAACGATAGTCGAAATAGTTTTCGGAGCAGTAGGGATGGTGGAGGTGGGGTAATTATGTTATATTAGTATTAAATATGTAATAATAAATTGATTTAATAATTTATTATTTCATAAATAAAAATTTAAAAAAACCTGATTTTTAAACTTTGAAACTTGTTTTTGTATTTTTGAAATGGTATAAAGTAAAAACCTTAGATATTTATTATTCTCATAAATATATATCATTTTTTTTATTAAATCTTATTAGTTGAACAATTTTTACTTTATTTGTGTTTGTTAATTATCTTTTTTCAATTATGTTTGTAGAGTTTCTTACTATGACAAATCAAGTAATTGATAATTAAATCAAATAGTCGGTAATTATTACAAATACTTAAAAATATTTTATTTTTATAACTTTTAATTTATATTTCATTCTCTTTATGCAGACTACTTGAAGCAAATGAACTATTGATATGAATCATCGATATTTTGAAAGACTTTATCTACTTTTTGGTGTTTGTATAAATTGAATTAATCCATTTTTAATATTTTATTTTTATGTAGTGTTGTTGTAAATGGTAAAAAAATTAATTATGGTACAGAATCGAACCGAATGGAACCGAAATTGAACGGTTCCATAATTATATTTGGATCCGACGGTTCCATTTATTAAATACCCGAAAGTTTTGGATCAGTTCGATTCTTGTGATGGCAGAAAACTCGTCCCCGCCCCGTCCTGATGGGACCTAGGCCAGAATTGGGCGAAAAAAACCCGCACCGATGGGTTGGTGGGGGTAGGGATAGTCGCCTAACCCATCCCGTGAATAAAAAAAAAAAATTAGTTAATTGAAAAAAAATGGGACGGGGCTGGGTGGTAGAGTGGAGTGGTGGAGCAAGGTGCCCCACCCCATTGCCATCTTTACTTGTGGATGTAGTCCTTTTCCTGAATATGAATATCCATGTAAAAGTTCTCCGTTTTATACTTCAATTCTGATTATATGTATCCTCATTGTTGTTATTACGGTCCATTGTGTAGCAATTGCTTCTTGAGAATCACCTTGTCCATTTATATGTATTTACGTTCAATATGTTTTATATTTGGGCTCTTTTAAGTGCAATCGTAAAACGAGTGAAAAATTATAAAAATTTGGGGATTGCTTTGGAAACCCAGGGCACTTCCAGATGCAAACAAGCGAAGAGCTTTGAGCACAGGGGGTGGACCTAGATTAATTTTGAGTGGGGGCGAGGTTAGGGGCAAATCTAGTCCGTTGAAGTAGAGGGGTGTAAAGTTAAAGTGGTGAGGGCCTACGGGGGTTCGGGGGCAGCGCCTCCGAAATTTTTTTTTGGGGAGTTGTTGAATAGTTTAGATTTATTTGCATTTTCCCAACTAGTTCATGCTACATAGGCCATGAACGAAGCCTCTCACCCTGCATCAAATCCACAAATATATTCACTCTGATCATGCAACAGTTTTTGCAATCACAGGTTGTCAAAATGAGATTTACATAACATGCCAATTCTTCAGCAATATTACGTGGCCAAAATACTTTCATTTCGAATCGTGGACTTCAATTATCAAATCATTTCCAAGCCCTTCTGGCAAGCTGTATTCAAGTGGGAATGAAACTTAACCATCCAACTATATGAGATTGAAGAATATGTAACAAGATTAAAGAGAAACAGATTACATACAAAACATGAGTTTCACCATATCCTGGCTGCATTCAAGATAGAAAATAAGCTAAAAAAATTGTTTAAAAAAATAATTTTGGTTTTTTTTTTCAGTGGGGGCTGCTGAGCCCTTCGTGGGTCCGCCCCTGTTCGAGCATATGATGATAAATGTGTCATTTGCAAGGTGAATGTTCCACCTTTCTTCATTCCCTGTCTTATTTAATTTTTTCAATCTCCAAGCATAATACATTTGGAAATGGCAGGAAATAATGGCTAAAGCTAAGAAGCTATCCTACAATCATCTTTTATATTGTGTGTTTGAGATACCGGTGTGACCTATTACACCAATGTTCATTCTCCAAGTTTTTGCGGTTCTTATACTGAAATTGCAAGTAGTGGATAAAGTTTTGGAGTAATACTTGTGGCTTTTGTCTGGCAATTATTGACATTCCTACATTGATATTTGTTCCATCTCATAGGGTTTAAGATATATGTCATTTTTCTAATTTGTCTTTTTTTTTTTTTTTTTTTTTTTTTTTTTTTGCATCTTTTTAAGTGTTTGTCATTTTTTTATTTTCTGTAACTTTTTTTAATGTGTCCTTTTTTAAGTATATGCCATTTTTTTTTTTTTTTTGTAACTTTTTTGAGTGTTCATCACTTTTTTTATTTTCTCTCACTGTTTTTAAATGTCACTTTTATGAGTGTTACTTTTTAAAGTTTCTGTTACCTTTTTTTTTAAAAAAAAATTCTATCTCTTCTTTTAGGATTTGTCATTTTATTTTAAATTTCTGTCACTCTTTTTAATGTTTATCATTTTTTTTGAGTGTCATTTTTTTTTTTTTTAAGTATTGAGATTTAATAATTCCTCAACAATGTTATTATGTTGATTTAAAGGAAAAGTGACGTTATATTCTCCGCACGAAATAATAACGAACTTAAATGAAAAGTTTAGTTGTTTTATTGAATTGATTATAATGTTTTAATTGTTGTTTTGTCACTTTAAAAAAAAAAAAAATTAACACTTTTTTAGTGTGTTACTTTTTTGAATGTTTTTCATTTTTTTTTTTTTGTAACTTTTTGTAGTGTGTCACTTTTTTTTTTTTTTTTTTTTGCCTATCACTTTCTTTAAATTTCTGTCATTTTTTGAGTGACAAATATCAAATTTTAATAAAAGTGAATATTGTATGTTACTTTTTAATAAAAAATGTGACACTTAAATTTAAGAAATGACATTGTGTCACTTTTTTTAAAAAGTGACATTTTGCTACTTTTTAATAAAAAAAAGTGATATTTAATTTTACACTGTATTTTTTCCTTTCAAAATGCTTTTCATATGTTTTTTCAATATATACTCATAATTTTAGGGGTATTTTTGTAAGTAAACCTTTTTTTTTTTTTTCTTTCTGCAAGCCAGCCCAAACCCGCCATGGGCCGACGTCGTTTGAAGACGAAAAATAGTCTTCGCTTTTCCTAAATTCCCCAATTTCTCAACAATCCTAATCTCAGTCTCCGCCGCGTTATCATCTCCTCTATCAATGGTGAGCAGTAACTTCTTTTCTTCGATTGAAAGAATCACTTGGTTACATATACATACTCTATGTATAATTTGTTATTAATTTGTATTTTTTGAATTAATAATTGCAGGCACCGAAGAAGGACAAGGCACCACCTCCGTCATCCAAGCCGGCAAAATCCGGTGGCGGAAAGCAGAAGAAGAAGGTCATCCACCAATGGCTTCTCCTTTTTCTTTATACGTCGAAAAATACAGATATTTGTACGCATACTGGTATTATATAGAAACTAAATCTTATATTAATAATGTGCTGGAAAAATGTGCAGAAGTGGAGCAAGGGAAAGCAAAAGGAGAAGGTGAACAACATGGTATTGTTTGACAAGGCTACCTATGACAAATTGCTGTCTGAGGCCCCAAAATACAAGCTAATCACTCCTTCAGTCCTTTCGGATCGTCTCAGGGTATTGCTTCCTGTTACTTGAATTAAATTGGATATAGCAATGGTTTTGTTTGACAATATTATTGAACCTCCTTTGGCACCCTGTTGCTTATTTGAATTTCTGTTTCGTCAACGGCTATGCATTTAGATTTACCGGAGTATGTATAGTGACTGTATTAATGATTCTGTTTTGTATAATGTTTTGTTTTGTCCTTTCACTCTGCAATGACACATACTGAAAATTCAGAAGTATACTGTTTTTTCAAGTCATAGTTTTTTTACCTAATGGCTAGAACAATTGATGCTATCGTCTGACTAAAAATAGCAATATGTTGGCCATTATATTTATTTTGTTTCACTCCTACAATCAGACTATGGAATGCTGAATTGTTGGTTGATATAGTTCTTGTTATTGAAAACAAAGTTAATTTTCGTGTTTTTTAAAATACGTATCTGTATGTAATGTTGCTATAATGTTTTATCTGAAAATAGTCCCTAACGTTATCTTCGTTTGCCATACTTGATCATCTCTTTATTTTATAGGATGCTGGTATAATAAAGTTTGGCTTAGCATCGATACTGAATTTGATTTATGTATTTATTTACAGATCAATGGATCACTTGCTAGGAAGGCCATCAGAGAACTGATGGCTAGAGGTTTGATCAGAATGGTGTCAGTTCATTCTAGCCAGCAGATATACACTAGGGCCACTAACACCTAGGTGCATCTTTTGCATCATCTGAGAACTGGAAATAAATGATTTTAGGCCTCTGAATTTTTGTTAGCTTTAATAGTTCATGCAACTGTCTTCTGTGAGCAGATTTTTTTAATTTAATTTTGTTTTCAATACCGGCATCTTGCGCGTGGTGATGATATAATGAGTTCGAGTAAGCTGCTGGTTATTTTTACATGTTTCGCGCACACCGAATTTTGGTTTTGCAAGCTTGTCACGGAGTTCGAGATTTAAGTGGTTGCATCTGAATCATCTTGCAAGTTGCAAACCAATCTTCTTAATAAATTGTAAGAAATTGTTCAAAATATTATAAGTGGGGACAAGACAACCTGTATGTTTCCTCATATTAGAAACGGCCGAGCTGCTGCAGTTTTCTATTAGAGTGCTAAGCCCATCGACCTGGTCTGGCACCGTGTTTGGCTGTAAGAACTTTTTGGCAAGGTTGGCCAAGCACGATATAACATTTCTTTCATGTCTAAATAATACCCACATACCATCTTCTTTGAAATTTTTAAACACCTTTTAGACATAATTTACTTTTTATTTTAAAGAGTCAACATTTAAAATCATGCTCTCAGAAACTCTTTAAATTAACATTTTAATTTAGAGAGTAGGTTTGACTCTCTGAATTTGGAGAGTCAAACTCACTCTCTATAATTAAATGTATTCAAAGTGTTTCAATTTTCAATGTAGGAAAACAATAAAATAATATAAAGAAAATCCAGTTGAAATAAAAGATAAAAGAAAATCCAGTTGAAATCTAGTGTTAGTTAATTATTTTGTCATCTAGTGTTCGTTTGGCCAATTTTAACATCTCCAAGGAAATTTTGCTGTTTGCGTGTCTCCCTTCTCCATCCTCGACGATGGGAATGATTCACTCATTGTGAAAATGTTAGTGAAATTGTTTTCCGTGTCTACCTTGCCGGGCGCGGTGGTCCAGCTACTCCGATCGGTGGTTATGTGGTTGCTACCTGCAAAAAGAGGTCGGGACTTCCTCCCCCGTTGTACCTCCGGCGAGAGAATTAGTTAACAATTTAGAGAGTGCGGGAAGATAGTATAGTGTAAGTTCGAAAGTTCCGGGTTTCAAGAAGGAAAACATTTCTCACCTTGGAGGTATTTATAAACACCTGTGGCTACGCGTGCGTATGGCGGTTGCGGTGCCACGTGTCCCACGTAAGCCTCCCCACTACCCCCACTTCTTGTAGAATGATCCCCACTTCTGGAGTGGCGGGCTTTACCCACGTTTACCGTTGGGCGGTTTCTGTCTAGCACACCGTCGTTTATGTGGTTGGGTATAGCGTTGGACCCATAGTAGTAGACGGCACGTGTGGGCGTAGAGGGTTTCATGGGGGGTCGACGGCCTCATGGTGGTAGTCACCTTATGTCGTAGGCGGGCCGATATAGGTAGAAGGCTTCATGCAGGTCGACGCCTAGTCGGGGTGAGGGTTCCGTGACGGTAGACGCGTAGCATATTTTTTAGAGTGTTGACGCCGTTTGTCCACGTAGTCAATTATCAATGTCGTATTATATCACTAGCCCCTCTGCCTCTTGCCGATGTCCATCGATAAGAGGCAGCTCCTCTATGTTGGCTAATCAATTCACGTATAAAAATTGATATCCATTTGCAAAAGGTCCTTAGATGGTCTCTGGTATGGAGCGCTGAGAGACGTTTCTGAAAACATATTATAATTGAAAATCTGACAATGGTGTCAAAAGTTATGACCATTTCTTTGCAACAAACCTTTTAGGTAGTTTCCGGTTCGTCTCTTCCTTGAATCCCAATGTCAATCGTCCGCGTGGCGCTCCACCATTGGTCCTTGGTTTTGGGGGGAAATTTCCCCCCAAAAATTTCAAAAATTTTCGAAGTCTTTTACTATTTAAATGTTGGTGGGGGCTCTCATTTTCATTTCCCCATCTCTTGTCAAAAATCACACTTACTCTCATTCTCCTCCTCTCTCAAGGTAATCTCCTTCATCCTCCTCCTTCATTTTGTGTTGCATAATGTATTATAAAACATTCATTTCCTCATCTTCCGGCGAGAGTGAGAGGGAGGGGCGAGAGGGTCGACCGACCCACCTTTAGGTGGGTCGGTCGGCCCCATATCGAGGCCGACCAGATTTGCAGCTGGTCGACCGTCGACCAGCTGCAAAGCTGGTTGTCCTTCGTCGACCAGCGGCGTTGCTGGTCGACCCCCGTCGACCAGCAACGCTGCTGGCCGACGGTCGGCCAGCCCTACGGCTGGTTGCGGGTCGCGTGTTGATGGCGTCCGTACCCGTGCTTCGACGCCTTTCGAGTCAAATTTTTCTACCCATACGACTGAATGTCAAGATTTTCAATCGATTTCCCCAAAACGTCATATTGGGTCAGTTAAATCTTTAAATCGAAATGTAGAAATTGAACGAGATGCGGCGGGTGAAGAGGTGCCCCTTGAAATTCCCCAGTGTCCTAGTTTATACAACTCCCCATCTAAGTTAGAGAAGTCACTCAAAAAGTATGAACGTGTAGATAACTACATCTATAGAGCCCCTAGGCCCGATGAAACACTTCCCGGAACCGACCCCCGTGAGGTCGCTGTTTATAAAGACATTATGGATGGTGGTTTTCGTTTTCCTATACATCCCTTCTTTGTCTCGTTATTTAACGAGTTCCACCTTACTCCTAGCCAAATAAATCCAAATGCATGGAGGAAAGCACTCTATTTTTTGTATGTTTGTCTTAGCGAGAAGATAACTCTTTCAATCGACCTTTTCAGGTGCGTCTTCGAGATGCATGAGTTAGTCCAAAGCAATGTCTCTGTCTATTTCACCTCTCGGGTCCCGTTGCTCTTCCCTAAGTTTAGGAATTCCAACAGTGGATAGAAGTCTCGATTTTTCTTTGTTCGCCCTCTTGAGGGCCAATTTCCTTTCAACACATATTGGAGGCATCCCCTAATCCGTCTTTTCAATAGTGAGGTCGAGGTCACCTCCATTCTAAAAACACACATCCAACAGTTGACCGAGGTTCCGCCCATCGCGCCTAATCTGGGGTCGGTTCTGACGATGAGAAACATGCTGCTAGTTGGGATCGGTCGTCCTAATGGTAGGTTTTCATATCCTGCTTGTATTTTTATAGTTTTTTTTTTCTTGGTGTATTTCTCTTTGTTAATTCTTGTGTGTTGAGCGATTTCGCATCGTCGGGGTCGGGTCAAGTGATTTTGAGCCTTAACCAAAAAGCTCACCACCGGCTTCTAGTGATTTTGGGGCTAGTCGGTTTTTGACTTTTTGTTCGCCGCACTGTGTCGAGCTATCTTATATCGTAGAGTTCGGGGTAGGTGATTTTGAGCTTTAACCATTTCTGGTTTTGAGAGCTCATCACCATTCACCAGCGATTTTCATCTAGACAGTTTTTGACTTTTTGCTCACCGCCATTCCCCAGCCATTTTGAGCTAGTCAGTTTTTGACTTTTTGCTCACCGCCATTCCCCAGCGATTTTGAGCTAGTCAGTTTTTGACTTTTTGCTCACCGCCAGGCATCGAGCTACCTTAAGTCGTCGAGGTAGGTGATTTTGAGCTTTAACCATTTCTGGTTTTGGGAGCTTACCACCATTTCCCAGCGATTTTGAGCTAGTCAGTTTTTGACTTTTTGCTCACCGCCATTGCCCAGCGATTTTGAGCTAGTCAGTTTTTGACTTTTTGCTCACCGCCAGGCATCGAGCTACCTTAAGTCGTCGAGGTCGGGGTAGGTGATTTTGAGCTTTAACCATTTCTGGTTTTGGGAGCTCACCACCATTCCCCAGCGATTTTGAGCTAGCCAAATTTTTGACTTTCTCGCTCACCGCTATTAGCCTCCATTTATAGTAGTTATAAACCAACATCCCATAGCCAAATTTAACATGCCTATGTTTGAGGACTCAGTAGGCGCACCGGGACGTCCCAGCTAGGCTGGCCCTTCCGTAGCGCCCTCATCATCTGCCGCCATCTAGGCCTTTCATTAAACAAATTTCAATCTGGTGTGCCCGTTACAGGCATTACATCATGAAGAAAGAAAAGAAAAACGCTAGCTACAATATTTACAATGGATCATTGCATCAGTAATAAAGAAATAAAAATTCGCCTATCTACTATATTTACATGGAAACACCACGCTGCTCGTTTACTGATAGTACTGTTTGAGGTGCTCAGCATTCCATGGTCTGCCCAATGGCTTTCCTTTCAAGTCTCTCAGACTATAAGCTCCATTTCCAAGACTTCGGATCACCTCATATGGTCCTTCCCAATTCGGTCCAAGCTTGGTTGGGGGGTGGCCCGCTGCTGTCGCTTTCCTTAATACGAGATCCCCCGTTTGAAAAACTCTCGATTTTACCCTACGGTTAAAGTATCCAGCGGCCCTCCGCTTGTAAGCCATCATCCGTATAGCCGATTTCTCCCTCACCCCATCTAATAGGTCGAGCTTTGCATTTGTGGTCGAGACATCAGGCTGATTAGCCTTCCTTCTGCTAGACTCGTTCAATACTTCTACTGGAACGACGACCTCCATTCCAAATGATAGCTTGAAAGGGGTCTCTCCTGTGGACTCTCGAGGGGTGGTATGATATGCCCATAACACGTTAGGCAACTCGTCTGCCCAAAGCCCTTTTTCCTTCTCCAATCTCGTTTTGAGGTCCCACAGGATCGTTCGATTTGTGACTTCTGCCTGCCCGTTAGATTGGGGGTGAGCCACCGAGGTGAGTCTGTGATCTATGTGGTAACTCGAACAAAAAGTCTTGAAGCTGTGGTTGTCAAATTGCCTGCCGTTGTTGGTGATGAGGACTCTTGGTATACCAAACCTGCATATTATGTTTTTCCAGACAAAGCTTTGTACCTTCGTGGTGGTAATGGTGGCCAGAGGCACAGCCTCAACCCACTTAGTAAAATAATCAATGGCCACTAACAAAAATCTTCGTTGCCCCTTAGCCATGGGCAAAGGTCCCAGAATGTCCATTCCCCATTGAAAGAAAGGACTTACCCCAAAAATGGCCGATTGCTGCTCGGCGGGAACATGAATTAAATTCCCATGACGCTGACATGCGTCGCACTTCCTTACCAACTCCTTAGCATCTTCCTTCATCGTAGGCCAGTAATACCCCTGCCGAAGGGCTTTGAAAGCAAGAGTGGCTGCCCCTGGGTGATTGCCGCAAATTCCCGAGTGTATCTCGAGTAGTACGTCGTGCGCTTCTGTTGGACGCAAGCACTTCAAGTATGGCATGGTAAAGCCTCGTTTGTATAGCTGCTCGTCGATCATTATGAACGACGCCGCTCGTATCTTCAGCCTCCTAGCCTCAACTGCATCATTCAACGGGTCTACCCAGCTTTTTTCAGGCTCCGAACTTGCTACGGCTTCTATGAGTGAAATGCTTGGTTGTCGTAGAACTTGTACATTAGTAGTGCTAGGCAGATTCTTAGAATTAGTCGATGCTAGCCTGGATAGGGCGTCCGCTCGTTCGTTGTCTTTGCGAGGGACCTTGGTCATCTTGAAACTCGTAAACCCCCTTTGCAAGTCCCGAACCTTCATCAAATAGGAAGCCATCCTTCCATCCCTTGCCTCAAATTCTCCTGTCACCTGTCCGACGATTAACTGGGAGTCACTGCAAATTTCTACTGATGTAATCCCAAGTCTGACTGCCAGTTCAAACCTGCGATGACTACTTCGTATTCAGCATCATTATTTGTCGCATGGAACTCAAATCGCAGCGAATACGCCAACTCCTCAAGATTTGGTCCTATCATAATGATGCCCGCCCCGGACCCCTCGCCATGCGAGGACCCGTCTACAAAGATTTTCCAAACTTCCTCTGCTTGTTGTGGGTGGTCAGGTGGAATTGTCAGCTCTGCAATAAAATCTGCTAATACTTGCGCCTTGATGGCTGTTCTTGGCCTAAACTCAATGTCGAATTCGCTCAGCTCGATCGCCCATTTTAACATCCTTCCCGATGTCTCGGGCCGATGCAAGATTTGCTTGACAGGTTGATCGGTCATGACCTGTACAGTATGGGACTGAAAGTATGGCCTTAACTTTCTGACCGCTATAATCAAAGCGAATACCAACTGCTTCGCTATGGTGTATCGAGTTTCCGTGCCCCTCAATACCTGGCTGACATAGTAGACGGGCTTCTGTGTCTTCGGGAAGTCTTTCACCAGCACTGCACTGACTGCGTATTTTGACACTGCTAAGTATAGGCTCAACACGTCCCCTGGGTGTGGGCTGGTCAAGACAGGTGGCTGCTGTAATGACTGTTTCAAAGACTCCAGCGACTCCTTACATTCCTTGGTCCATTCGAAATTGGTAGAGCACCCAATCGCCTTGAAGAAGTGATAACACTTATCTGCCGCCCGACTCATGAAACGATTCAGTGCCGCTACCCGACCCGTCAGCCTTTGGACGTCTTTCCTATTTTCAGGGCTCTTCATTTCTAAAATGGCCCGAATTTTATCCGGATTTGCTTCGATGCCCCTCTGAGTAATTATGAATCCCAGAAATTTGCCGCCTGCTGTTCCAAAAACGCACTTTTCTGGATTGAACTTAAGTCTGTTCCGTCGAGCGGTGCTGAATACCTTCTGTAAGTCGTCAATATGGCTACTCGCCTTCATACTCTTCACGACCATGTCGTCCACATATGCCTCTATGACACCTCCGAGGAGATCCTTAAAGACCTTATTCACCATTCTCTGATAGGTTGCCCCAGCGTTTTTTAGACCGAATGGCATGACCGTATAACAATACGTTCCAGCATCAACTATGAAAGAGGTTTTCGCCTGATCTGACTCTGCCATTGAAATCTGATGATACCCAGAGAACGCATCCAAGAAACTTAGTCGTTCGTGACCCGATGTGGCGTCCACCAGGTGATCTATTCTGGGTAGTGTGTACGAATCTTTCGGACATGCCTTGTTGAGTCCGGTGTAGTCTACACACATACGCCATTTTCCATTCGATTTTTTTACCATGACGACATTTGCTAACCACTCGGGATATTGTACCTCTCTGATGAAACCTGCCTGGAGTAGTTTATCGACCTCGACGTTTGCTGCCGCCTGCCTCTCTGGGGCAAGATTTCTTTTCTTCTGCTTTATCGGTTTAGCACCAGGTAAAACACCCAGGCGATGTTGTGCAACAGACGAGTCAACTCCTGGTATGTCACTTGGGCTCCACGCAAAAACATCCAAATTATTTGTCAGACATTTTACTAACTCCTCATTCTCATCCTGTTCCAATCCTGTTCCCACGTTGAATTCATGCCTTCCTTCCACCATAATTTTTTCTGTGTCGTTGAGAGGTTCGATTCGCCCCCTTGGGGGTTCGAGGTCTAGCATCATCACTGTTGGGGGTCCCTTCGTCCGTATGCTGTCCACATAACACTTCCTTGATGATTGTTGGTTGCCTCTCACACATCCCACACCCCGACTAGTCGGGAATTTCATCACTTGGTGGTAAGTAGAGGGGATGGCCCCTGCAGCATTCAACAATGGTCGACCGTAGATCGCGTTATATGCCATGGGGGTTTTAACGACCAGAAAATTTGCTAGGATAACCACACTTGCCGGGTAGGTGCCCAGCGTTACTGGTAGCTCCACCACTCCTTCTGGTATCACAGTAGCCCCTCCAAATCCTATAAGGGGGGTCGATACAGCTTTCAATTTTTCCAACGAGATTTTCAAACCTTGAAATGCTTCCCAAGTTAGAACATTCGCTGCACTCCCGCCGTCGACCAACACCCTTTTTACATCGTAGTCGGCTACGTCACCCACTATCACTAAGGCATCATCGTGGGGGGCTGCCACGTCTATCAAGTCCTCTTCATCAAACGTAATGCTTTGCCCAAACCTTGCCTTTTTCTGAATAGAACAGACTGCAGCTGTTCGCGCATAGTTTTTTCTAGCGGAGTTTGAGTCTCCACCTGCCGCCACCCCCCAACGATTACATTTATAACACCAGCTCTAGGCGGAGGTCGATCCTCAACCTTCTGCTTGCCTCGATCATTTCTCGCATACTTAGACAAAAATCCCCGTTTCAAGAGACGCTCGATCTCTTCCTTCAAATGCATACATTCTTCAGTTTCATGTCCATGGTCCTTATGGAAGTGACAGTACTTGTTCTTATCTCGTTTGCCAGCGGGTGCCGTCATCGGTCTCGGCCATTCAAGTTCCTTCATGTCTCGAATTTCCATCAACAGCTTGTCCCGCGGGATATTCAATGGGGTGAAGGCTTTGACGTCCTCTCGTCTCTGCTTGACAAGCCGATCCTGGGGAAACCCCCTACTCGAACGTTCGTTTCTCTACCTATCATTGTCAATGAGTTTTCGTACATCGCTTACTTTTCGTTTGTTGCTCCCCGTCTCCCATCCTTCTCTAAGATTTTTTGTGACCTTTTCTGCTTCTTCCGCGTCCACATATTTGTCTCCCTTCTTTAACAAATCGTGTATTGATTCTGGCGGATTTTTGGAGAGCGACATCTTGAAGGCTCGGTTACGTGTCCCGTTCATTAATGCTGTCACCACTGCTGACATCTGAAGGTCCCTTATACCAAGTGTTGCTCTACTGAATCTAGCCAAATACTCCTGCAATGACTCATCCTTTTCTTGCACCACCTGCATCAGTCCTATAGCTGTCTTTCGTTTTCTCTTACTGCTCATAAAGTATGCCACGAAGCTCCTGGACAATTCGTCAAAGGTTCTTATGGATCTGGGTGCCAATGTGGCCACCCAGTCTCTAGCCTCCCTCCTTAATGTTGGAGGGAATGATCTGCACATCACCGCGTCTGGGGCTGCGTAGAGCCTCATTAAATCAACGAAGGTTCGCAAGTGGTCCAACGGGTCTGTGACTCCATCATATGCTTCTATCATTGGCTGCTTAAAGCCTTTTGGCAAAGGCACAACCATAATCTCAGGGGCGAATGGATCTTCTTCTAGGACCATCTGTCTGCGCCTATCCTTTCTCTTGGTTAATGCATCATCTATCTTTTGTGTTATCATATCCTCTATTTTCTTTTCCAAGTCTATCACGGGTTGGGAGATCTGTGGAAACACAAAGCCTGAAGCCCCCATGTTTCCCGTCGTTGGCTGAGTAATAGGCGGGGTAACAGTTTGAGCCACGTAGGGTGGTTGCTCACGCGCGGCCTCCGACGAGCTCTGTGGAGGGGCTGCAATTTTCTGCATCTGACTTTGCAGAAGTGTCATCATGGCGGCCAATTGTGTTTCCAAGGCATTAAATTGGCCCTGCGTCACATACTGCGGCGGCGGCGGCAAGTCTGACCCCTTGCGACAGACTCCGACTCCGTCTCCGCTGTATTCCCGACCATGCGTGTTTCACTCCTTGTTCGTCTTCTTGACATAGCTTTTTTCTTCGGTGGAAAGAGTTTCCCACAGACGGCGCCAATGAAAATGTTAGTGAAGTTGTTTTCCGTGTCTACCTTGCCGGGCGCGGTGGTCCAGCTACTCCGATCGGTGGTTGTGTGGTTGCTACCTGCAAAAAGAGGTCGGGGCTTCCTCCCCCGTTGTACCTCCGGCGAGAGAATTAGTTAACAATTTAGAGAGTGCGGGAAGATAGTATAGTGTAAGTTCGAAAGTTCCGGGTTTCAAGAAGGAAAACATTTCTCACCTTGGAGGTATTTATAGACACCTGTGGCTACGCGTGCGTATGGCGGTTGCGGTGCCACGTGTCCCACGTAAGCCTCCCCACTACCCCCACGTTCTTGTAGAATGATCCCCACTTCTGGAGTGGCGGGCTTTACCCACGTTTACCGTTGGGCGGTTTCTGTCTAGCACACCGTCGTTTATGTGGTTGGGTGTAGCGTTGGACCCATAGTAGTAGACGGCACGTGTGGGCGTAGAGGGTTTCATGGGGGGTCGACGGCCTCATGGTGGTAGTCGCCTTATGTCGTAGGCGGGCCGGTATAGGTAGAAGGCTTCATGCAGGTCGATAGCCTAGTCGGGGTGAGGGTTCCGTGACGGTAGACGCGTAGCATATTTTTTAGAGTGTTGACGCCGTTTGTCCACGTAGTCAATTATCAATGTCGTATTATATCACATTGTCTATTGCATCTTGATACTATTTTAATTGATTCTGCACCAGGATTTACACATTGCTGTGATATTTCATCATTGATTGGTGGAAAATTCATTATATACATTTTTTTATGTACAAGTAGAAAATTCTTTAAATAAAGCACTTCATTTTTTCTCTTTTCGTTGAAGACGACGATAGACTCGAGTGTGACTATCAATTATTGAGAGTGGCCTTACATCTTAATATCTTAACATGATATTTTATTATTAGACAATTTAAAATACAATCAACTTTTTGATTCAATCATTTACCGTCACATATAATTATGTTAATCTTTTATTCAAATTCTATTAAAGTAATTTTATTCATGACACAATATAGCATCTCTTTTGTAGGAAAATATTGTTCTTCCACTTGAAGAGGTTGGAGAAGAAACAAGAAACAAATAATCACGATCATCAAAGAAGAATCAAATGACCTAAACACGATGATTATATCGTTGTCTTCAGACAATATTTGCCCCCTTTTGGATTAAAATTTGGTGCTAAAGAATTTTTTTGGCAAATGATTTGTAGGATTTATCAAGTTCTGTAATAAAAAAACACTTAAAACACTTAGGGATTGTTATCTTCATGTTTCAGTTTTTCGTTTTGAATTTATTTTTCGTTTTGTGTTTTGAGGGTCCATTTTTAGATTGTTGAAAATGTGTTCTTTTTGTCATTTTTAAAAAAATTATTTACAAAAATCTAAAATTGAAAAATGTGTTCTTCTCGTCTATCTCTCTCTCTCTCTTCTTCCCCTCATCTCTGTCGTCTCCCTCCCAAGGTCGTCGACACCGACGAGCAGTGAGCGGTTGTATGTGCAATTGTCGGCGGAGCTGTGCAACGATGTGCGACAAAGCGGTTGTATGTGCAATCGCTGACGGAGCTGTGCTACGAGCAGTAAGCAACGATCCTTGCAATCACTGACAGCTTGGTCTTTTTATTTTTTTTGGATACGATGGTTGGTTATGGCAGTGGTGTGTGGTGGTTTTGGGTATGTGGTGTGCGACTGTTTTGGGGTGTGGTTGTGGTTGTGATGGTGGTGTGCGATGGTTTTGGGTGCGTGGTGTGCAATAGTGGTATGGTGTAGGTTGTGGCTGTAGCGGTGGTTTTAGGTGTGCGATAGTTGTGTCGATGGCTGTGGGCCGCGATGTGGTCGGTGGTGGTTTTGACGTTGCGGCAGCAGCGATGGTGTGGTGCAGGCGGTGATGACGGTGATTTTCTTGGTAGCATAACTGAAAACACCCAAAACGCGTTTTGAAACTTTTTGCTTGGTTTTAACTAAAAACACCCAGAACGCCATTTTTCCCATTTTCTGTTTCTTTGTAAATTTTAAAATCGTTTTCAGAAATTCATTTTCGAAAATAGGTAAATGAACGTGTTTTCACTGTTTAGAAAAATTGAAAACAAAAAAGAGGATGAAAATAGCAAAGAGAACAACCCCTTAGTATTTTTTTATTTTTACCAAAACTACACGAACACGATGATGAATTTGAATATTAATGAAAAGAATTTTATCTTTTCTATTTTGGAATGAAATGCAATTTCAAATGATTTCAATAATGGTTTATTAATGTAATTTGTGTTGATCATGAGAAATCTATAAATAGGTCTCAATCAACACCTACGAAATGGTGTCAAAAATTCATAAAATGTCGTAAAGTTTTCATAAAAAGCCACAAAAAATTCAAACAAGGAAACCAATCCAACAGCTATTTTTTAGTCCTATGCGATCGCAAGACTCAACTGTAGGGCCTAAAAACCCGGCATTTATACATGGGACCGCATCCCTCTTGGAAAATTCATATAATGTGACTCGATACTGTATTCAGCAATATGACAAAATGTGAGGTCCAATTGTCTAAATAGAGCTTTACAAACCCTTGATACCAACTTTATATGATAATTGATTCATATTAACAAACACGTGGTTTTGAAATGCTTGAAAAGAGCTTTTTATGATGTTGGACACCAGTCTAGGTGATAACAGTATTCATGTTGGGAAAAAATCCAATCAAACGCGCAACGTAAACAAAAAAAATAAATTCAAAATGACTTAGAAAGAGAAAAATACAAATTTAATGGGGTTTAGCAAATCACAAACGCCCACAAGAGAATGACACTTTATTAGATGAAAAAAAATTCACAATACAATATTTATTCACCCTTTCAACTTCTCCCTACACAAAATGAGAACTCTCAAATGCACAACGTCCATCCACTCGTACTAAATTACTAGTTTTTATTTTCAAAGCATATCCATTCGATCATGGGTTCACCATTACATCCAATTATTTTCTCATTCTATCCATGTGCAATTCGCCTTGCAGTGTTAGAATATTACACGCACATCATAAATCTAGCCCCGTTGGCGATATTTAAAATTAGATTTTTAATAGATGATCTGATTGCATCAAATTGAAGATGAGTGCCCTGTGAAGAATAGAAAATAAATAATTAACTATAAATTAAAAAAAATTACATAACTGAAATTTTTTGAAAAAAAGGGCAGGAAACGGGATAGGCTCGCGCCCCGCACCCGCACCCGCCAGCCGAGCCCCACCCGTTTAAGGCTGGGTGGGGGCGGGAACCAGCCCCGCTGACATCTCTATGGTTATATTTCCGTGATACGCCTGTTTGTTTTGTGGAATATATTTCAGTTAAATCGGTGCCATTTCAACCCCGCCTCCCAAACAGACCCAAACATATTTTCGTCCCCAAAATCCCGAAAATTCACTCTCCCCCTGCTGCTACATTTTCGCTGAGGGTAAACCTATTTTCCTCGATTTTCTACTCATCTTCGTTAGATATTTATAGATATTATTCGCTTCAATGCATGACTATATTGCAATTATTTTTATGGTGATTATATTTTTTAATTAGAGCATCGACCATTATCAGATCTGCTTCTGATCGTCGTTCAATTTTAGTTTTAGGGTTTCTTTTGCTTTAGAAATTGAGCCTCCCTCTTTGTTTATTGTGGAAAAATCTTGTTCATTTTCCTCATTCTCACTTGAAAGGCAAAATAGTTTCAAGATTCCCGGCTGCTTTATCTCGCAGTCTGCATTTTCGTACCAAGTTTGCATTTATAGGTTTTGTCTTTGTGAAACACTAGGCCATCATTTGATTCAATTGTTTTTTCTTTATAGTTGTAGGATTTTGAAGTTGATTGATTTTTAATGGAGGGTGTTGGAGGGGATGGTTCCTCAGCAGCAGCGGCAGCACTGAACCAACGTAGACATGAAGCGTCAAAGCTTTTCCAATACTATTTAGATAAATCTACCCCACATGCTCTTTATCGGTGGATTGGTACTGCCATTTTAGTATTTGTTTTCGCCATGCGGATCTACTATACTCAAGGGTTTTACATTATTGTGTATGGATTGGGGATCTATATCCTGAATTTGCTCATTGGCTTTTTGTCCCCTCTTGTTGACCCCGAGCTTGAACCTTCGGATGGACCTATGTTGCCCACTAAGGGTTCAGATGAATTCAAGCCTTTCATTCGCCGCCTCCCAGAGTTTAAATTCTGGTATTATTTATAGCATTTTTTTAGACTGTTTTACTATTATTCTGTCACCATGAGGCTTGACTCTAATCTGATATTAATGTCCTGCAGTTGTTGTGGTATGCTTGTGACTTTTGCTTTACTACTCATCTATAAAATTAAGTTTTTTGAGATGGCAATGGAGTGCAACCACAATAGGGCATTTCCTCGCTCAACTAGAGAAAATCTCAACATCTACTCTTATTTGATTTATTATTGTCCGTGTTGCCTTTGCGTTGTGGTAAATCTTCTCTGTAGTCAGTGTCTTATGAGTGGTTGTTTTGTCATGGTCAAATTATGAACGGAAGCTTTCTACGTGGTTTTTCTCATTTTTTTAAATGTATTATTTCATTCCTGGGACTTTCTAAAATGCTTCTTGAAAATCTAGTGCTGACATCATGAATAATGTTTTCGTTTAAAGATGGCGGACTCTATTTCTATTCTTTTGAAATTGCCTATAGAGCACCTGCTAAGGGCATCTTCTACTCTAGTCATGTCCATTATCTAGATCTGGATTGAGTTTCTGGGTCCTTTACTTTTTCCAGGCTAGATATCTCCATACCTCCCATAAATTATGTAACACATTGCTGTTTCACTTTCAAATTCTTTCCTTGAAGTTACATTATTCACTAATTTTTAATAGCAAGATTATGAAGCGCTCTGCTTTCCTTTAATAAAATTTAGTTACTGGCTACTGCTGTAAAGCTTTTGGGGTGCTTTCACCACATTGAATCTGTAAACTTGCTGTATTAATATATTCATGTTAATATCTTATATCCTTGAATACTCATTTAAGGAATCCCACGAGTGATGGTCATAATGTTTCTTATTTTTATGGTTCAGGTATGCCATCACCAAGGCTTTCTCTGTAGCATTTTTTATGACCTTCTTTTCAGCCTTCGATGTCCCCGTCTTTTGGCCCATATTGTTGTGCTACTGGATTGTTCTTTTTACACTTACAATGAAGCGCCAAATTATGCATATGATCAAGTACAGATACATTCCATTCAGTATTGGAAAGCAGGTGAGCTCCTTTAAATATCACTGTGCCGTTGCTAGAAATAGGTCCTTTTGATGATTGTTAGTGTAGCTCGTTAGTACTTGAGGCAGCAATGAACCAAACAGAATGGAAAAGGATTTATATAGTTGACCCCATACTTAATTTTATGTAAAAATTCTTGTAGCCTATTAGTTGTTCAAGCTTATCCTATGATGCACCGACATGGACACGTGTGTCCGACACGATACGTTTTGGATACGCGATTTTTAAAAAAAAAAGTACGGACACAACACGTTGATTAAATTCTTAAAAAAATCTTCATTTATATAGTATAAATTTAGTTTTATACTTGTTATTAATTTTTTTTTTTTGTTGAAATATTTTAAACATGAGTATTTATTTGTTACTTGCTAATAATTTTGAATTAACAATAAATAATATTTTTAATATAAAAAGAAAAATGATTACGGTAGAGTGTTCGAGAAGTGTGGGTATCAACTCGTGTCGGACACGGATACGCTACTCTAATTGAAGTGTCCATGCTACAGAGGGTTTACCAATTAGACTGCTTTAAGAGTTTCTTAAGGTCTCGTTTGGGTCGTGGAGTTGTTGGATATTTTGGGTGGACTTGTAATCTAGATTTCATGAAATGCAACCAAACACTGGATACGCTGGACTGGTTATCAATACCAATTAATCCTTCAAACCATGCGCTCCTTTTGAAGTTTAAATGTTTATTTTTTGCTTTGTAACAGAAGTACAGTGGGAAGAAAGCTTCTGCTAGTCCCAGCAGCTCCCGAGCAGACTGAAGTTCTCCTGGCTTAAACTAAATTGAATGCAGAGAAATTTAGTTGATGGGAGTAATAGGAGGGGGCCGAATGAGAAACCAGCACTGGCTTTGCAGATTTTAGTTAATGAGATTGTATTTATAAAAGTTTAGAATGGACCTGAATACGGAGTTAGAAGTATTATAGTTCAATTGTGCGCCGTTATTTGATTATCGTTACCAAATTGTATGCAGGAGAAAAGTGCAGAAAACATTTTTTGACACTGGAAGATTCTTTTGTGTTTCATGCTTGCATAAGATTCGCTTGTGCTTAATTAGGACCTGATGGAGATCACTGCCATCTCTGGCCCTACTTTGCTTTGCATCAAAAAAATAAACTTTTCCCGCCTGGAGACGGAGTATAATTTTTTGATGTTTGTTACTGGAAGATTCTGATAATCTATAATATATCAAAGTGATAATTATTTTTTGGATGATTTTAGCCTTGTTATAATTCAATTGTTTTTCAATATATAGTTAATTTATTTAACTATATTTAGTTATTTCACCTACGTGCCTTCATTAGTGTATGAATTTCCTATTAATTCTCAATTATTTAACATTCACATTCATTTAATTAATACCCATCTTCATTTATGCAATTCAATTTATTAATTCTAATTATAAGTTAATTAGAATTTCACATTCAATAATGTATTTCATTATTCGCATGTTAATTAACATCTAATTTTATTTAATTGAAAATTAAATAAATGATTTAACATTCATTGTTACATATATATTTCGTAATATTAATTTTAAATTAATTAACATTCAAACATATTCATATATTACTTTTACGGTACTTATATGCACATTCAATGTTGGAAGCAATTTTTTGGACAATTTTAGCCCTACACAATTTAATTATTTTAATAATACTTTATTTTTCGTTAACGTCAATGTACATATACATTTGACATAATCATTTCAATTGTGTGCCTTCATTAATGTATGAATTTCTTATTATTAATTCTCAATTAATTAGTATTTACATTCATTTAATTAATATTCATCTTCATTTATGCATTTTAGCATTCTTAATTCTAATTATAAGTTAATTAGAATTTCATATTCAAGAATGCATTTCATTATTCAGGTCCATGTATGTTAATTAACATCTAGTAATAGAAATGGTTATGTTGTTATAGAAGGCATATACACAACTAAAGAATGTCTAATCAATTATAAAAATAACATATGATAGAGATAAAATTATTTCAATTTTTCCAAAATAAAGATTCAAATTTCTCAATTTGGTTTCTTAAGAATGGTTGAGCCCCTTTTAAACCGAGTTGGTGCAGGTCTTAGCCAACCTCTCCCTCCAATCATGTTCTTGTTCAGGAACAGAGAAGCCTCCTCATTTGATAAATTATGTGACCAATTTACCCTTTTTGCTCTATTTGCCCCCGGACCGAAACACTTGTATTCACCATAATATACTGAACTGTCATATAATACCAGAGTAGAGAAGTATGTTTCATTAGTAGAAAAAAAAATGTAAAATATGAAAATAGATAGTGATATGTACCTTTGCTTGTTTTGGTCTCCCCAATCATTCCATCCTTCCGACTGTACAACACTAGACATGTATGACAGGGCAAACACGACCCTCGAATAGGAACCCCATGGCCTTCCGAGTAGAGCGCCTCCATTTCCATTTCCAGTTATTTTACAACCTAAGAACACAAAGCCAGTATTCTCAGTTGAAAACTCTCTCTTTTGTGCAGTGATGGCTCCATTTCCGCCCGAAACTGAATGAAGACGGCACCTCTGTCCGTACACAAAATAATCAAATATCACTTTAACATACATTC
This sequence comes from Fraxinus excelsior, assembly GCA_019097785.1. Taxonomy (NCBI): domain Eukaryota; kingdom Viridiplantae; phylum Streptophyta; class Magnoliopsida; order Lamiales; family Oleaceae; genus Fraxinus; species Fraxinus excelsior. The sequence goes on along the minus strand of CM032633.1, from coordinate 9,026,247 downwards.
GGTACATTAGATTGAACATGATTAAGGGTTCATTTGGTTGAGCTTCTGCTTTTGCCTCTGCTTCATCTAAGAAGGATTTCTGATGAAGCTATTTTACGTCACCTTCCTCTAAAAGATTTTCTAGGAAGACAAAAGTCATCTAGAAAATTATCCAAACATATTCATAAAGTAACTTATGAGTCTCAGAAGCAAGAAACGACTTTTGATTTTCAAAAAGTCATGACAGACGGAATCTAAGTTTATTAGATAAACTCACTTCGAAAAGAGAGGCTGCGTTTCCAAATATGAAATCAGTAGCTCCTTCGATGTAACAATTTTTGTAGTAGTGTCGACCCGCATCATCTAGTAGAGTATCTTGATAGGAGAGGATTCTGCAACCATAGAATGCAACTCTATCTCCAGTAACCCTCAATGCAACACCTTTGCCTTTTTTTCCATATGTATTCTGTAAATAATCCATCGTCGATTGGATTACGAAATTATTTGGCAATCACCAATAGATTTTTTGATAGATTTTAATTTTTTAGACTACCTGAAATGTTAAATATCGTCCAACAAAATCAGAAGCATCAACTTCGACTGTTGGTGAGTTAGAAAGTACATCTCCACCGCCATTCCATGTTATAACAGTGGTCGAGGCATGAGTTCCACTCAGTGTAATGAAGGGCTTATCAGCAGGCACACCAATCTTTTCTCTGCTCGAGTATAACAATTATTGTCAAATAAAAATGAAAAAAAAAAAACGAGTTAATGACATGTTTGATATGAAAGATTGGAGAGGAAACTACATCTCCTCTGGAGACCCAATTCCACTTGAAATCAAAACATGGGCGGTCCTTAGGGACCATATTGACCTAATAAAATCGTTTGACTCATCGTTTCATCAAGAAAAGAAAAAAAGAAAAAGAAAAATGGGTTATTCATGCACCATTACTATGACTATCGAGTATAGGATAGAAATCTCTTCAATACAAGGAATTTAGAACAAACCTGTATGTTCCAGGCTTGACCCAGATAAAAACTAAGGCAGAATTGTTCAATGGAACGGAGTCAATAGCATCCTGTATTTTCGTAAAGTCTCCTTTGCCAGACTGATCAACCCTAATAAGAATGGCAGTGGACATGTCTCGATGACCAGTGGTGCTTGAGTTTGCCATGATCAAACAGCAAAAAATCATCATCATTAGCATAGCACGACCATAAATATTCAATGATTTATGCCCCATGTGCATTTTTTTGCAAGGGTGAATTCTGAGTTTCCGAACTTATGAAGAAAGGGTGTGACAGGTAATTGGATTATTTGAGTTTCTTAAGGTTGTGGCTTGCTATATATACAAGGGGATCCTGAGATATCGTCAACGAAATTGGTGGTTGATTACTTGTGATTTAATCTAAGTTGGTGAACTTCACGTAGGAATGTATCAGTACTTGCCGGCGGTGGCGCCGTCACAACACAAATAGATAAATGATTGTTTTGAAAATGCACAATGCTCAGACATGCTTTAAACTTTGTCCGTCTCTTATTTGAAAAGGATTCGATTGGCTGCATGGCTTCTGAAAAATCAAAAGCTTTTCTGTGCTTAAGAAGCCGCTTTTAAATATGTTTGAATGAATGATTTTCTCGTCCGACAAGAATATGATTTAAGATAACTTTCTCAAAAAACGCTTCTATAAGTAGAAGCAGAAGTCACTAGAAGATGATTTAAGATAACTTCTTCAAAAATCTTTTTTATAAGTAGAAGCAGAAGTCTTGTCAAAGAGACCCTAAGTCTTTTAAAACGAGCTAACGAGCCGTGTTTAATATTTTCCGAGTGCATTTTCGCGGTTGGTGGAATTCAAAGAGTGAAAATTACTCAAAGTGATGACTATTCATAATTCCTAGCCACCTATCGTAACTGATATTCAAGAAGTTGCTTAACCATTATCCTGCAGAAGCGGATGTCGTTTTTATTATATTTATGCTTAATTAATAACTAATTGATGGTCAAAATTTTCTGTATATTAATTATATATACTGATCAAATGGATGTAAACGAGGAAGATAAACCAAGTCATTAGCTTGTAAATGACACAATTAAAGCGTAAGTTTATTATCTTCTTACCGTGAAATGGAAGTTATACTATTAACTTTCTTGTTCAAATTAATGTCGTTTCTTTCACATTAAATATTTTATCCACCGTTATAGCCCCGTTTGATCTGCATTATCATCTCATTAAAATGAAAAATATGACCGTTATCTATCACATCAATATTTAAATTTAAATTTTCTATTTCTTGTGTGGGCCCCAATAACAGTTATATTTTTCATTCGCATTCTACAATAATTTTGCTCAAACGAGGACTCAATTCAACAATAATAACTAATATATAGTAGATCACTAGTGTGTATTCCGTTTATTATTTGTGAGTGTGTTAATTTTATCAGTGTCTCGAGAACACAATATGTCACCCCTAGTTATACCTTTATAACTTAAAATTCTTGAATTTGTTACGCTTACTCCCTTGTATAATACTTTAACCTTTACGTGAATTGATTTTTTGTAAATGAGTCGAAAAGTATAATAAGCATACCATGTCTTGAGTTAGATCGAGACAAAATGAGTTTAAAAAAACCTACTAATTAATAGAGAGCTATTCATAAACCACCCAACCAGCAATTAAAGATGTATGCATTATAGCCCCTATGGGCATGTCGCAGTGGTAAAGCAGGAGGATTCTCTACGAAGTATCGAATGTTCAAATCTGAACGACAGTTGGAAAACAACATTTATGTTGGAAGACAATATCTATGTTAGAAGGCAGAGATCAGCAGGGAAAAGAACCGGCGAATGTCTGGCCCAAGTATGTTAAAGTTGTGACTGCATCCGGATTAACCCGAGTGACGAACCATGGGAAAAGACCACCACTCCTCAGGATTAGTCGTGCGAAGCTTGGACACTTGAGTCATAAGAAAAAAGAAAAAAAAATGATGTATGCATTATAAATATTATTTTTTAGGCACAAATGTTCAAATTTCATGAGATTTTCTTGATTGTAAAATGTCTAATAATGTATAATTTGGATTTTTTAGTCAATTATAGATCCAGAGAGAAAATTATGATTGGCGAAATAAAATCAGTTTCAACCTTTTTTCATCCAAAGAAAGGTGGGAGTAACTCCGGTTAAATATACTCACGGCCACTGCCCCGTAGATGAAAAGGGCTGGATCTCACTCTATTATATTCCGAGGTAATTACCTAAAACCAGCTATTTAGTTTTACATTTTCTAAAATCAGGTTTTAGCATTATTTAATTAAAAATCAGGTTTGTTTTAATTTCACAATTAATATTTAAAATAATATTTAAAATTAAATTAATCTATATACACACAATACCACCTACCCCACTATATTTCAATCTCATTCCCCAAACCCTAATCATTTTTGCCTCTCTCTCTCTTCCGTCTTCTCCTCCCTCCACCCTCCCCCTCCCATGCCCCCTCCTGCCGGTGTGTCAGCACTGCCGGCATCGGCAGTGTCAACGTTGCTGTGAGCAGCGTCGACGCTGCTCTCTCACAACAGCGTCGACGCTGCTGTGGGAGGGCAGAGCGGCGTCGACGCCGCTCTCTGGCAGTGTCAACCGGCCGGTCCGTGGGTGGCGGTGGTAGTGGACTGCATCTGGGGATATGTGGTTGTGGAAGTGTTGGATTTGTGGTGGTATGTTTTGGGCGGTGGTGACGTCGTGTGGTAGTGATGGTGATCCTAGGGGTGGTGGTTGTTTTTTGTTGTGGTGGGGTGTGTGGTGGTGATGGTGATATGTGGGTTGGTGGGCTTTTTTTTTTATTGTTGTAGCGGGGTCAACGACGGCGATGGGTTTTTTTGGTGGTTTTTTTTGTATCTGTGACCTAACTATTGATATTTGATGATTTTTTTGATGTATGTAACTTAGCTATTATTGTTGTAGTTTTTTTTGGTATATGTGACCTAGCTATTGAATTGTGGTGTTTTTTTTTGTATCTGTGATAGTTGATTATTTTGGTGTCTGTGACTTAGCTATTTAACCGTGACTCACAAATTTGAAAATATGTGACCTGTGACATATATATTTTTTGATCTGTGACCAATAAAATGATCTGTGACCAACAAAACTTCTTAACCTGTGATCAATAAAAAATCTGTGACCAACAAATATATGATCTGTGATTAACAAATTTGGAAATATGTGACATCTGTGACTAAATTAAAAAACTGTGACCTATACTAATTTTAACTTGTGACTAAATTAAAAATCTGTGACCTATACTAAATCTGTGACCGACAAACTTTAAAAATCTGTGACCTATACTGGTTGGAATCTGACCAATCGTCGGAATTAAGTGGCGGCGGAACGATCACCGGAGTGGTCGTTGGAGTAGTCGCCGTCGTCGGAATAGTCACGGTGGCCGGGGCAGTGGGGGTGGGGCTGGAGGTGGTGGGTGGGTGGGTTAATTATATTATATTATAGTTAAATATTTAATTTAATATAATTGTAAAATATAATTAATTTTTGAAAAACCTGATTTTTGCAAATTTAAAACTTGGGACCTGATTTGTGATTTTGAGAAAGAAAAAGTATGATCCATGCATTTTTCCCTTATATTCCTTCATCACGTCAGAAATTGCGGTCACTTTCTCAATTATATCTCAATTGTTATTGAACTTCAAAACATCTTCAAGTTGCCATTATACTTTCTCAAATGTCTCTTAATTGTTATTGAACTTTAAAAACTTTTCGAGTTGCCACTAAACTTATAAAATTATCTTATTAGCCACTCTGCTCTCGTCGTTGCAAAATTTAACGGACTGATGAACTTTTAAAATATTTTCCCATCCGTCACTCCATCTCCCATATCATGAGTTCCTTAACTTTAAAACTACAAGCGATAAAGTGACGGATTGGACAACATTTTAGTAAATTAAACGACAATTTAGAGAGCATTTATAGTTCGATGGTAATTGGAGAACGTTTGAGAAAATTCAGCGACAACACGAAAATATTTTAAAGTTCAATACTGATTAAGATATATATGAAAAAACTCAATGACAAATAATATATTTAATCCGAGTAACTCGATAAAGAAATTGTGGCGTGTCTATGATTTTTACAATATGGTAATGTGGTGTAGCACTTTCTTTCTTTTGGATAGATTTTTTTAAAAAAAATAAAAAATGGCACAATTTTAACTGGTCCAATTCATTCTAGATTGTGATTCCATAGGGTCCCAAGTTGAACAAGTGGTAATATTCATATGAAAATTACTAAATTTTTTTTTTCCTTGGATCTCAACATATGTTCATTTCTAGACCCTAATATTTTCTTTCTTTATTTAGATAGAGGAATAATATATATTAAATTAGTATATTAGAAGAATTATTTCTGACTTTGCTCCCCTCTATTTTTGAATGTCGATGAGGTCTTCGCGTGTTGATATTAGTTCTAGCAATGACATATCATGTCGATGATTTAGAAATTATATATTCATTTGAGGGGCTCGGGAGAAGATGATGGAATTAATTTTTTTCTTTGTTTTTTCTATTTTATTTTAATTAAAACAGAGTATGGTTGTCTTTTTAATAAAAAATAGTTTTAACTTTTAAATTGTGAACTATATGGCACATGACAGCAATGACTACTGATGCACCAAATATTGAAATGCTAGCGTCACTGCATAGAACGAAAATACAGGCTCCTTTTCCGCAGATAATTCATAGATTGGGGACCATTTGTGCAAACATTCCATCGAATCGAATTACCATCACAGTCTTGTTTATAAATATGCGCTAGTCAAAACCCTAATTTGGGAGCGCCGAGGCCGAAAGGGCTTCTGGCGAGCGATTTACATTTGCGAAAACTCTGTTAGTTCACACTGGCACACATGATATTTATACAAATTAATTTGTAAAAGAGAAGGCGCAGTGATGAGGTTAGTAAAGATCTCGTTAATCTGATGATTATGAGGATAAACTCTCTAAACCATTCTAACAAATTCTGAGCGCTCTCTCTTTTTTTAATTTCAACTCTAGGTTTTCCATAAATTGTTTCGATCTGAGGATTTTGATGTTTGTTTCTTTTGTTTTTCATAGTTCATCTATAAGGGGATTATGAACTATTTTTTTTTTTATGGATGATCCTTTTGTTTTGATTTGTTATTTGAATTTATGTTTTTTCGATTGTTCAAACTCAATTAAACATTGTTTTTGTGCTTGAAATTTGAGCCTAAATCGGGTAAGAAACACCATTATGTGTATCAGAGCAGGTGCATTCTATTTTGATGTATTTTTGCTCCCGAGATTACAAGAAATTGTTATGAATCCAAGCTATAGAAAATTCTCAAGTTTGGATTCGATTAGAGTGGAATGAAGAATCTATTTCTGGGCTGTAGTTCCAAGGGGTGAATGGAATTTGGCTGATTTTGAATTTTTTTTTTTTAAAACTAAAGTAGAGTTTCTCGGTGGTAGTTCTAAGGGGTGAATAGAATTTGTTTGATTTTAAATTTTATTTTTACTAAAGTCGAGTTTTTAGTTTTTATGTCCATTTGGACCACTAACAAGCGTGGAATTGTTGATGGAATTAGCTCGGGTGATAGATAAAGCATTTATTTTTTAATCACGCTTCATCTACACGGCACTCACACGTGTGTGATCCATGTGTAATTTTTTTTTTCTTTTTTTAAGAAATTAATCCCCACTGGGTTAATTTACTGAGGTTCGCCAGGTTACTCACATGGTGGCCTCACAATGTATTAAAAAAAATAAAAATGTTACATTTATCGAAAATGGTTGACAAACACTTTGATCGAATACTTACAATAAGGGTTGAGGCCCACATTTTTTGGAATTTTTTATTCAAATGGGACGTGTGCGTATGGTTTCTATTTGTATGTCAAATTTGTAAATATAATTTGTATGTCAACATTTATAAGCTTATTCTTTATATATTAGTGGGGTAAACGTGCGTTGTACTTTAATTGGATAATGTTAAAAACAAGTGTATAACAAAATAAAGAATAAGCTTATAAATGTTGACATACAAATTATATTTACAAATTCGACATACAAATAGAAACCAATTTAAGGATCCTTATCAGATGCAATTCATTCAAAATATGAGTTTATATTTAAAAAAATATAGATATCTTGATTCAACCTTGAGAATAGAAAAAATTGTATTTGAAAACTTTCAATACATTATATGCAATATTAATTTAATCTGACAAAATTGTTCACTAATTCAAAATGAAAAATAAGGTCATGAGGTATGTGGATGGAATGAAGTTGTGTTTTTTTGTGTGGTAGGGATGGATCATTTTTTTAATTTTGAATTCAAACATAAGAATAAAAATTGTAAAGATTATTATCTAATAAAATTTAATGTTTTCTAGTATAAATAGGAATATAATGAAATGTTCATTTTTTGGTTAAAAAATAAGAAATAATTCAATAATAATTTTAAAATATGAAAGTATTTTTTTCTAACAAAAATTAAAAATAAAAATTGACTGACACTAGGGCTTTGCGCGGAGACTTTTTTTTTTTTTTTTAACATATCCTTCTTCTAAGAATATACATCAGAGGCATTGTAAATGACTGATTCCATCTATTTGCTATGATCACAAAAACTTCATTACAAGTTTTAATTATCACTCAAACTTTAACCAAGTTTAGAAAATGAAAATTGAAAACTAAAGATGCAACTAAAATTCAAGCAACAGTTGATTGAAGTCATATAATACAATAATGCATAGAAGATGGATGAACATCATCTAATAACTAATAAATTTTACTCTGCAAATGATAGAATATATACGTTCTACTCTAAAAAATTAAAATAAAAAGCAACCATTTGTCATTACTTGAGAAACTCATACCACACAGCAAGAAGTGAATGTAAAAGAACTCTTTTACTTACTGTTTTACCATTACACTCGTTAAATTTATCCACAAAAAATCCAAACATGTCGGTAAAATTCGATTACAACAATCATCAATTAAATTAACTAAAAATCCAAAAATCAATGAAACAAACAACAAACATGTCTACTATACTTAGATTCATAGCAAAAAATTGGCATTAGGTACGAAAATACCTTATTTCAATTAATATTTTGAGCAATCTGTTTCTCAATCTACCAGACGATGAAAACTTCGAACCTTGCAAAAACAAAGTCTTAAGATGGTCAAACGTAAATTTCTTGACAAAATTAGAGTAGCATGTACGGATAGGACTGTATAGAGAAAAAAATTTAAGAAGAAGAAGAAGAAAATGAATCTTACGATATGGGTCAATGTGGGGAATTGAATGGAGGAGTAAAGAGGTATGATTGGTTGAGTGGAAACAATGGAGAAAGATTAAAGACGGAGTGGCTTAGTAATGTTGATGGGCTAAAAAAAAAAATTACGACAATAGGAAATTGCGACATGTGACGGTCAAGTTTTTGCCTCTTTTATATTGTAGTGAAGTGGTAGCAATGATAAAATTTGATAAATTATTTAATTAGTTTTACATGTAGAGATTATTATATAACATTTTACATTACAATGGACTAAATGGTAAATACACATTCTTAGGACGTAAAATTACATTTACATTTGGGCAATTATATTATCACAACAATTTTTATTTGATACTTCACATTTTAATCGTAGAGGGAAAAATATTGTTTTTTGTTCTTTCTATTATTTTTCAAAAATATGATGAAAAATAAGTTATTTTAAGTCATTTTAATTGGACTTCCTTGCATCAGATACCGAAAGTACTTTCCTTTCATACAACGAGTTTACAAGGCAATTTCGAATAAGATTTCAGATTTATTTTTTTGCTCATAGCAAATTATAGAGTTCAGAAGGCAATTTGCAAGAAGTTTTCAACTGGGTTTAGCTTAGAAATGCATATGGGTCCTGACCTCTCGCTTTCGTTGAGCTCTAATAGCTACTCTAACTATAACCTTGCAGAAATCGCAGCTCGAGTTGTGGAAGAATTCAGTCGTTCTGAAGAATTTTATGATGAATTTTGGATAGAAAACAAAGAAAGTCCATCAACCCAAAAAGTCGAAGAAGAAACAAATTTTGAAAGTGTAGGAGAAGGAGATAAGAATGAAGATGAAGATGATGATGAAGAATTTGAATTCGCATTTGTTGCACAAGAGACATAATTTTCTTCTCCAATTTCAGCTGAAGAAATCTTCTGCAATGATCAGATCCGACCAGGTTTTCCCATTTCCAATAGAGATTTACGGCTCGGAAATGTTGAAATTGAGAATGGAAATAAGATAATAAAGGCAAAACACCAAAACACGTTCTCTTTACCATTTTCGAAAACAAGTTTTAAAAAACACAAAAAATTATTGTGAAGAAAACACAAAACGGTGGAAATCACGTTTTGGACGTTTTCTTCCCAAAACACGGAAAATGCCATCGCTACTTTTCATTTTATGTTCTTTTTGTAGAAAGGCCAAGATGAAATCTTGGCTCCATCCTCCTCTTCATCAATCTCTCGGCTCAGCCGGGAGCTTCTTCAGGTAAGTCGCCACTCGCCGTCCGTCGGGAAGAAAGAAATGAAGAAGAAGCTTATTTTTTTTTCCTTTCGTAATTACAAATCTCCATTTCTTCTTCAATTGATTCTTAACCCGAATTACAGAATCAAAAAATGGGAAGCAAAGATGTGGATGCAGGGTTCGCTAAGCTGCAGGGGGAGGATTTCAAGTACTATATGCAGACTTATTCAATAATTCTAGGGAGAAATTCCAAGAAATCTTCGGTGGATGACGTCGGCGCTTTGCTCTTGAGGTGCTTGGAAAGAATGGCTACTTCGTCAAGGGCGTGCTTCATCTTCCCGGGAACGCCCATGTGAAGCTTGATTCGCAAGACCTACTGCAAATTGGGGATAAGGAGTTTTATTTTTTATTGTCGGTAAGGAGTATCCTGAGAGGGCCAGGTTCTGGTGGCAAGGCAGGGCTCTTGGGACAATTTGGTGAGTTATTGTGCTCTCTATCTGTTCTGCTGAATTAATTTTATTGGTTGTTCTGATTTGTAACTTGGGGTTGTTGAAATTTCTGTGGGTTCTCATTGATTTTGGGTGCCCGTTGATATATTTGTGATCAATAACGGACATTTAATTTATAATAGATAGATTATGTTTTCATGATATCTACCTTTACCTATGTAGCTAGTTCATAGCTTCTGTATGAGAGTGAAATTTGTTCTCGGATATCAATTCTAGCTTAGATTTTGCAAGTAATCTTTGTTTTATCCCCTTTTGCATGAGGTTTAAATCATTGATAGGGTTGTTTATTGCTAAATTTATGATTTCATGCTAGCTTCTTTCACGTGTAGCTAGTTCATATAGCTTCTTTATTTGAAGGAGAGATAAATTTATTCTCCTCTGATTTCAATACTAGTTTAGGTGTTACAAATAATCTTTGTTTTTTCCCTCTTGCATGAGGTTTAAATCGTTGATAGGGTTTAAATCCCCTTTTGCAGTTCTATATATTGAAGAAGAAGCGGGTTGCCTTCAATTATTATTAATGTATTTCTATCACTAGCTGTGGTAGAGAATATGGTACCACAATCTGAATCCATTTATTCAATTTTTCACTAGAAGATTGAGATTTTTTTCAGTATTAAGATCTTTATTTCTGTTTCTCTTGAAACTCTCTTCCTTCATGGTAGGTTTCAATAATTCTAAGCATTTTAGTTCTTGTTTTAGTGTTTAAGGCGTTGTGTTAATATTATTCAAATTGTCTTTGTCCAGAGTTAGATGAAGAGGAAAAGCCAACAAATACTGGTGGTTACCCTGTTGTTGCCTTCTCTTATGGAAACACTGACGATTCTACTGACCAAAGGAATGATTATGCTGGTTTGGTGTCATCTAGATTTTCCCCTTCCATCCCTGTTCTTGGAAGCCTTTCTCAAAGCTTGGCAACTTTGGGCTTTTCAGCCTTAGGATTTTTGTATATTTCCAAATGTCCTTGATTTTTTCCTTGCTCGCTAACCGGATTTCCCCAAGACGGCCAATTAATAATTGTCGAAGGTGTATATGTTATTTATGGCTCACTGTGTCTAAGTTTTCAGATGCTCGGAGCAGGGATGGAGTTGTGATCTAAGGTCGCCATACACAAGCACCTTGTTTCGTTTTGATGTCATGTTTATGATTTGTAGTGCTCCGGATCTTGTGGTATGATTATTTAAGTCTGTCATTCCAATTAGTTTAATGTCTTCATTAATGTTTTGCAAATTTTAACCTTGACATAACGTTGAGAAGTTATGAGATTCTCATTTTTGATGGAGTTCTCTTTCTTTCTTGCTTTGTGCCTCTTTATTCCAACCTCCAACAGAGAAGCTACATCATGTAAGGATTCAATAGTTGGAATAATAGCTGTGGGTCATGGTTGCTGATGTTCAATCGGTCAAAGTAACTGATGTTCAATGGGTCGAAGTAGATATGTAATGTTGATTTACTTGTACAAATGATCAAATGCTGCATATTTATTCCTCTTTTAATTAGAACATTTGACAATTTTTTTGTTTATTCATGTAAAAATGCTTTATAAATTTTGTTAATTCGTTGAATTAATTGTAATAGTCATTACTTATTTGTAAAATACTCTGTTTTGCTTGTTATGTTACCATTTTTTTAGTTTAAGTTACATATAAGAGTGAAAAATGGTTTCCGTGTCTGAAATCAAATAGTTTGGAAAATTTGTTATCTTTGTACGAATAATGTGATGAAGATAACATATGCATTTTTTCTTGTTCTGGACACAGAAATAAGACAAAACATTTGAATTAGACGAGAAAATTTTAGCAATGTTATCTCATTAATTTTTTTCTTCAATCGATTAACATTAAACTATTAAAATTTATTGAATAATCAGATTTATTGAATAAAATATTATAAAAAAAGATTCTCAAAATTTCAAAGTAAACGTATTTTCAAGTTTTCTATTTTGAGAAATAGTTTTGCAGAATGACAAAGAGAATGAGTTTTCAGCAATTCCAAAACAAACACTCAAAACAGAAAATACAAAATGAATTCAAAACTCAAAACACAAAACTGAAACACGAAGAGAACGGCCCCTAAAAATTCGGTTTGTTTGGGAAAATGAAAGGCCAGAGATCCCCAATTTAATACTATGATTGTCTATGAATAAGCAAAAATAAAAATAAAGAGATAATGCATTTTATTCACTTGCAATTTATATCATAACATAAGTATTTGGGGATTGATGGTAGCAGTTTTTGGTGTGAGCTCCGGTAGTTTTGGCGGCGGCGACAGTGGTGGAGGAGGAGGCTGAGGTTGAGGGTGGAGGAGGAGAAGAAGAGGGAAGAGAAATAGTTTTTATTTTTATTTGTGGTTATTTTATATTTTAATAATTTATTTGAACTTATTTACACTTTTTTATACGGTTATTTTACGTTAAAAACAATGAAAACGATGTTTTCCGTAATAAAACGTTGAAATAATGACGAAAATGCAAAAAATAAAATAAAATGAAACGTATGGACGTTTTCTACGAGAAGTGTCAGACTTAGGGATGTTATGTACTATTAAGCCAATGAAACCTACTGCAAAATAGAGCATAGGCCAATAGTGAACCCAAACCCAACAATAACCTAGTCCAAAAATGAACCCAAACGAAAATCGAGCCGAACCATGGCAATCAAAAGTCTAGCCCAGCCCAATGGTGAATACAAACTAAGCCCCTATTTAGTTTTGATTAAAATTTGATTTTAATCTAAGTCAAACTCAAACAATCAATATTAAAAACATTTTTTATGAGTCCCACAACAATCCCCAAACTCAAATTAAAAGGCAGCCTAAACCCAAACCAAATAATAACTAGATGAAGTCTGATAAGTGCGTTTTGCGCACTTAATTATGCGACAAAACATGATTAATTATTGATATAAATGTTTGATTATGACTTAATCCGATATGAATAGTGTTTGTAGGCCTACTTTGATGGAATTAATGAAATGTGCGCGAAAAAGATGAAAATGACCAAAATTGAAGGAAATGAAAGTTCGGGGACTAAATTGCAATTATTCATAAGTTGACCCGAACGATGAATCAAGCATGGAATCTCGCTAAGAATCTAATTGTCAATAATATGGATGGTTAGAGGAGGATGGAAGAGGAAGAAAAGTCAAAAGTGGAATGAAAAGAAGATTGAAAATCAATTTGCACTAGAGCGAAAATTCTACCATGCTATAACATGAGAATATACCTTGCAATAGCCCAGACTTCAATATAGATTTTTAGGAAGCATTTAATTTGTCCATGCTATAGCATGAGAATATACCTTACGATCGCAAGACATGTTTCTAGCGCGAGAAAATTTTGTTTCTTTTTCCGATCCAACCACTTATGGAATGATATCTTGGGACTCTATTAACCCTAAACTCATCCAGAATTGAGGGTTACACATTTTTAGAGAGAAAAACACCATTGAAGAGCAAGGAGAAAGACTAGAGTAAGGGTTTCACTTCAAGATTCAAACTTTAATTTCTAGTTCTTTGGTGATGTCTTCTATTTATTACTTTCATTGTTGGTTTATTTTATCCATGTTAGGCTAAATTTTTTTATGTACTAGGTGAACGATGAATCTCGCATTTTGATCTTTTAATTTCTATTTTACAATTTGATATTTAAACACGTTCGATGGATGTTGAATGATTTATATACATTACTTTTTCTCTACAATTATATGCGCAATAGTTGTATGAGTGTGGTGACTTATTTTAAGCATTCGAAAGAAAGGAAATAAGCTTGACAAGGTATAAATTATCGTTTACTTCATAGAGGATAGAAACATGCCGATATACTTTACGTGAATCTTCAAGTGTTTACAAAACGTCATGTATTCTTGTATATTACATTTGTCATAGAAATATAGTCAAATGATATGCTAGATGGGTTCAATTCTACTCGAAAGAGATTGTTGAAAAAGTTAGAAACATTGATTCTTCAACCAATTCAGCGTATTGTCAAATTGTGAAATAGGGGTTAAAAGGGAACTTTGCTTGGTGATTCGGGATCCTAATGCACTTTTTCATATATTAGTTTCATTCAAAACTATTATATTGAAACGCCATTTTTGCATTTATTTTGTTATTATATTTTAATTTGCATGCTAGTGTTAGTTTAGTCATAGAATCACAACAACACATCTCAATTTTAATGGATTCGGTTAAGGTCGCGATAATAAAAATCAAGTTAAATCAATTCTCGTGGGAACGATACTCGAAATTCTAGGATTTCCACTTTATTACTTGTCAACGAACCGTGCACTTGCGGCAATTTAAATCCGAAACATATTTTCGTGAACAAAGCCCAAATGGTAACACAACCTAACAATGAAATGAACCTTAACAAAAACAAAAGCTCATGCCACGTAAACCCAAACCTAAAAATAACCCAATCCATGAGTGACCCAAAAACAAACTAAGCCTAACAGAATCAAAACCCAAATTAAAGCCTGGATAATTATGAACCCAAGCACAAACTAAAGCCCAAATCAATAGTGCTCAAACCCAAACAATAACCCAGCCCAACAGTGAATTCAAGTGATCCAAACCTTTGAACCTATACCAAAACTAAACCTACACCTAACCCAAGCCCAAACCCCAAATAATAACCTAGATTAATAAGGGAAAAAAAATCATAAATCAGGTGTATAATTTACATCAATCCACAAATCAGGTTATAGTTTGAAAATTCAAAATTCAGGTATATATATATTTTAATTAAATATAATAAAGTCATAGTTATACAATTAATGGTCACAAATACATAATTATAGGTCACAATTTATTTATTGGCTACATCATTAAATTAATTAATCACAATTTATTTGTCGGTCACAGATTTTTAAATTTGTTGGTTACATATTATTTTTTAGTCACATATTATCGGTTGACAGTGAATTACTCCCAACTGATTTGGAAATTGAACGGACTTTTCATCGAAGACAGAGAATAGCGAGAGCAGCACAGCAGGAAAATCAAGAGCTAATATAAATGGCTGATCAACAACTGCAACCAATTGTAGAACCTGCAGCTTCAGTCAATGCTGAAGCAGACGCTGATGGGGATGCTTTGCTTGGTGACCTTTTATCACCGTTTGTTATTTAGAGCCAATCTAGCATTGTCTACCCAGCATTCGAGCAGCCGAACTTTCAACTGAAGACAAATGTCATTCAACTCTTTCAGAATGAACATCAATTCTACGGGACAGTCAACGAGAATCCACACACACATTTATCCCATTTCTTGGATATGTGTCAACATTTCAGGTACCAAGGGATATCAGAAGATGCAATCAGACTGAGGCTGTTCCCACCCACTCTTAAGGATAAAACACTTGAATGACTCGATTCACTTCCGGTGGCGAGTATAACTACTTGGAATGACCTGACTCATAAATTCGGCACCAAATACTTCCCACAAGCCAAAGTAGCGAGAATGAGGCACGACATATCAATATGTTGTGTTTTCTCCAATGCTCAAATGTGTGTTTATAAAGATAGAAAACTGAAGTAATTGCCCACACCATGATCCAGTATTAGTTTCAATTTTAATGGTTAGTATTAATGAAATTGTTAATACTGGACAGTTAAAACAATCATATTCTATTGGCTAGTTGACTCATTAAATAATTTCGAAAATGATGAAAAAATAAAATAATTATTATTAGAATCAAGAAAGCCTAAGAACTCAAGGCCTAATAAAAAACCTTTTAATATAATGAGTGAGGTGTGACTCGAACCCCTGACGTTCCACACAAATTTCACACTTTTCACCAGTTGGGCACTTCATCTTAATTAATTATTTTTTTCACATATTATATTATTTTATAAATATCTAAAAGCCTGAATTATTTGATGGAAAGAATTTTAAGAGATGACAAATGAAATTGCGATTTTATTTGACAACTCTTAAAGTTATAGATGCTATTGAATTTGATAAACTTGTTTTTGAAATTGCTGATAAGCCTACTGATAAGGAAATATCAAATTTAACTAATTGGGAACATAAAGATTATATGTGCAGAAATTATGTTTTGAATTGCTTGACGTTGTATTTATATGATGTTTACTGATCGTGTAAATCTGCTAAAGAATTATGGAAATCATTAGAAAAGAAATATGCAACTGAAAATGCTGGAACTAAGAAATTTGTTGTGGGAAAATTTCTAGATTTTAAAATGGATGATATTAGAACGATGGTAAGTTAAGTTGAAGAATTACAGATTATAATTCACGAAATTATTGCTAAGGGATACAAAATCTGTGAGGGTTTTCAAGTGTCTGCTATAATTGAAAAATTAACACTTTCTTGGAAAGAGTATAAAAACAGTTTGAAACATAAAAGAAAAGAAATGTCATTAGGTGATTTGATTATCATAATTAGGATTGAAGAGGATAATAGAATGGCAGAACGTAGGGAGAGACCAGATTTGGGTACAAATGTCAATCTTATTGAATGAAGTTCTGATAGTAAGAAAGCTATTGGAAATCTTATCAAAATCCAGAACTTTAAAGGTAGAATCAAGGAGAGGCAATTCATAGGAAATAACAATCGGTCTAAACCTCAATTTAAAAATAAAAATGTTGGTGATTGTTTTGTTTGTGGTAAACCAGGCCACTTTGCAAAGAATTGCCGAAATAGGAAAGGAAAATATGTGAAGCATCAGACATATATAGTAGATGGGAATCTTTCTGCTATGGTGACAAAAGTTAATCTAGTAAGCAACATGACAGATTGATGGATAGATTCTGAAGCTACCAAACATATCTGTTGCACGAGAGGTGCATTTTCTTCATTCACTCCTACTAGTGATGGAGAATGTCTGTTCATGGGAAATGTTTCCTCCTCCAAAATCGAGGGAAAAGGAATCGTGACACTTAAATTTACTTTTGGAAATATTCTTAGTTTGAAGGATGTCCTGTATGTACCTGATATTAGGAAAAATCTAGTGTTTGGATCTATTTTAGTCAAAAAGGGATTTAAAATTGTATTTGAGAGTGATCAAGTTGTACTGTCTAAGAGTGGCACTTTTGTTGGGAAAGGGTATGCAGATGAGAGTCTGTTTAAACTAAATGTTTATGTGATCAATAATAAAGCTTCTACTTCTTCTGTTTACTTGCTAGATTCTTATGATTTATGGTATGCAAGAGTTGGACACGTTAACATGAATTCTATTAAAAAATTAATGAGATTGTGAAACATTCCCAAAACTGATAATTTTCCAAATACTAAATGTGAAATGTGTGTTGAATCTAAGTATGCTAGAAAACCATTTCCACATGTTAATAGAACTATTTCAGTTTTAAGTTTAATACATTCTGATTTTTGTGATTTAAAAGGACATGTTACTCGTGGTGGAAATAAATATTTTTTAACTTTTATTGACGATTATTCTCGATATTGTTACATTTATCTTCTTAAGAGTAAAGATGAAAGTTATTCAAAATTTATTTCTTATAAAACTGAAGTAGAAAATCGGTTAGACAAAACGATTAAAGTTTTAAGATCTGATAAGGGAGGAGAATATTCAGGTGAGCTTGATCAATTTTGTGTTGATAATGATATTATTCATGAGACTACTCCACCATAATATCCCCAATCTAACGATGTAGTTGAAAGGAAAAATAGAACTCTAAAGGATATAGTCATTTTAATGCTAAACTCTTCTGGATTACCTTTTAACATATAGGGGGAAGCTCTTCTTACTGCATGTTATATTCTTAACAGAATCCCAAGTAAGAAAAATGATAAATCTCCTTATGAATTGTGGAAAGATGGAATACCTTCATATAAATATCTTAAAATGTGGGGCTGTTTAGCCAATGCATCTATTCCAGCACCTAAGAAAACTAAACTTGGCCCAAAAACTGTTGATTGTGTGTTCATATGCTATGCTCTTCACAGTAATGCTTATAGATTTTTAGTCATTGACTCTAAAAATATTTTGATTGAAAAGAACACAATTTTTGAAACTAGAGATGCAAATTTTTTTGAAAATAGATTCTCTTTTAAAGAAAAGTCTGTAAGACCAATTAACTCTCCTAGTGTTCCTCCTAGTGTTAGAGAGGAGCCTATCGAATTCGAAGAAGCTAAACTTAGAAGAAGCAAAAGACCTAGGACTATTACTTCTTTTGGTCTTGACTTTCTAACCTACTTAGTAGATGATGATCCTAGTACATTTGATGAAGCTATGTCTTCGCCAAATTCTATATTTTGGAAGGAAGCCATAAATAGTGAATATGATTTCATTATGTCTAATAATACTTGGGAATTAGTAGAGTTGCCTAAAGGATGTAAAATCATTGGGTGTAGATGAATATTTAAGAAAAAACTTAGACCTAATGATTCGATTGATAAGTTTAAAGTAATTACTTTAACCCAATCACATTATGTAGAAAAAGTGCTTAAGAAGTTTAACCAATACAATTGTATTCCTGCTAAAACACCTTATGATGCAAGCCGTCAATTGAGAAAACATTCAGGTCCTATTGTTTCTGCTTTAGAATATGCTAAAGTGATCGGTAGTCTCATGTATCTCATGAATTGTACCAGACCTGATATAGCATATGCTGTCGGTAGACTTAGCATGTATATTAGTAATCCTAACAGTGAACATTGGGATGCTCTCATTCGAGTCTTGAGGTATTTAAGATACACTCTCTGGGGAATACATTATACTAAATTTTCTGCTGTACTTGATGGATATTGTGATGCGAATTGGATTTTCGATACCAATGAAACTAAATCTACAAGTGGATATGTATTTATATTAGCATGTGGTGCTGTATCGTAGAAATCCACTAAGCAAACCTGCATTACGAGATATACTATGGAATCAAAGTTCACAGCATTGGATAAGGCAGGTGAAGAGGCTGAATGATTAAGGAATTTTCTTACGGATGTTCCTTTGCGGTCCAAACCACTTCCAGCTATCTATGTCCATCGTGACAATCAAGCAGCTATTGCAAGAGCTCAAAATTCATCCTACAATGGAAAGTCTAGACATATTCGTAGGAGGCACAATACTGTGCGTCAGCTGCTTAAGGATGAGGTTATAGCTATTGACTATGTGAAGTCAAGTGATAATATTGCCGACTCATTAACCAAAGGATTAGCTAGAGAGCTAGTTCAAAAAACATCTAGGGGGATAGGGCTAAAGCCTATTACAAACTAGATCACCTATAACGGAAACCCAACCTTGCGATTGGAGATCCCATGGACAAGGTTCAATGGGATAACAAAGTTATCGGTGTGGTCTGTGGGGCACTACATTGAATTTATTTCAAACCCTTCCCTATGATGAATAGTACCAACTGTACTGATTACAGGATGAGCAAATGCTCTTAATGCTTACTATATCTAATATTCAGTGGAGTATTTAAATACAGCGCACCCTTGATAGAATCACCTATTTGAGTGTGGAAGTGGGGCATCTTCCTATGGGAATTAAGGCTAATTCTCTAGAGCACTCAAAGAAATCAGGAAAGTTCACGGTCGAAATGAACACAGTCGCGAGAACTCAATGATTGTTTTAGAAGTCACGTGTGTGTTCTATTGTCTCAGTTTGCAACCATAATTGTGGAGTTCAAGACATAGTTCACTTTACAGTTAGCAAATTCAATAGAATATTCAAAGCCAAGGTTCAAGTCGATAAACACCTAAGCCTGCGTGATTTCTACCGTACTCCAGAATAGTATTTATATTCATCTTAGTTCTTTCATTTGGAGGATTGTTAGATATTTATACAATAAATATAATATGTGAAAGAAAATTATTAATTAAGATGAATTGTCCAACTTGTGAAAAAGTATGAAATTTGTGTGGGACGTCAAGGCTCGCCTCACGCATTATATTAAAATGTCTTTGATTGAGCTTTCTTGATTTCAATAATAATTATTTTATTTTTTTAATCATTTTCGAAATTATTTAATGGGTCAACTAGCTAGTAGTATATGACTATTTTAACTGTCCACTATTAACAATTCCATTAACACTAACCATTAAAATTGAAATTAATACTGGATCATGGTGTGGACAATTACTTTAGTTTTCTGCCTATATAAACACACATCTGGACATTAGAGAAAACACAACAAAAGCGAAATTATATCTTCATATTCAGTAAAAAATATTATTCTCATACTTATATATTTTCTGAAGTACACTTGAGAGTTCTGAAAACAATTTGTGATTACTGTACAATTGGTTTATTTGATCGTTGTATCCTGATGGTGATTGTCCAAAGAGGTTGCAGCAGTTATCGACGGACAATTTCGTTTTAGGATATCGTGTTGTCACAAGACTCGATTAGTCGATAAATTTTTCTTCACTTTACTGTATTGGAATTAGCAACATATCTAACACTATGTGCCCCCAGTAAGGCTGGTGTTTGATGACAATGCTTATCGCCATATGCCATTCACGCGTGTGGCAAAGGAGGATGTGGAAGAAAGGTACAGTGGAGTGGTTAAATACCAGTAATCTAGTGGCATTAATTGATAAATAAATGAAAATTAGGGCCTTTTAAGGAATAAGGTGAAAATGGTCTCATCTCGTTTTGATTATCTAGAATTCTGTATGTGGTTAAACGTGAGAAAGAGGTAATAATTCATTTAGAGCGGCAGTAAAATCCAAAATCACTTGTGCGCAAGAGATTCACAGCGCAACAATCATAAGAATATAAACGGTTTCTCCTCTAGCAAATTAATCAGAAATCGAGATTCTAAAGCTGCACTCGATTCAATTCTTCCACATTTGATGTGCTTGTGATGTAATTTTTCACAGTGTATTGTTTTTATGAGTTTCTAATGTGGTTTAGGTTTCGAGAATGATATTGTATACGTGATGACTCCAGACCTTATGGAGGAGCTTGCGGTGAGGTTGCTATGGTTAGTGTTTGATTTTTTGCATTTCCTTTGATAAAATTTTATTATGATTTTGGCACATTTCATCTTCTTTATGAAATGTTAAACCAATACTTTCTTCCAATATTGTTAAGCTTGAATATTTATTTGACATTAAAATCAATCTACAGTGTAATTGTACTATCTTTGTTTTCCATGATATTACTTTGATAAAATAAGCCTCAGTTTGATGGCCATTATTGAGAAAATAATGTTTTGAACAGTGATTTTTAGGAGAATGTATAGTTAAAAAGTAGAAAAAAAATTGGGTTTGCGAGTATAATATTTTATTGTGTGAATATGCGGTTGAAAACGAGCATGTAGAAAAAAGATTTTTCAAATAATGGTCGTCAAACTGGGGCTAAAAGGGATAAAACCGAAGTGTAAATTCTATCGATTAGCTTTTCCAGCTTTAAGGTCTATCGTTGTTTCTTTATTGTCGTGAGCATAGGTCAGGACATTGGCTAGGATTTTGGAAGTAGATGCAAGGAAGCGAAAAGATTGAAGCCAGTAGCTGGTGTTGTGGGCAACAGGGGCTGAAGCTTCCAAAGGTCGCACAAATATATGATCACGCATGCTCCAGTTCGCATCTACGCTCAACTGACATTTTTGTATGTTTTAACGTCTGTGTACAGCAGGGAAGCACGAGTATTGCTTCCACAATTGTTAAGCTGCACAAATGTTGTTCCTGGAAAAGGTACATTCTCAATGCTATAACTGGAATTCACTTCTTGGTTTCCAAGCCACTCTTTCGACAAAAGGGTCCATTTTATTTTAATGACAGAGATTGGGAAGAATCTGTGTTGTAGTGGAACAAACAAATAGATGAACATGTCAGCATGCAACTCTTAGTTGTAGCTGTTCAGAGGCAGGTTTCCTTCAAATGAATGTTAGTGTATAGTATTAGTAGATTGTCAGTGATGTAATACAGGTTTTCCATTTATGCTG
Source organism: Fraxinus excelsior (assembly GCA_019097785.1). NCBI lineage: Eukaryota > Viridiplantae > Streptophyta > Magnoliopsida > Lamiales > Oleaceae > Fraxinus > Fraxinus excelsior. The sequence goes on along the minus strand of CM032633.1, from coordinate 9,004,351 downwards.
ATCAGGTTTATTGATTCTACTGATTCACCAGTTAATTCACCTATTCACTTTGAGTGGAGAATAATTTGCCAAAGATGTCAACATTAGATATAGGCCTTTCACACTGTAAGAAATAGCATCAGCAGTCTATCTATGTTGATAGTTATTGTATACCTAACATGAAAGTATTTTGGGCCTTTCACACACACTTCAACTTTTCTCCTTTTTGGTAATTAGGAATAAAGAGTTCAGTTCACCCCACTTTCATTTGGAGAAAATCATCATAATTTCCAGCATCAGCCTTTTGTACTGTTATTCTAAAGGAAACTATGTCTTCCATAGCATTGAGAAATCTGGTAATATTTTGCTTTGGGAATAAGGGATACAACACTGCATTTATGTAGACATATTTTTCATTTGGCACATGCATTATAGACCCAGCGATTTGTACAGTATTGACAATACTTGTATATGTTAATTATTTGACAGTGGACTTGGCATAAAATTAGCTTCGGGGTCAAATATTAGGCATACTACAGCTTCATCCAATCGACTTAACTATTTACTTCTTCAGTTCACAACTTCCTAGGGAATCAAATCTTTATCTTTGACATAACATTCAACAAAAGATTGATTGCAAATATGCGTTGGATCTGAATATGGATGAGGCTTGGTCCACCTTTGGCCTTTTAGATATGGATTGAAAGAGAGAGAGACTCTGTAAGGTCTCATTACGTGAAATTAACTTGAAAAGCATAGGCCACTTTCTGCAGCTTTATTGATTATAAAGCCCATAAGGCTCCCTTCAGAGGCAAGGGACGATTAAATGATTAATCAATGTTTTAGTATCAAAGTTACTTCCTTTTATTTTGCAATGATTACTTTATAGGGCAAGATCATGTATCACTTGTTTTTAAGGTGGATTATGGGAGTAGAATATGCTATTCTTGGCGTAGATAATTTCTTAAAATGTCATCTTTGAGTTATAATGTACAAAGTGCTACCGTCCTGCATTTCATGCTGTAAATGGCTTAATATTTAATAGGCAGAGGTCAATTTGTACCACTTGATGTGTGATCCATTTGTCTTAGCAAGGCTTTTTCAAAACATCATTTTGGTTATGTTAAGCCAAGTTATCTGTTCGTATCTACAGCCTATATACAAGTTGAACGTAGCCCTATGATCATGGTGTATTTATGTTAAACCTGAATGTATATCGAAAGAGGATTTACAATATGTTTGATTTCCTTGATGTTTTATCTCGGTTTATTTTTGCAACCTGCCTGAAATTTCTACCTTTTAGCCATTTATACTTTTTTATGCAGTTTCATCTTGTGATGCTTTTACAGTTATCACGTACACAAAAGAAAAATATATGGTTAAAAGCTTATAACATTATCATTGCAAATATATCTATAATGCAACTGTATATGCGATATGTAGTTGGAAATAGAAAAAGGAATAGGAAAAATGGAAAATAGATTCGACTAGAGTTTCACATCCCCTGCTTCTGTGAAACCTGCAATAATCAGGCCCTTTTAGTTTCAAACTTCAATAAATTATTGTACAGTGTGGTGTCTAAGAAATTTATGACCGAAGCATGAATTTAAGTTAGACCTATTTGAGATGACTTGGTTATGAAGTGAATACCAGGATACAATGTGTTTTAGGAAATAGTAATTTTACGTTAACTAATTTCTCTGTTTCCTGTCTGAGCAAATGCTAGTGTGAACTTGGTATATCTTTTGTATTAATGAGTTTAGGAATTATTGACATTTCAAAGTGAGATGGCTTAATCATTAGTTCATTTTAAGTGGAAGACAGACAAAGAAAGATTCCTAATAAGCAACTTACTCAATATAAATTAAAGAGGACCATATTACTCTTAAGCGGTATCATTAACTTTTGTGGGGTTCAATGGTCTCTCATCATTTTGTATTAGTAACACTCCTAAGTTATCACAAGCAATTACTGGCATTTGACAAGACATGTTTGTTCACCTGTAAATGGCTGAGTATTGAATGAAGTTGATTTTCCTTGATGAAACTCCATGCCATAGAGATTTTGTAACTCGGGATCCCAGGTTGAATGCTGAATTTGCTGTATTTTGAATTGTTTGTAAGAATTATTGGTCATTGAGGATATAAATTGTAATTACCTGAAGATGAAAATGAAGAAATACTTGCATTTAAATTGGAAGATTCAAGGAATATCTCTGGCATTGTTACCGGAGCACTGATGGTTCTCCGAAGTATTACATCAGGAAGATTTACACCCACTTCTGGACCATAACATGAAACTCCTTGTGGTAATGAGTTGAACTGAAGGTGAGAAGGATTAATGACGTCGGACGACACCCCAACTGTGGGAATGCTAGATGTCCCAGCTGGAAACATCTGTAGGCATTAAATGTAAGAATCACTTCAAAACAGAAATCACTTTTAATAATTCTATCTGTTTTAGTTATAAGATGCTAGCACAATACTGAAAATTGTCTTTACCTCTTTAGCTATGAAGTTTTCTATGTTAAATTCAAGGCTTTGATTGATTGCAGCGAGTTTCATGGAGAGGAACTGTCACGAAGATAGAACACTAATTTCAATATTTTTGCGGATACACGAATATGTGATGAAATATGATCATTGATAGTTGTACCTCTACTTGTCTTTGAAGAGATTGGACGTAGTTGATGATTTCGTCCAGCGTTCCAGCTTTCCCAGTGATCTTATTGCATCCAGGTACTAGACCTTGCAGGTACTTCATTCTTTCACTAATTTTTTCCCTCCTTACCTGCATAATTAACACCATTTACTGTGTAGAACGCACAATACGCAAATAGAAAATACTCTTAAAACAGATCAGTTGAAGTTGAACATACTCTTTCTGCCAAGCTGTGGCTGTCAGTGGCTTGCCCACGTCGTGCTCGAACGTGAATGTAGTCGAGCTTTGGAATCTCAGAGAGCTTTGAATTTCCCTTCGAATTATCGGCAGAAGTTTCTTTGTTGTTGTTGTTACTAGTCGTGGTGGTGGTGGTGCTCTTACTGTTGTTATTTTGCTCTGTGATCTTAGAATCCTCTTCTTCTATATATCCCTTGGCCTTTTTCTCTCTGTTTTGTTCTCCTGCAACGACCTGATTATGTCCCAAAAGTTTTGATTAACACTTAATTTGAAATGAAGTAGCATTTAATGATAGAAATTACAGTAAGCAAATCATCAGAAGTAATAAAGATGCTATTACGGGATATTCACCTTAAGATCCCTAGTCTTATAGGACTTCCTCTTCTTGAAACTCTCTCTACCGGCTGCAGAGCCCAGCTTTTCCAGCTGGGCCGCCTCCTTTCCTTTGTTAGCAACTGCTGCCGCCTCTGGCATTGCCGCAGCCACTGCTGGTGGGCAGCTGGCGGTTCTTGGAATCGGGTAGTTCATTTCAAACTTAGACCCGTTTCCATATACACAACCAGCATAATTCAAACTACTCTCAGCTCTGCAAAAATGATTCCTTACATCTTCTATACCCGGGTCCGGTTTCATCGCCTGAGCCACGAGTTCTCCAATGCCTTGATCAGTCTCAACCAAACCTTGAAATTGTTGATCTTCAACAGAAGGCACAGAAAACATACTCAACCGATAATCTTCATTCAGATGAGTACCTGATTGCTGTTGCCACTTCATATTCATCCGTTGTCTCTCGAGCACTCTCATTGCAATACCAGCACCACCATTATTTCCGGCGATATTAGCCGGAATGGTGAGGCAGTGTATCATCTCCGGTAAAGCCCCTCTATTCATTAGCAAATTCTTTTTCAAGAGAATGATCAAAAGTTCAAAAACCACTTCAAATAAGTGAAAAATATGCTTTAACAAAAGTGATAGCTAGGTAGTGTTTGTACTAACAAGAATAGGCTCTCTGCACTTCTAGTGGCCTAACTTAGGTCCTCTCAAATCAACATGCAACCTAGAGAAATATGTAAATGGAGATTAAAGTGTAGGAATAGTAGGGCTATATATAAATGGAGAAAAAATTGGCCGGTTCGGGTCTGCCAATGACTGTCGGAATCGGGTCATGAACCGGTGGAATAAATAGGAAGATAAATGAAAGGGAGGGAATCTGGGGCAAAGAGCCATCGGATGTAACCATAACCAGAGTCCATGTTGGGTGGGGCCATTTTGACATGACTAGCCACGTGAGCATGTTTTAGTAGCCGCATTCAAGTCCTTATTGAGCTTTCTTCTCAAATTCATCATTGAATAATTTGAATTTTTTTACTCCGACGTTTGATCCCCATTTTCTTTTCGATCATACAATTTTTCATAAAATAATTTTACATATAAACTTAAAACATTTCCTTATTATCTAACCACACATTCTCCAAAAAAAATTCACTATTTCCAAACACTCCCCCCCCCCCCCCCACCCTCTCCCTCCAAAATATGGATCTTGAACAAGAGCTAAGGGTGTGTTTGAGCCATATTTTTATGAAAAATGAATTTTGTAATAGTGATTAAACAGTAGGGAAAATTTTGGAATTATGTGCAAAAATATTTCCTTGAGATAATGTATAATTAAATTTTTTTTAAAAAAATAATGGAGCTCAAACATGGACTTCGTATATTTCTTAAATTTTATTTATTCAACTTGAATATGCAACCTTGACAAATTGAGTAATATATTCATCAGTATCACCGATTTAGGTTGCAATAAGCTCACTGATTCATTTTCAACTTCATTGGACAATGAATCAAGAAATCTACTGCCATTCAGATTGATATGATTAAAATTATTCTAACAAATATTAGGTATTAATTTCAATAAATTATTTTTCTTCAATTCACTTCATTCATTGATAGGACCATTGAAAAAACAGAAAATGGAATTTTGTTACTTGTCAGCTAGGGCATGGCTATCTTGGGTTTCGATGCACAAACTTCTTGGCAAGATCAAATCAAGAGTAGCATTTGATTAAGAAAATATAATTAAAAATTAGTATAGAAACGATAGGTATACTGATTTGGTATACTTTGAAGTTTGAAGACATCTTTGGTGCAATATCATGGATTCTGTTATTTGCTAAGCCAAAGAAATTAAATGCTTCAAGCCTATTCAGGGCTTGTTTGGTAGGGCTTCTTCTTTTGTTTCTACTTTCTATGAGAAAGCTTTCTTAGAAAGTTATCTTATTTCATTTTTTGAAAAAAAAAAAAAAAATCTTCTAACTAAATAAAAGCATTTCTAAAAAAATTATTTAAATGTGTTGGGGAAAAAAAAAAAATTAATCATAGAAACAACTTTTGACCTTTTAAAATCCTTCCAATTGGTCATTTACCTTTGCATGTCATTGTAGGAACCGTTTGAGACTAATCGAATCATAAATATAACGTAAAAACGGGGATGTTTGGTAATTTAGAGAAATTCTAGAAAGTAAGTGTCATAATTTCACGCTCTTGAGGAAAACGTTCCCAACACGTATTGTAATCGACTTACCACGTAGATTGTGTCTATTACGTGATATGGATCGCGTGAGCAACATAATCAATATAATTACATAAACCTTAGCTAAAGATTGTGCAGATGTTAAAGGCTTGTTAGTCTTACCAAAAATGGAATAAATATTATATAGGGAAAATTGCATCAACAGTCCCAACCTTTTTTTAATTTTTTATAGACTTTACTCCAACCTTTAATTTGTGTCAGCAAAGATCTCCAATCTTTCATAAATATGTAGCTAAAGTTCAAATTGATGGAAACCGTTCATTTGACAGTTAGTTGACCAATATTTTGCAAAAAACTGATATTTTGATCATTTTAAGTATGGACATTTTCGTCAATTCCACGACAGCATTCTATTTTGCAATATAAATACAATTATATATTAAGGGATAATTGAATCAAAAAACAAAAATTCAAACCAAAAGGTTATCTTCTTCACCTCATCCACCCCACCACAAAACCAAACTCAAAAAACTCACCACCGTCAATCGGTCAATTGGCCGCCACCATCGTAAGCCTTAAATTGCCACCACCACCATCAAACCAAAACAATCACCATTAAACCGTCAAACCCATCTTTTCTATTGTGAAGAGGAAGAACCTAAAACACGATGGAAAGAAAAACCATCGAAGATCAAAATTAGAAAACATTTGAAAACCAGATTCTAGAAATGATCGTGAAGCATCTAGAGAAAATTAGAAAAAAAATTAATAAAAAATCACAGAAGATCAAAATCAACAAGAGTTGGCGGCCACCCAATCCAGAAAAACCATCGGTCACCTAATTCCTCGGAATTTCTTGCTTAGCGACGGTCTTTATGCGCAAATCACCACCTACAGTCACACCCATGGTCACGCCTTATTGCCGATAGTCCTGCCAACTCTAGGCGAGCATATTCATAGTGGAACATCATCAAATATCCATTTGGACCTCAACTGCATATTTATAAAAGGTTAGGGACCTTCGTTGATACAAATTGAATGTTAGGGTAAAGTCTACAAAGTTTGAAAAGGTTAGGGACCGTTGTTACAATTTTCCCTATTAAATAAATTAAACCAACTTTTTAATTAAAGCCCCAACTTTTCCTTTAAAAAATTGCTGGAAAAAATAACTAAAAATAGGGTATTATAGGATAATATTAGTGGACCTCAAGGTGTATATAGTCTACACAATCCTTTTCAGGCGACAAACATAATCCAGGGGAGATTTTATTTCATTTTCATACTTTCTTAGTCAAATCTTATTGGGCTATATCATTTGATTTCATGGATTGATTGAATGAATAAAATAACGGCATTTTGCTGCTAAAAGTGATAAAATTGTTGATTTTGACTTGTGATTTTAATCATTCTCAAATAGTAGGGGCTAAATATAGGATCGAGCGTTTCGATTCTCATACTTACGTTCTTTGATGTATCGTTTAAGTATAAGAATATAATAACGTATTTTTATAGGTAAATGAATAATAGGTTGAGATTTTTTATATCATATAATTAGCAGCATCGCGTTTCCCCGTAAAAGAGATAATAAGTCAAATTTGGTAGGTTTGTCATTAATAAATTGACAAATGTAATGTATTGTTATAGCCACTAAAATGGCCGAAGTTGCAAAATATCTATGTTAGCGAGTATAATGACATTACTTAGTTATCATAATAAGATATTATGCCATTGTTTGGTATTGATTTAAATTAAATTTTAATTTGAGTTAAAGTCAAATAATCAATATTAATCACATATTTTTATGGGTCCCACACATTTCAAATTTTTTTTTTTTTATCAAAATCTTTTAAAAATCTAATTTTAATCTCCACCAAATATGAGATATATATCTTAACAGCCGTAATTTGATTTTGTTTCATCCTAGGTATATGATAGGTTTATTGTTTTGACAAAAGTGGTCAAATATGCAATAACAACATAAAAAGTTGGAGAAATAAATGAAATTCTTGAAAATTGTCACATCTCACAAATATATTCTTGCCCTAATTTCCTTGAAATCAATCTTTTATTAGTTGACAATGCTAGGTAATAGTGCCCTAATTTCTCTGTTGCAAGTAAGGGACTTTGACATAACCCATTCTTATCATGGCTTAATTGAATAATGAAATTAATTCATTAAAATTCAAACCCTAGATCAGTTGAGAGCAGTGATACCAAAGATAGCATGTATGAAATTGGTGGAACCAGTACAGAGAAGATGAAGGCAACTTCCATTATCCCCCTTTGGGCCCAGCCCGGCCCACTACTTTATCTGTGAAAATATAATATAGATATATGGGGGTGGAGTGGGGTGAACCAATGGCATACAAATGACCCATGTTGGCCCTATGCAAAAACCAAATGGGATCTGTCTTTATCTCAATACTTCAATCACTTTCTAATGTCTACTAATTCAAAAGAAAATTAACTATTCATGCAGTGCCACTAATTTTCTCAGTTTTTTTCTTTTCCATCTTTATGCTTCTATTTTATAAAGCCAAGTCTATACATGCATGGAATGATTTCACTTGTATATTTTGTATGGAATCATCCTAGCCCACAAAGAGAAGTCTTTTTCACTAATGCTTAGAATTGTTGGAAATGTAATTTAATTGAATGATTCATTCTATGTTTAACAGCTTAATTTTTTAGACGTTGTTGATGCAGCGCGGGAGTTACAATAATGTTTTTACGAACTAGAATGTGCTCACGAAAAGGTAATTTGCAAGGTACATACACTCTACGACTTGTAACTTTTTTTTTTACTAGTCATTTTTTTTTCTTTAGTATTAATAAACTTATTTTATTCTATTAGTTTTAAGGGTATTTTGGTTAATTATGTTATTCTAGGGTTTTTATGCGTGAAAATTTATTATTAGCTAAACAGGAAAATAAAAATACTTCAATACAAATTTGATAAAGTTTAGTAGTTTATTGAATCAATCATACGTCCTCTCAAAATCCTATCCTGAATGGGATGAAATGGAGGCAACAAAAAATAATAAAGATGGTTGATGGGGGTGATAGGGTTCCAATGAAACCTGCCAGGTTTAGCACCAGATCCAAAGTTCCAAGGAAGTATCTACTCGTGCTCCCGTATATCACGCACGTGTATAGAATTAAGTCCGTCTCGTTATTCTCAAAATTCATATTTTCAACACTTATTTTTAAACACATATTTTTCTATAAAATAATTTTACCAATATCCTTCTAACTCCACTGAGCTTAGGGTGGGCAAAAACCAATTCAAACGGGTCAAACCGACTGACCGACCAACCCAACCCATACTGATCATTTTTTATTGATTTTTTAAATTCAATTGGGTTGAAAAATCAAATTTGAAGTCGGGTTGAGTTGGGTCTCGAATTATGAATTAAAATTTGACCCGACCCAACCCGACCTTGATGAATTAAAAGATTTAATAATTAAAATGGAAAAAATTAAGTAGACACAATAGTTGATATAAAAGAAGGATTTAGAATGTACAAATGTCCCATTTTTTTTACGTAGGCTGATTGATATGAATATTATGTATAGATGCAAAATAATTAGACGATAAACTAAAAATGAAGAACGTGATAATGAAATGAAAAAATCTCAAAAAAAAAAAAAATTATAAATAGAAAATGCTCGCTCCATAGTTTCAAACTTATTTATAAATTAATTTTCAAAAAGAATTCCTTATATATGTTAAAAGTAAAAGAGATTTTCAAATAATTTCAAACTTTAAAAATTGTTCAAATTCAACAAATAATAACTGATCCAACTTGAGTTTGACCTAAGTTCGAACCGACTAGCCCAACCCAAGCTTGATCGGTTTGGGTTGGGTTTAAACTAGTAATTAGATTGAATTGATTTGATTTTAGATCAAACTGACCATGTTAGGTTCGGTAGTATTGGTTTTATCTAACACAACACAACACAACCCAACCTAACCCACACCTGACCCTAACTGAGCTGCATTCTCCAACATAGACCCCAAACCAAATCTCAACCGTACTATACCAAATTAAATATCTACCACATTACTTTTTTTTTTTATAATTGTGGATGTCCGGGCCAACTTGCGCGCACTTCGACTAATCCCACGGGGCCCTGAAGTTTACAACCGTTTCTCACCTCAGTGGCCATGAGGGGACTCGAACTGGTGACCATTGGGGAGCAAACCCAAATATCTACCACATTACTAAACCTTTGCTGATAATTTTTTACAAATTATGCACAACCTTTGCAAACCCTCAAAACTCCACCTCTACCAAAAAACTTGTTTTAGACAAGATGCGATTTTTTTTTTCAAATTTGGAACATGTCGAACCTGATCAAGTGTTCTAACTGTCTCATCCACCAGCTTAAGTTTGACTCTACCAATATTGGTTATCCAACAAGGTGCGTTGTTTTCCATGATCACAACACCTATCGAAACTGTTTCATATGTTGAAAATAAATATCGATTGAGACACGTATAAAAAGTACAAGTTGTATCCACAATTCAATTCTCGTCGTCAAAATAACCAACACTTCTCCATTACTCAAGTAGTCGACATCGACTTCACATGTAGTTTTTGATTACTTCCCCTTTTGATTTGCAACCAAATTTCATTTATTCTGCAAATTGTTACAATTCCTCTTTATGTGTATTTTTTACAAATTCTGCACAACCTTTGCAAACCCTCAAAACTCCACCTCTACCAAAAAACTTGTATTAGACGAGATGCGATTTTTTTTTCAAATTTGGAACATGTCGAACCTGATCAAGTGTTCTAACTGTCTCATCCACCTGCTTAAGTTTGACTCTACCAATATTGGTTATCCAACAAGGTGCGTTGTTTTCCATGATCACAACACCTATCGAAACTGTTTCATATGTTGAAAATAAATATCGATTGGGACACGTATAAAAAGTACAAGTTGTATCCACAATTCAATTCTCGTCGTCAAAATAACCAACACTTCTCCATTACTCAAGTAGTCGACATCGACTTCACCTGTAGTTTTTGATTACTTCCCCTTTTGATTTGCAACCAAATTTCATTTATTCTGCAAATTGTTACAATTCCTCTTTATGTGTATTTTTTACAAATTCTGCACAACCTTTGCAAACCCTCAAAACTCCACCTCTACCAAAAAACTTGTATTAGACGAGATGCGATTTTTTTTCAAATTTGGAACATGTCGAACCTGATCAAGTGTTCTAACTGTCTCATCCACCAGCTTAAGTTTGACTCTACCAATATTGGTTATCCAACAAGGTGCGTTGTTTTCCATGATCACAACACCTATCGAAACTGTTTCATATGTTGAAAATAAATATCGATTGGGACACGTATAAAAAGTACAAGTTGTATCCACAATTCAATTCTCGTCGTCAAAATAACCAACACTTCTCCATTACTCAAGTAGTCGACATCGACTTCACCTGTAGTTTTTGATTACTTCCCCTTTTGATTTGCAACCAAATTTCATTTATTCTGCAAATTGTTACAATTCCTCTTTATGTGTATTTTCTTACAATAAAAACAAACTTGATTACTGAAATTAGATTTAGACTTGTCACTTTCGTGACCACTGTGAACAAAGGTCATCTCCATCTCTAGCGTCAAATTCAACCAGATGCATCATCTTCTCCTTTAAAAACAAAGTATCATACGCATCTTCAATGGTAAAAATATGACGACTATATAAAATTGTATATCTAAACGAAGTAAACGACAAACACAAAAGAATTAAGGTCAAATTTTCTTCATCATACTTTACCCTAAACTCTCCAAATCATCGACAATTTCTTTAAAAACAACCAGGTGATCATCCTAAGATTTGTCTTATGTCGTGCGATGAGAGTACAACTTAGCTTCGGGCGCAATTTGCTCGTTATACTTTTAGTTATGTACAATTGCTTCAACTTCAACTTCAACTACAATGCAACCATCGTTTTCTCCTTCAAAATGTTTTGAAGAATATTATTCGAAAGATAAAGATGAATTTGTAAAAGTAAGTCTGGTACCACTTTTGGGGGCGGAACGAGGTTATTTGACACGATATAAAGTATTGATCATAACAACAAGATGAACAAAAAAGGCAAGAATTTAATTTGGCGGAGAAATGAAAGATTTTATTTAATTATAATGAAGAAAGAATTACAACAATTGTGATTCTGACTTCTGTAATACAAAACTTGTAAATAAGAGTCTACTATTTATATGCGTGCATGCCAAATCCTAGAAATGGCTCTAGAGATGGAAACGGGGTGAAAACGCGTAAAATAAAGGAAACAATATTTTTTTTAAAAAAAAAAAAAAAAAAGTGAATTTGGACTACAAACCTAACACATATTCCCATAGTCCTTTTTTGTACATTTATATTAAATGAAATATGGGAATCCCTCGGACTAAAATTGTGTCTTTTAATTCAAGTAGCGGCTTTTTATGATATCAAATCATACATACAAGTGCAGGCAGGCTCAAATCCATGAGCTTCGACTCTGTTTAGCCAACTGTTTCTTCAATTTCGAACAAAATTATTACGAGCTCATTTGATGGAACTTCTGATTTTGCTTATTGTAGAAGAATTTCTTCAATTACATGAGTTTCGCATCTAATTAACCAACTCTTTAGCGGTTTCTTCAATTACGAACAAAATTATTATGAGTCCGTTTGACAAAATTTCTACTTTTACTTTTTGTGGAAGAGTTACAAAGCATTTCAAAAAATGTTCGAAAGTAACTTCTTGATCTCAAAAATAATTTTTGAATTTTTAAAAATCCCGTCAAATGGACCTACGTCGTGCGCCGCTTTTGTTCAACTTCTATTTTTGGCATACAAGTTCTGTTACTCCATAAATTTCTGATTCTGAGGTCTGCTGTCAATAAAGCAGAATATAATATGCAAAACAAAGAAAATAAATTACTACTTGATATGTTTAATAAATACGGTCGGAATTTTGCAAAAAAGGTCAAATTTCTGATGCAAAGTAATGTAAAGTATTTACAAACCCTAAATAGGGTTTTTCTGCTTAATGGGGGCCATTTTCGTGGGGTTCACTGTCATGGTTACTTCGGATTTGCGTGGATTAGTAAGGCTTCAATTGAATGTTCCATTTTTATTCAAGAATCGACACAAGTCGAAGATTCAACGACCTCGTGCCAATACCATCATGTAGGGACGGATTCAGGATCAGATTAAAAAAAAAAAAGTTTGCCACATATAAAAAACTAAATGGGTTGGGGACTGAGCCCGGTCCACCACCCCCCCCCCCCCCCCTACATCCACCCATACCATTACTTAAAACTCTGATGATGTTTTGAAAAAAGATAAGCCACATAAAAGTTACATGTATTCATTTAAATGTTACATCAACGACTCTAAGTTGCATTTGTCCGACTATTAGTAAGTTTTATAATTTTGTTAAAAGATGATTGATATTAAGAAAAGAAAATTACTTAAAAAAAGACACGAGGATTGGGGAACGGATTTTTGACAAGAAAACATTGTTCAATTCGACTAAAAATGCTTAAGATTAGGATTTAGGCTTAGACCAAACATTGTCACGTGAAAATTTCAACATATCCACTACAACAAGACATGCTAGATCTCAACCAATCTTAGACTAAATTAATAATTAAATAATTCAGTTGTGCGAATGAATGAATTTGGGTATGTTATGAACAATTTTTGGTCATGGGATGTGAGTGCTAGGAATATTTGTCTATTATTACCTTCCAAGAGTCATTAGCAACACTTGGGAAAAAAAAGAAGACAAAGAACGAAGTATGGGATTCGATTTATCGAATATTATGAACTTTTTAAAAATTGTTATTTATTTTTATTTTTATAATTATTTTTCTTTATTAGAAGGGTTATTGTATTATACTTGTAGCTCACGTTGCCATCCAATTGGTTTTTATACCCGAAGCATAGTTTTCTGTTTTTATTTCACTCTACGAGAACTCTTTAAATTATCCTTAGAAAAAATGGGGAATCCCTCGGAACTAAAATTTTGTCTTTTAACTCAAGTAGCAGCTTTTTATGATATCAAATCATATATACAAGAGTAATGTTATTCATCTCCACTAGGGTTATAAATACAATCTAGGTGGCGTTAAATGATAGGTGAAATTAAATAATTTAACCTATCATTTACATTCACATAGACTGTGTTTATATCCCCACTGGTGACGAATAACATTACTCTATATACAAGTGCAGGCAGGCTCAAATCCGTGAGCTTCGACTCTGTTTAGCCAACCGTTTCTTCAATTTCGAACAAAATTATTACGAGCTCATTTGACAACAATTCTGATTTTGCTTATTGAGGAAGAATTTCTTCAAATACATGAGTTTCACCTTTGGTTAACCAACTCTTTAGCGGTTTGTTCAATTACGAACAAAATTATTACGAGCATGTTCGACAAAATTTTTACTTTTTGTTTTTTGTGGAAGAGTTTCAAAGCATTTCAAAAAATGTTCGAAAGTAACTTCTCGATCTCAAAAATAATTTTTGCCATTCTAAAAATCCCGTCAAATGGACCCTACGTCGTGTGCCGCTTTTGCTCAACTTCTATTTTTGGCATTCAAGTTCTGTTACTCTATAAATTTCTGTTTTATTCTCTTAAAAGTCTTAGGTCTACTGTCAATAGAGCAGAATATAATATGCAAAACAAAGAAAATAAATTACTACTTGATATGTTTGATAAAAGCGGTCGGAATTGTGCAAAAAAGGTCAAATTTCTGATGCAAATTAATGTAAAGTATTTACAAACCCGAAATAGGGTTACCTGCTTAGTCAGGGCCATTTTTGTGGGGTTCACTGTCATGGTTTCTTCGGATTTGTGTGGATTAGTGAGGTTTCAATTGAATGTTTCATTTTTATTCATGAATGGACACAATCAATGCCAATACCATTATGTAGGGACGGATTCAAGATCGAACTACAAAAAAAATTAAGTTTGGCCAATACGAAAAAAACATGAAAAAAAAAAAAAAAAAAAAAAACTAAATGGGTTGAGGACTGAGCCCGGTCCAACCCCTGCATCCACCCTTGCCACCATGTCCATGCACATTGCACGGCGCCACGGCCTCTATTAAGGACGATGAAATGCGCTTTGTTTTGATGCTTTCAAGAGTAAACTAATATCTACATGATCCTCGTAATTTGATATTTCAATTTTTTTTCTCAAAGACTTTGTGGTCGATAGTTACCTTATAATTAATATATGAAAATAGCGAAATTTCTTTATAGATTTGACTTGAATGTCATGTTCATTGCTCTCGTAGATCAGGGTTTTAAATTTTATTAGTAAGGTTATATTTTATTAATAGTATTAAAAAAATAAAATCGATAGTATAATAAATAGAATTTTCAAATATTTCTCACTTTATGGATAAACCCAAAATGGGCCTCATTAATCCACAAACAGTGGGTTGAGGGCCCTAACAAAGTTTCCTCATTCCAGCTGTGGAAGAACAGTGTGGCCCGTCTATCATATCCATAGCAAAAATAAATAAGGAAAAAATTCATTTATCCTACATTTACTTTACACTATTTCATAACTAACAAAACAACTTTGACAATTCAAAAATCAGATATTTTGACCTATATGTATATATATATAATTAACCCACAACCACTTCCACCACCCCTACCACTCCGGCGACTACTCCGGCTCCGGCGATCGCTCCGGTGACTATTCCGGCGACCGTTCCGGCGACTACTCCAATTCCGACGACTATTCCGATTACCGTTCCGATGTCTACTTCGATTCCGATGACTATTCCGGTAACCATTTATGGTCACAGCTTACCTGTTGTATGGTCACAGTTCAGGTCACAACTCAGGTCACAAGTCACAACGCATCGTTATTTGTTTATAATGATTAATAGTGTTGTTTAATCATATCTTTTATTTGTTCAAAGTTGTTTGGATTTCAAATCATGGTCGCTGATCAATATTTCAAGTCACAGCCCAGGTCACAAGTTCGCAGCCCAGGTCACAAGTTCGCAATTCAGGTTACAGCTCAAGTCACAAGTTTGCAACCCAGGTCACAGCTCAGGTCACAAGTTCGCAACCCAGGTCACAGCTCAGGTCACAGGTCACAGGTCGGGTCACAGCCATAGTCGCCCACACCAACATCAACTCACCATGACATCCAGCAACCATCGCCACTACAAACCGCCCCTACCACCGCCAAATTCAATAAAACCAACCCTAAATCGTCAATCCACCACCACACAAACATCACCACCACCGCACCCCACCGTCGATCCGTATCCACCACCAATCTTGGTCACAAACAACACACAGATCTGGACGAACAACGCCACACAGATCTAGACCATCTCCTAGCACCGCAACCCACCATTCAATTGAGAGACTAATTCCAAAAACACAAAACAAGGATTATCCACCCAAACACCATTAAAATCACAGATCCACCACCCCTACCTCACCATCTCCACCCCTACCACCACCACCACTACTCCGAACGAACTACAACCACCACACACAGAATACACAGCACACACAGTTCAGCACATATACACCACAAATCACCTATCGTCACCACCAACACCACTGTGAGCGGAGCAGATCGCGATGTTCAAATTGCGGGGGTTGCTGAAGACGGGCGGTTTGAGTAGAGAGAGTGATGACGGAGAGAGTGGATGAAGAGTGACGACGAGTTGCTGCATCGGCCGTGCGATTGAGCTGTGGATCGGTGCGCTTCTGTTCCCTTGCCTTGCCGCCGCTGATTGACTGGTGGTGCCGGATCAGAGGTGGTACGGCGAAGAGAGAAAGAGGGAGATGGAGAGGAGGTAGGCTGGCTGGCTGTGGAGAGGAGGAAGAAAATGTTTGGGCAGCGCCGATGGGGGAAGAGAGAAGTGGGAGACGGGGAGAGAGAAATGAGAGAGAGAGAGAGAGAGAGAGAGAGAGAGAGAGAGAGAGAGAGATAATTGAATTTAGGGTTTGAAAATTAATTGTGTATATAAATTCTTTTTTATAATATTATTAATAATATTTAATTAAATATAAAAATCTGTATCTATCTATAAAATATCTGATTTTTGAACATTAAAACATGAAATCTGATTTTTGAAATTGGATCTCCAAAAGTAGGGAATTAGGTAATTTTCACAATAAATAATTAAAATTTAATTGACGCATCAAATCAATGCATTTGATCCTCACAACTAATTACCCTACTTCCTTTTAGCCTTCATTGCCATCACACGTGTTAACTTTTGGTTTGTTTGAAAAAAATATTTTCTTATAAATAAAAACCCTGATATGATTATGAAGGCTCTCAATGAGGCAAATAAAAAATGTGAATTCATTGAATAGGAGAGGGACCTAACATAGGCCCATAAATTGCATATATGTGTATTCTCGTTCGAGGAAATTACATAAAATTAGATTTTTAAAGTTTTAATTTCAAAAATCAGATTAAAAGTTTCACTTTTCAAAAATCAGAAATTTTACTTTAAATATTATATATTAATTTAATTGTAAACCCTAATCAATTTCTTTTTAATTTTCCTCCTCTCTTCTCACTGTCACTCTCATCTTCTCTCTTCTCCACCCTCCACTTCCTCCCTCTTCGTCTGCAGCCCAGCCTCATCTTTCTGTCGCCCCTTAGGGAGCTTGCTACTTGGCATCCACATTATGGCACCCTGGTGCAGAATCCTAAGGTTAGATGCATTCTGGGATATCGAGAAATCAGAGCTTGTAGAGGAAGTTGGAATAATTTGGGGCATTGGCATGACGGGCTACTGCGGGACATCGAGGGTGAAAGACGGAGCACTCGATAAGGCCATCAGTATCTGTCTGTGATTGTTGGAGTTTTGCGAAATTGGGGGATTTTGGAAATTCTGGTGGTGGGGACTAGTAGGAGGTTAAACTTGGGGTTGGAGGGTGGGTATGAGATAAGAGAGAGACCTTTGGGATGCATATTAGCAAAGTCCAGGTGTGGTGGTGTAGGATTAGGAGTACTATACATATGGGGGTGACTGAAATATTGGAAGGGGAAATTCTGAAGTGGGTATGAGTACGCTGCTAGTAGGTGTGGTGGTGGTTGTGGCTAGGGTTGGACAAAACTCTCGAACCGAACTGAATCGAATCAAACATGAACTGAATCGAACTGAACCGAACGGTTCTTTATAAGTTAAATACTCGAACGGGTATCTGAATTAAGAACGGATGGATTTGGGTTAGTTCTCGATTCTAGACCAAGAACTGAATCTAAATAATTTTTTAAAATTTTTTATATTGAATTAATTAAATTATTTTAATTTTTTCTAAATAAATTAGCAGATTAATTAAACAAATCGGTTAAGTCCAGCCAAATTAATTTTTTGTTAGCTCAACATTTGACATTATCCTTCCCCTTTCCATTCCAATTTCATTTGGTAAGCGGTAATACGCTCACTCCTGTATAAACCTAATTCTTTATGCAGGCTGCTTGAAACAAATGAATTATTGATATGGATCGCCAATGTTTTAATATTAGTATCTATTTTTTGGTATTTGTATACATTAAATTAATCTTATTGAATAGTTTGTTATTTATATGTTTTTAAATTGGGTTATGTTAATTTGTAAAAGTTACGAATGAACTGTCATTAGTTGTATTTATGTAGTGTTGTTATAAATGTTAAAAAATTTAATTATGGTAAGAAACTGAATAGAACCGAACCGAACCCAAACAACTCCATAATTATATTTGGACCCGACGATTCCATTTATTAAATACTCAAAAATTTTGAGTCGGTTCGATTCTCTTCAGAATCGAACCGAACCAACACATGTCCACCCTAGCTGTGGCGGTGTGGTGGTGGCTCTAGCGTTGTGCAGTGGTGTTGATCGGTTGTCGTGAGGTGGTGGTGCTCACAAGTTGTCATGAGGTGGTGGTATTTTTATGTGATGTGTTGATTTGTTTGAGATTATGTTACCGTCGAGAGGTGGTAGTGGTTCTAGCGGCAATAGTAACGGTAGTGGTCACAAGTGTTGGTTGTGGTCACATATTATTTGGTCGTTTATGACCATTAAATTGATTAATATGTAATCGATAAACAATATTTGACCAATAAAAAAGATAAAATGTGACCAAAAAATAATGTGTGACCTAAAAAAATTGTTAATTTGTGACCAATAATTTGATAATTTGTATATGTCTACTAAGTTGTGACTTATAATAATTGTGATTTGTGACCGGTGAATGATTTGTGACCAATGAATAAGTTGTGATGTATAAATTTTTTTATTTGTGACCGATGAACAAATTGTGACTTGTAAAATTTCTGAATTGTGACCGTAAAATAACTCGTGACCTATAAAATTTCTAATTTGTAATCGTAAAATAATGTCTTATAAAATTTTTGATTTGTTACCGTAAAATAATTTATGACGTTTCAATTTTTTATTTGTGATCGATGAACAAATTGTGACCTATAAAATTTTTGAATTGTGTACGTAAAATATTTTGTGATATAAAAATTGTGATTTGTGATCAATTAATAATTTGTGACCAATTATATGGAATTTGTGACCAAATTATATGGAATTGTGACTTTAATATATTTAATTAATAAAATAGATATTTAATTAATTAATTTTAAAAAAATATGAGATTTGAAATTTTAAATCATAAAAAATCTAAAATTTTAAATCTTATATCTTAAATTTGAAATGGATAAAAGTAAACATCTTACTTATGAAATTTTCCCTTCCCATTCCTCACTCGTCATAAATATGGACCTAAACTTGCAAAGTCCACTAAACCCAATCATCAAGCTATGATCACAATACCCTATTAGGCATTTAAACACTGTTAAAGTTCTCAACTTAACACAACATTGAAAAGCTTCAACATAAAAGTTACGTGTATTCATTTAAATGTTACGTCAACGACTCTAAGTTGTGTTTGTCCCACTATTAGTAAGTTTCACAATTTTGTTAAAAGATGATTGATATTAAGAAAAGAAAATTACTTAAAAAAGACACCAGGATTGGGGAACATATTTTTGACAAGACAACTAGGAGACAACATTGTTCAATTCGACTAAAAATGCTTAAGATTTAGCCCCTCGGGGCAAATTTCAAGTGGCAAAGGACGAGACTCTTAGTTGCTGACAAATCAGAGGTCGTGGGTTCGATTCGTGAAGCTCTTGAAAGGCAGGCTCTCTCCTGGAAGACATGATTTATTCTGGAAGGTAAGGTGCAACATATATTGACTCGCTCGACAGTTTGACAGATCAGTTGAGGGTTCTTGGATCCTGGCCAGTTTGTGGCACATCCCGCAGTTTACCTAATTTGCGTCTTGAGGAGCCAATGTATAGACCACAGGATTAGTCGCCGAAGGTGAACACCTGGGTATAAAAAAAATGCTTAAGATTAGGGTTTAGGCTTAGACGAAACATTGTCACATGAAAATTTCAACATATCCACTACAACAAGACATGCTAGATCTCAACCAATCTTAGACTAAATTAGTAATTAAATAATTCAGTTGTAAGAATGAATGAATTTGGGCATGTTATGAACAATTTTTTGGTCATGGGATGTGAGTACTAGGAATATTTATGTATTATTACCTTCCAAGACAGCAACACTCGGGAAAAAAAAACAAAGAATGAAGTATGGGATTCGATTTATCGAATATTACTAACTTTTTAAAAAAATTATTTTTTATTTTTTATAATTATTTTTCTTTACTAGAAGGTTT
Organism: Fraxinus excelsior; assembly: GCA_019097785.1. Classification (NCBI taxonomy): domain Eukaryota; kingdom Viridiplantae; phylum Streptophyta; class Magnoliopsida; order Lamiales; family Oleaceae; genus Fraxinus; species Fraxinus excelsior. Next base: position 8,984,195 of record CM032633.1, on the reverse strand, counting down.
ATTGTATTATCCTTGTAGATCACGTTGCCATCCAATTGGTTTTTATACCCGAAACATATTTTTCGGTTTTTATTTCACTTTTAGTTCTACGAGAACTCCCTAAATTACCCTAAGAAAAAAGTTGAAAAAAAAATCATTTTGTGACGACAAGAATTGGATAGCGAAAAAGTATTGCTAGGAAATATAATTTTAGTGCCATTTTAGTGAGACAGCACAAAACTGATTCTCCCCGCCCCGCCACCCCCCCCCCCCCCCCCCCCCCCTATTTGTGTAAATTGCCCGCAGCATAATACCACTTTTGGCCCAATCATAAAGGACAAATGTCCTATAATTTGGTTCAATTCCAATGGGTCAACCCGAAACCACCAAAACTTGGTTAGATAAGTTCAAGATACTAAATGAGATCACCTAATCAATTCAACACGTGATTTAGCCCATGTTTGGTAGGGCTACTTTAATCTGCTTCAAAGTCAATAATTAATTTTAATAACGTATTTCCTGGTTTCATAACTTTTCAACCATCTATTTCATTAGTTTCTATCAAAATCTACTAAAAATCTAATTTTAATCCCCACAAAATACTTGATATGATTTTATCTCCAAACACAATGGATGTCTTCTACGAATAATTCATCTAATGTTCTCTTAGCTCATTCTACTCGCGAATTTAAGAGGACCATTAATTGAACTAATATCAAAGCCACTAAAGGCCCGAATTCCATTAATCTTAATTGTAGAATCTATTCTCTTCTGAAAGTAAGAGCGTGATAGGATATTCATTGCGAGCATGTTAGACTAAAGGGAGAGTAAAAAATAATCTTGAAAAGATATATTCGTCTTCTACTTTTAGACAAAAATAAAATCATTTAGACTATAGTGATATGTTCAGTTATGTCTAATACTGCGTATTAAATATGAACCGTAAACTTCCTTTAAGTGTCACACAAAACGGAATCATATATCTGTATATCGAATTTATGATCACCAAAGAATATTCATTCTTCCAATCTTGCTCCATCTCTGTCACAATTCTGCATATTATCATTGAAGGATTCTCTTTTCAGTAGCATAAAAATATATACTCATATATGACAATAGCATGGACCAACATGTCTTAGTCATAAAAAAAAGGCTCCTATTCTTTAATCGAATCCAACAAAGTAAGATCTGTGCTTTGATTCTTGAAAAGGATACAACATATATTGAGACCGACATTTTTTGCAAGATTTTAGTGTTCCAAACTTTCACTTTGTGATACGTTCCAAAAATGTTGAAAAACAGTATTAGAGTACATAGTATTGATCAACCCGGTCTGTCCAGATAAATACCAAACCGGCACGAGCCGGGTTCTGGTTTGCCCGCCCAAACTACATAGGAAAAAATGTATATAAAAAATTCCACATGCACGGGTTGCGAGTGTAGAGAGCCCAACTTGACACGCAACCATTGCATGTGACCTCGAGCCTAGAGCCTAACAAACTCGTCCTTTTTGTCACTTCTACTGAGGCATGACTGAAACCACATTTTCCACTATCTAAAATGAAGCATGGCTAAACAAAGAAAACGACAATATTTTGAGATTGATCAAATGTATTCTTTTACAATACTTTGAATATCAATCCAATGAACAAGACAAACAATAAAAAAAAAATCTACAATCTGTAATAGAGTAAGACAAAAGATGTTTAGTGTAAATGTATAATTTATAGGCATATTCGGTACAGCTTAAAATCCTATTTAAATTGAAAATATAGTCGTTATTAGGTTCTACTCGTCTAATAAAAGTCAACAATAATAGCTTCCATCGTGTCCGAATTTAGATTTAGATTTTTAGCAAATAAATTTGATAAAAGTTGGTTGGGGTTACAAGTGAATAAAAGTTGTGGGTGAAATAATTAAAAATAAATTTAACCAGCTTTTAGCAAAAAATAATTTTATCAAACAAGCCCTTACCTGCAGAATCAAACAAGCATGTCATTATATGGTTGAGGAATTCACCCTTCAGGTTCATTGACGGGGCAAGTATACATCCTACAGGTAAGAATTTTGGAGTGTTGTTTCAGAAGCAAAGTCCAATACACCAATTCCAATGATCTGATCTGAAAGAACAAAACTTAACAGAGAATTTATTCTTTTATGTGTCCAAAATAGATAATGCCACTGCTGCACTGGGGCCTAAGCCTGATATTTAAAAGATTTTACATGTTGAGAAAATTTCACAATTCTTTGTCATCGCTTACACCTCAAAATTATGCATTACAAGTTGAATATCTAATAATCGACGGATTCAATTTCAATACAAGTCTTAGGTGGTGCTTTCTAGTAGAACTTGGCTAGCTAGGGGAGGGAGTCGAGTGACTTATGAGTGTAACAAGATCCAATGAATACAAACAGAATCCATAAATCAATATCATATAATATGCATTGAACAGATCGACTTTTGAATAGAATCTTTGATATTGAAGTTTGATTTGATTAGAATTTACAATATTCGACTTCAGATCATAATCTTTGGATTGATGCTCGAAAGAGTTATCCTACATAAAATTTGTGTTCAAGAATCCCTTATCTATAAGAATCCCATACCCACTTTCTAATCACATTTCCTATATATTTTGATTTTAAAAATAATAATGCAAATATCTAAACAAATTTGAAATTACCAACAATTTTTTGGCTTCACAACATATTAATAACTAGTATAATTTGCGTGCATGCATGCATTATCCAGCTTCACCTTGCGGGTGCAAAACTGGCGAGTCACTCAATTTCAACTTTAGCCTGATATAGATTCGCCAACTGGCTTAACCCACACCCACCCCCCCGCGTCAACCCTACTCCTCTACCCCTACCCCTACCCTCTTCCTCTCAGTTTATAAGCAACCCACATGCCAAACTTTTTTCCCATTCCATCCGTTTTCTTTCATACCTTAGGCTCTCCTCTTCTATTTACGTCTTTTATTTCCGTGAATAGAAATTTGAATTATTCCAATACTTAAGGCATGGCATCATCATGGACGTCCCAGCAAAACAAGCTCTTCGAGAAGGCATTGGCGCAGTTCGACAGGGACACACCCGACCGGTGGCAGAACGTTGCTAGGGCTGTAGGCGGTGGAAAAACGGCAGAGGAAGTCAAGAAACACTACGAGGTCCTTCTTGAGGATCTCCAGCGTATAGAATCAGGTCGGGTTCCAATTCCCAACTACATGAACAATGAAAGCAATGGCTCTGCTGATCGAGAACGAAGGTAGCTGTACTAGGTATCTGCTAATCAATATTAAATTTAGGCTTTTGCTTTATTTTATTTATAATTTCTCGTGTATGCAAAGGCTAATTTTTGTTTTCTTTGTTTGACAGGCTTCTCAAGTATAACTAGATGCAACCAAATCCTATCTAAGAACTTTTGTATTATGTTATATTTCATATTTTATTTATGGGTCAGGAGCAAAAGTGCAAATTAATGTAATATATCTTTCATTAGCAAGCTATAATTACTCATTTTGAATCTTTCTAAAATATCTGCTTACTTTATAATAATTGCTTCTGGAACAGTACTTTTAATGTAATTATCTTTCATCGAAAAAATGGATAGACTAAATTACTTTACCGTTATATTGAGTTTTCATTGGTAATTACAAAAGATTTAGCCCATGTTTGTTATAGATTAAAATCAGATTTTTAATGAATTTTGATAAAAACTGATAAAATGTGTGGTTGAAAAGTTGTGGATCCCATGAAATGTGCGATTAAAATTAATTGTTGACTTTAACTTGAGATAAAATCATATTTTAATCTGTATCAAACATGAGCTTAATTAGGGACAAAATGAAAGTAGCGATGACAAAGAATTTAGCAAATGCTCTATTTCTCTAAAAAGAAAGTAGAATTGATTATAAATGGAAATATTTTGTTTCTAAAATTCTACTGGCTTCATTCTTATGAAATAAAAATAAATTTCTCGATGATATTCTTGATGGAAGTCTTGTTTCTAAGAAACAAGACGTTAACAAAAAATCGCAAAACCTTTTTAGCAATTCCTACATTTTTTAACTTTTAATTTAAAAATGGTTAATTAGCAACTAGAAACATTTGAGGACCAAATTGAAAAATAGAATGAATTAATAAACACTAGGTTAACCTCAAA
>CM032633.1:8902351-8980041 GCA_019097785.1 Fraxinus excelsior | reverse complement strand
AAAGACGGTACCGCAAATGTCTCTTTCAAATTCAAATAATAACAGGCCTTTAATGATAACCTAAAGTCCATATAGCCTCAACCTTAACTGATTGCCATCACCCCATATAGATGAATCTTTCAGCATCAATTAGTTTGGCAGATCAGACAACCCCGCATATACACACTTATTTGAATAGTAGTACCGAAATATATTCAACAAGTGTGTCTAGGTATTGACATTAAATTTACCTCAAAACAAACCAAAGTGAGAAGTGTACTTTTCTTCACACGCTAAGCGTGATATTTAGTACAGTCTCTCTTTATATATCCCAGATTTCACAAAAGTTATAGCTTAATTTATCATTTTCAGACTTTTGCTGTTTATTTTAAACCGAACCGAATGCAGCTTTGTTATTCTTTATTATCCCTAGAAGTACTTGCCAAGTGAGTAATGCCAATTTTATTTTGCTTTAGTATTTCTTTTTCTTGCACATAATATGGAAATGAGCTCATTAAGAGTTCACTTTCCCCTTTTGACAGTTGTAACTGCCCTTAATCAGCAAAATTGTGCAAGAAGCGGAATCAATACCAAATGTAAGAGCAAGTCATCAGACAGCTCGAGCTTTAGTGCTTTAAGCTTAGAAGCAATGTGAGACATCTTCATGATGTACTCCCTTATGTTTCCTTTGCCTTTATACTTTATTGAAATCAAGCTTTGCAAAAGCTTGCTTGTTTTAGCCTTATCGTTTTTCGCAAAACATTTCTCATTTCGGCAAGAAATCACTGGCATTAGTTACTTCTTCAGATACTATGCCTCCAAAGGCTTCCGGAATGCCGCGCTTAATGATCATTAGACTCATGCGATTTGAGCGATCCCACTTCTCAAAGTTCCCTTTACCATCAGATGAACTTTCTTCCGTAAGAGAAACGGGTTGCTCAATCCGAAGCGCATGATCTAGATCTTTGCAGCCAAGAACAATTAATATGTTCTTTTTTCCAATACTTGAAGTTCGTTCTATTTAGCACTGGAATGGAGTTGATGTTGACAGAAATAGCAAAAGTGGATGGATTAACTGAATAGAGAACTTGTTCCCAATAAACATGTTCACATTGGAATCCGTATAGACAATTAAGTTATTCAAATAATGGTACGTCCCATCTCAAGATACCTAGCACATCATTAATATCAAGTCTTTGGACAGTAATACTAACTGTAAGTGGTACTCTTGATGTAGTGATCAAACATTGACAATAAATCATGTCAAATAATAAACCCATCTTTGGATTGATTTATTATTCACATGGAAACCTTATAATTGTCACACATTTACCACCACAAGTGTGCATACAATTCGGCCAAATATTAACATTCCTTTGGGCCGGCTAATATCCGCATGAACAAGCATACACACGAATTCCTTCTAATATTCTAAGTTAATTAATTTCCACAAGAGAGGTTGCTTTGGCAACATATTGCTTCAATCAATTCACTTTTGAATATTATATACTCAAATGAGTCCTTTATACCAAAATTTGAAAAGCGGAATACTTAATTGTATTTATCTTGAAACTTTAAGGGCCTAAGGGTTAATAATTCAAAACTTTATGGGTCAAAATTAATTAATTCAAAACTTAAGGGACCAATAATTAATTATTGAAAACTTTAAGGACCCAAAACTTAATAGTTCAAAACTTTATGGGTCAATTAATAAATTATTGGAAAGTTTAGAAGTCAAAAATCAATTATTAGAAACTTTAGGGCAAGTTGGGCCTTGAGGTTATGGGCTTTAATAACTCAACCCCTGAAGTTTAAAGTTTTGGTTATTAAGCCCCTATAAAGTTAAAATTCATCCAATTGGGCCTTATAAAGTTCTGGGTTTAATAATTCAACCCCTGAAGTTCTGAAATTGATTAATTTGGGCCATTTAAGTTCTGAATTTTATAATTGAGCCCCTGAATGTTCATAATTGGTTTAAATTGGCCCCTAAAGTTTCTAAAAAATTTGTTTTTTTGACTTCTATACTTTTCAATAATTTATTTATTGACCCATAAAGTTTTGAACTATTAAGTTTTGGGTCCCTAAAGTTTTCAATAATTAATTATTGGTCCCTTAAGTTTTGAATTAATTAATTTTGACCCCTAAAGTATTGAATTATTAACCTTTAGGCCCTTAAAGTTTCAAGATAAATACAATCAAGTATTCCGCTTTTCAAATTTTGGTATAAAAGACTCATTTGAATATATAATATTCAAAAGTGAATTGATTGAAGCAATATGTTGCCAAAGCAACCTCTTTTGTGGAAATTAATTAACTTGGAATATTAGAAGGAATTCGTGTGTATGCTTGTTCATGCGAATATTAGCCGACCCAAAGGAAGGTTAATATTTGGCCGAATTGTATGCACACTTGTGGTGGTAAACATGTGACAATTATAAGGTTTCCATGTGAATAATAAATCAATCCAAAGATGGGTTTATTATTTGACAGGATTTATTGTCAATGTTTGATCACTACATCAAGAGTACCACTTACAGTTAATATTACTGTCCAAAGACTTAATATTAATAATGTGCTAGGTATCTTGAGATGGGACGTACCATTATTTGAATAACTTAATTGTTTATACGGATTCCAATGTGTTGATTGGGAACAAGTTCTCTATTCAGTTAATCCATCCACTTCTACTATATCTGTCAACATCAACTCCATTCCAGTGCTAAACAGAACAAACTTCAAGTATTGGAGAAAGAACATATTAATTGTTATTGGCTGCAAAGATCTAGATCATGCGCTCCGGATTGAGCAACCCGCTTCTCTTACGGAAGAAAGTTCATCTGATGGAAAAGGGAACTTTGAGAAGTGGGATCGCTCAAATCGCATGAGTCTAATGATCATTAAGCGCGGCATTCCGGAAGCCTTTGGAGGCACAGTATCTGAAGAAGTAACTAATGCCAGTGATTTCTTGCCGAAATGAGAAACGTTTTGCGAAAAAAAACGATAAGGCTGAAACAAGCACACTTTTGCAAAGCTTGATTTCAATAAAGTATAAAGACAAAGGAAACATAAGGGAGTACATCATGAAGATGTCTCACATTGCTTCTAAACTTAAGGTGCTAAAGCTCGAGCTGTCTGATGACTTGCTCTTACATTTAGTATTGATTCCGCTTCTTGCACAATTTTGCTGATTAAGGGCAGTTACAACTGTCAAAAGGGGAAAGTGGACTCTTAATGAGCTCATTTCCATATTATGTGCAAGAAGAAGAAATGCTAAAGCAAAATGAAATTGACATTACTCATTTGGCAAGTACCTCTAAGGATAATAAAGAATAACAAAGTTGCATTCGGTTCGATTTAAAATAAACAGCAAAAGCCTAAAAATGATAAATTAAGCAATAACTTTTGTGAAAATCTGGGATATATAAAGAGAGACTGTACTAAATATCACGCTTAGCGTGTAAAGAAAAGTACACTTCTCATTTTGGTTTGTTTTGAGGTAAATTTAATGTCAATACCTAGACACACTTGTTGAATATATTTCGGTACTACTATTCAAATAAGTGTGTATATGCGGGGTTGTCTGATCTGTCAAAACCAATTGATGCTGAAAGATTCATCTATGTGGGGTGATGGCAAATCAGTAAAGGTTGAGGCTATATGGACTTTAGGTTATCATTAAAGGCTGGTTATTATTTGAATTTGAAAGAGACATTTACGGTACCGTCTTTTGGACGGAATTTGGTTTCTATTTCTACATTGGACAAATTTGGTTACTCTTGTTCAATTTGAAATAGTCAGATTGATCTCTTTCTGATAACTTATATCAGTTTAATACAGTTGCCTCTTATAAAGAAATCTTGTATATGAATCCGCATGGTATTGAACATAAATTAACCAATGAGAATTCTGCTTTGTTTTGGCACAAGCAATAAGGTCACTTCTCTCAAAAAAGAATGAAAAATCTTGTGTTAGAAGGAATTCTTAATTCCTTATTTTTCAGACTTAAGTGTCAATATCAATTGCATTAAGGAAAAATAAACAAACATAAGGAGATTAAGTGTCATATGACTTCGGACGTCTTAAAACTAATTCATACGGTTATCTGTGGACCATTTCTTTCGGGTTTTTTGGAATGGTCAACAGTTATTTATTAAGTTCATAGACGAATTTTCTCAATATGGCTACCTATATCTCATTTATGAGGAATCCCAAACCTTGGACATGTTCAAGGCATACAAGACTGAGATTGAAAATCAACTCAGTAAAAGAATTCATTAAGTCAGATCTTACCATAGTGGTGAATACTATGATAGATATGATGAATCAGGAGAACAACGTCCATTGCCTTTTGCTAAAAGTTCTAGAGGAATGTGAAATCATTCCACAGTACATCAGGATCTTTCTAGTAAAGATCAGTAAAGACTGCAGCTTAAATTCTGAACACAGTTCCAAATAAAGCAATTTTTTAAGGGGTTACAATATTTTTAAAGATCCCACTATCAAGTCAATTTTCAAACGGGAAATGTTCGGTTCCTTGAGGATGTAGAGTTTGCGGGGGGAGATAAGGTTATAAGGTTTGTCTTGAATGAAGAATATGTATATAATTCTTCTGTTGCAATTGACAATGATCAGGTTCAAGAACAAATTCTTGCTCCAGATCTTGTTCAAGAAGCAATTTCAGATCGAGACTTCATTACATAATCCCTTATATACAATCAAGAGATTGTTCAAGGAATTCAAACTCAACAACTTCAAGTACAAAGTTATTATGGAAATCCACTATAAAAGGGAGAAAGACAACTCTGAATGACTTTATAGTCTTTTCCAATAAAATAAGGATGACATGTATTGGTGAAAGAAGATATGATCAATCAACTTTCATCAAATAATGCAAAGTAATAACTCTCAAAAGTGGATTGATGCAATGAATAAGAAGTATGGAAATAGACATGTTGGATCACATAACATGTAATTTCCATGCTACACTTCCATGATTGATCTATGTCATTTGGTTATATGGGTGTACGTGACCATTGATGGATTTAGTCACGTTAAATGTGACGAAAATCGCTTTGATCCTATATCAATATGACTGATGGACGAGATTGTTTGCAATACCCATAATAATAATAATAGCAAAAATTTTGAGCTCATAAGGTTGTGCACATTTGAAAGGTTACACGTTTGGCCCAGTGGGAGATTGTTGGAAAATTTTAACATAATTGGGGCCACACGTAACGTATTAAAATATGTAGTGCTATTATTTAAAGTTTATTAGTCAATTAAAGTGATCTACCAAAGATGAATTTTGACTAATGAGTATTAAGTTTCATGGAATGAAAGTGTAGAGACCAGATATTTGTTTCAAATTAATGAGGGGCTGATTTGAATCAAATGAAAGATAATGACCATTCATTATCTTATTCCTTTTAGAGGGGTTATGGTCTCCAATGGTTGGTGTTTTTCAAGCTTCTCTACATCCCCATCAATGGAGAGCAAATTTGATAAGGAGATCACCAATCAATTGGAAGATCATAACCAATTCGGGCGAAGAATTAAACACCTATGGATCTATGGTTCAAGGTACGCTTCTGTTTTTCATTTTGATATTCTCGTTAATTTCAACATGGATGATTACAATGTTGTTTATTGATTGTTTTAGATCAATAATCCTTAACATATTTTCTATCAAAGAAATTACTTAAAAAAAGACACGAGGATTGGGGAATGGATTTTTGACAAGACAACTAGGAGACAACATTGTTCAATTCGACTAAAAATGCTTTAAGATTAGGATTTAGGCTTAGACCAAACATTGTCACGTGAAAATTTCAACATATCCACTACAACAAGACATGCTAGATCTTAACCAATCTTAGACTAAATTAATAATTAAATAATTCAGTTGTGAGAATGAATGAATTTGGGTATGTTATGAACAATTTTTTGGTCATGGGATGTGAGTGCTGTTGGGAACCTACTTAATTATGATCAGCGGAAATAAAGCAATTTTCGATTTCCAAACAGGATCTGCTTTATGTTTAGATAGAAACTGTGATAGAAATAATACATTTGATGAATTTTGCAAACTCTTTTGCTAATTCACGAACTCCAATGATCACGATCTACAATCCAAGCTATCCAATTGTCCAGCCTCCAATGGTGATCCACACAGAGAACAAGAATGACGACTAGGGTTTTCTTTTCTCGTACTAGCAAGAATAATGAATAATTCTCTACATTTTTTCAAACCCTAACAGCCTATTAATACAAGTCCAAACGGGCTGGCCCATCTCTTAACTTAACCCGGTCCAAGATTTAATCAATCAAATTAATTAAATCCGGTCCACCAATAAATTAATTCGGGCCTATTAATAAGCAACCCAATTAATTAATTATCCAACACTTGTCAATTAATTAATTGGTAAATCTCATACTTCTGGTTCTCTTTTGTGTGTGACCCATCAGGTTCCCGATCACGATGCCAACGATGTGAATTATTATTTTGATCTAATCACAATTGATAAATTAAAATACCCATTTTAATTTATCATCAATTCACATTCGTCGTCCCAGATTGACATCTAGCAATGTGTCTGGGCAATACATGTGACGGGAAATGTCACGTGGCATGACAAAACCAAACTTATTCGTTTACCGTGAAACTATAATCCCTTCGTCAATATGATCCGATCAATTACGAGATATGGACGTGTGTCAATCTCAATTATCGATCATATCTTTTATCCTACTGTTAAGTCAATGTAAGTCGAAAACTCTTTTCCGACTTATGAGTTCACATTGGCCAAGGATTTCATTATCAACTTAACTGGATGAAATGTAGATCATAATCTCTTACTATCTAAGAGTGACGAATCCTCTATTGATCATTCACAACCTTCATATGATTCTTGACATACCCGAACGATGCCGTATTAGCGACCCTTGACAGAGCAACATCCAACATCACCAAAGCATGACTGTCCTTACATAAGGCACTATGATGACCTCAAGTCAAAGGACCAATTCCACTACCGAACGTTAGAGATTAACCACTGACACTCAGATAGTTTTCCATGTGGAATCTCTCAGCGGGTCTCCAATGTTTTGTTCTATAACAAAACATTCACGTGTTCATTCAAGTGTCTCCACACTTTAACTTGTGAGATCAACTACTTACTTCATAAGTAAGAAATGCCACGCGTGATGGTCTATCCGTAATAATGATATCCGTATCTCGTTATTACATACGACCACGAACGATTTAAGATTCAATCATATGTAATTTGTATCTCACAATCACAACTCCTTGTGATTAACAAATCACCAAAACTTGAATCTACGGATTCTATTATTTAATTAATTAGAATGTTAATTCAATAATAGATCTTGCCATAAATATGCATCGGTTATATATATATATACACATTAAAAGTGCTTATATCCAAAGTTGATTGGACCTAGGGCATAACACTTACAAGTGCTAGGAATATTTGTCTATTATTACCTTCCAAGAGTCATTAGCAACACTTGGGAAAAAAACAAAAAAAAAAAAAAAAAAAAAACAAAGAACGAAGTATGGGATTCGATTTATCGAATATTATGAACTTTTTAAAATTGTTATTTATTTTTATTTTTATTTTTATAATTATTTTTCTTTATTAGAAGGGTTATTGTATTATACTTGTAGCTCACGTTGCCATCCAATTGGTTTTTATACCCGAAGCATAGTTTTCTGTTTTTATTTCACTCTACGAGAATTCTTTAAATTATCCTAAGAAAAATGGGGAATCCCTCGGGACTAAAATTTTGTCTTTTAACTCAAGTAGCAGCTTTTTATGATATCAAATCATATATACAAGAGTAATGCTATTCATCTCCACTGGAGTTATAAATACAATTTAGGTGACGCTAATGTGGCATTAAATGATATATGAAATTAAATAAGTCATTTAATTTCACATTTCATTTAACTTATCATTTAGAGTCATATAGACTGTGTTTATATCCCCACTGGTGATGAATAACATTATTCTATATACAAGTGCAGGCAGGCTCAAATCCGTGAGCTTCGACTCTGTTTAACCAACTGTTTCTTCAATTTCGAACAAAATTATGACGAGCTCATTTGACAACAATTTTGATTTTGCTTATTGAGGAAGAATTTCTTCAAATACATGAGTTTCACCTCTGGTTAACCAACTCTTTAGCGGTTTGTTCAATTACGAACAAAATTATTACGAGCATGTTCGACAAAATTTTTACTTTTTGTTTTTTGTGGAAGAGTTTCAAAGCATTTCAAAAAATGTTCGAAAGTAACTTCTCGATCTCAAAAATAATTTTTGCCATTCTAAAAATCCCGTCAAATGGACCCTACGTCGTGTGCCGCTTTTGCTCAACTTCTATTTTTGGCATTCAAGTTCTGTTACTCTATAAATTTCTGTTTTATTCTCTTAAAAGTCTTAGGTCTACTGTCAATAGAGCAGAATATAATATGAAAAACAAAGAAAATAAATTACTACTTCATATGTTTAATAAATACGGTCGGAATTGTGCAAAAAAGGTCAAATTTCTGAAGCAAATTAATGTAAAGTATTTACAAACCCTACCTGCTTAGTCAGGGCCATTTTTGTGGGGTTCACTGTCATGGTTTCTTCGGATTTGTGTGGATTAGTGAGGTTTCAATTGAATGTTTCATTTTTATTCATGAATGGACACAATCAATGCCAATACCATTATGTAGGAACGGATTCAAGATCGAACTAAAAAAAAAATAAAATTAAGTTGGGCCAATATGAAAAAACATGAAAAAAAAAAAAAAAAAAAAACTAAATGGGTTGAGGACTGAGCCCGATCCAACCCCTGCATCCACCCTTGCCACCATGTCCATGCACATTGCACGGCGCCACGGCCTCTATTAAGGACGATGAAATGCTCTTTGTTTTGATGCTTTCAAGAGTAAACTAATATCTACATGATCCTCGTAATTTGATATTTCAATTTTTTTTTCTCAAAGACTTTGTGGTCGATAGTTACCTTATAATTAATATATGAAAATAGCAAAATTTCTTTATAGATTTGACTTGAATGTCATGTTCATTGCTCTCGTAGATCAGGGTTTTAAATTTTATTAGTAAGGTTATATTTTATTAATAGTATTAAAAAAACAAAATCGATAGTATAATAAATAGAATTTTCAAATATTTCTCACTTTATGGATAAACCCAAAATGGGCCTCATTAACCCACAAACAGTGGGCTGAGGGCCCTAACAAAGTTTCCTCATTCCAGCTGTGAAAGAACAGTGTGGCCCGTCTATCATATCCATAGCAAAAATAAATAATTAAAATTTAATTGACGCATCAAATCAATGCATTTAATCCTCACAAGTAATTACCCTACTTCCTTTTAGCCTTCATTGTCATCACACGTGTTAACTTTTGGTTTGTTTGAAAAAAATATTTTCTTATAAATAAAAACCCTGATATGATTATGAAGGCTCTCGATTAGGCAAATAAAAAATGTGATTTCATTGAAGAGGAAATTACACCCAACCCTACTTTTAACTTACCATTTTCATAAATCCTTAATAAAGTTTCATATTACAAAAATCAGGTTTTAATTGATAATTAATATAAATTAATAATACAAATTAATATTTGATAATAATAATAATAATAGTAATATATATCAATCTATACATACACCCCCCCCCCAAACATCCAAACCCTAAATTAAATTACAACCCAAACTTTTCCCTTTCCCCATTCTCTTCCCCATTCCCTCCTCACTCACCGCCGCCTCCGCCTCCACCGCGCTCCTTCTCTCACCGCCGCCTGCTCCGGCGACCACCGCCTCTCCCCCTCCCTTCTCCCTCCTCCTCCCCCTTCCCCTCCTTCTTCTCGGCAGATTCGGCAGATTCCCCCGCTCCGGTGACCCCCCCATTTCTGCAGATTCGGCAGCGGCGACGCTGCCTTTCAGCAGCGTGGACGCTGCTGAACGGCAGCGAGGCTGCCGTTCAGCAGCAGATTTTTTATTTATTTTTTTTAATTTTTAATTTTTAATTTTGAGCAGATTTTTAATTTTGGAATGGTAGAAAGGCAGTGCAGTGGGTGTGAGATGATGTGCTATGGGTGTGCGTTGTTTGTGGGGATCTGTATGTGTTGGAGATGGATCTGTGTGTGGGTAGCTTATCTGTGGGTGTGGTGGCGGATGTGTGAACGGTGGTATGTTTTGGGTGGTGGCAGTGATTGTTTTTTTTTTTGATATGTGACCTAGTTATTGAACCTTGATTTTTTATTTTTGTCTGTGACCTAGCTTTTTTTGGTGTCTGTGACATAACTATTAATGTGTGACTTAGTATCGAACTATGACCCACAAATTTGAAAATACGTGACTTGTGACATATAATTTTTATTGATCTGTGACCATTGTTAATTTGTGACCGTAATTTGATAATTTGTGACGGTATGATAAGTTGTGACCTATAATATTTGTGATATGTGACCGATAAAGAAATCGTGACTTTAAAGTTTTAATTTGTGACCGTAATTTGATAATTTGTGAAGGTATGATAAGTTGTGACCTATAATATTTGTAATATGTGACCGATAAAGAAATCGTGACTTTAAAGTTTTAATTTGTAATCGATGAACAAAATGTGACCTATAATATTTTTAAATTGTGACTATAAAATAATGTGACACATGAAAATTTTGATTTGTAATCAAAAAATAATTTGTTACTAATAAAATGGTTAATTGTGACCTAAAAACTCTTAGATTGTGACCAAACTCTTAGAATTAAATATGTAATATTAAATTGATTTAATAATTTATTATTTCATAAATAAAAATATTAAAAACCTGATTTTTGAAATTTGAAACTTGTTTTTGTATTTTTGAAATGGTGTAAAGTAAACCCCTTATAAATGTAATCTTCCCTTCATTGAATAGGAGAGGGACCTAACATAGGCCCATAAATTGCATATCTGTGTATTCTCATGCGAGGAAATTACACAAAATCATATTTTTAAAGTGTCAATTTCAAAAATTAGATCAAATGTTTCACTTTTTAAAAATCAGATATTTTACTTTAAATATTATATATTAATTTAATCGTAAACCCTAATCAATTTCTTTTTAATTTTCCTCCTCTCTTCTTTCTCTCTTCTCACTGTCACTCTCATCTACTCTCTTCTCCACTCTCCACTTCCTCCCTCTTCGTTTGCAGCCCAGCCTCATCTTTATGTCGTCCCTTAGGGAGCTTGTTGCTTGGCACCCGCATTATGGCACCCTGGTGTGGAATCCCAAGGTTAGATGCATTCTGGGAGATCGAGGAATCAGTGCCTGTAGAGGAAGTTGGATGAATTTGGGGCATTGGCATGATAGGCTACTGCGGGACATCGAGGGTGAAAGGCGGAGCACTCGATAAGGCCATCAGTCTCTGTCCGTGATTGTTGGAGTTTTGCGAAATTGGGGGATTTTGGAAATTCTGGTGCTGGGGACTAGTAGGAGGTTAAACTTGGGGTTGGAGGGTGGGTGTGAGATAAGACAGAGACCTCTGGGGTGCATATTAGCAAAGTCCAGGTGTGGTGGTGTAGGATTAGGAGTACTATACATAGGGAGGTGACTGAAATATTGAAAGGGGAAATTCTGAAGTGGGTATGAGTACGCTGCTAGTAGGTGTGGTGGTGGCTGTGGCTAGGGTTGGACAAAACTCTCGAACCGAACTGAATCGAATCAAACATGAACTGAATCGAACTGAACCGAACGGTTCTTTATAAGTTAAATATTCGAACGGATATCTGAATTAAGAACCGATTGGTTTGGGTTAGTTCTCGATTCTAGACCAAGAACCGAATCTAAATAATTTTTAAAATTTTTTTATATTGAATTAATTAAATTATTTTAATTTTTTCTAAATAAATTAGCAAATTAATTAAACAAACCGGCCAAGTCCAGCCAAATTAATTTTTTGTTAGCCCAACATTTGGCCTTATCCTTTCCCTTTCCATTCCAATTTCATTTGGCAAGCAGTAATACGCTCACTCCCGCATAAACATAACTCTTTATGCAGGCTGCTTGAAACAAATAATTATTGATATGGATCGCCAATGTTTTAATATTAGTATCTATTTTTTGGTATTTGTATACGTTAAATTAATCTTATTGAATAGCTTGTTATTTATATGTTTTTAAATTGAGCTATGTTAATTTGTAAAAGTTACGAATGAATTGTCATTAGTTGCATTTATGTAGTGTTGCTATACATGTTAAAAATTTAATTATGGTAAGGAACTGAACAGAACCGAACCGAACCGAACGCGAACAGCTCCATAATTATATTTGGACCCGACGATTCCATTTATTAAATACTCAAAAATTTTGGATCGGTTCGATTATCTTCAGAATCGAACCGAACCGAACCGAACCAACCCATGTCCACCCTAGCTGTGGCGGTGTGGTGGTGGCTCTAGCATTGTGCAGTGGTGCTGACCGGTTGTCGTGAGGTGGTGGTGATAACAAGTTGTCGTGAGGTGGTGGTATTTTTATGTGATGTGTTGATTTGTTTGAGATGATGTTACCGTCGAGAGGTGGTAGTGGTTCTAAGGCGACGGTGGTTCTGGCGACAATAGTAACGGTGGTGGTACAAGTGTTGGTTGTGGTAACAGATTATTTGGTCGTTTGTGACCATTAAATTGATCAATATATAACCGATAAACAATATTTGACCAATAAAAAAGATAAAATGTGACCAAAAAATAATGTGTGACCTAAAAAAATTGTTACTTTGTGACCGATAATTTGATAATTTGTGTATGTCTACTAAGTTGTGACTTATAATATTTGTGATTTGTGACCGGTGAATTATTTGTGATCAATGAATAAGTTGTGACGTATAAATTTTTTTATTTGTGACTGATGAATAAATTGTGACTTGTAAAATTTCTGATTTGTGACCGTAAAATAACTTGTGACCTATAAAATTTCTAATTTGTAATCGTAAAATAATTTGTCTTATAAAATTTTTGATTTGTTACCGTAAAATAATTTATGACGTTTCAATTTTTTATTTGTGACCGATGAACAAATTGTGACTTATAAAATTTTTGAATTGTGTACGTAAAATACTTTGTGATATAAAAATTGTGATTTGTGATCAATTAATAATTTGTGACCAATTATATGAAATTTGTGACCAAATTATATGGAATTGTGACTCTAATATATTTAATTAATAAAATATATATTTAATTAATTAATTTTAAAAAAATATGAGATTTGAAATTTTAAACCTTAAAAAATCTGAAATTTTAAATTTTAAATAATATATCTTAAATTTGAAATGGATAAAAGTAAACATCTTACTTATGAAATTTTCCCTTCCCATTCCTCACTCGTCATAAATATGGACCTCAACTTGCAAAGTCCACTAAACCCAATCATCAAGCTATGATCACAATACCCTATTAAGCATTTAAACAATGTTAAAGTTCTCAACTTAACACAATATTGAAAAGCTTCAACAAAAAAGTTACGTGTATTCATTTAAATGTTACGTCAACGACTCTAAGTTGTGTTTGTCCCACTATTAGTAAGTTTCACAATTTTGTTAAAAGATGATTGATATTAAGAAAAGAAAATTACTTAAAAAAGACACGAGGATTGGGGAACATATTTTTGACAAGACAACTAGGAGACAACATTGTTCAATTCGACTAAAAATGCTTAAGATTTAGCCCCTCGGGGCAAATTCCAAGTGGCAAAGGACGAGACTCTTAGTTGCTGACAAATCAGAGGTCGTGTGTTCGATTCGTGAAGCTCTTGAAATGCAGGCTCTCTCTTGGAAGACATGATTTATTCTGGAAAGTAAGGTGCAACATATATTGACTCGCTCGACAGTTTGGCAGATCAGTGGAGGGTTCTTGGATCCTGGCCAGTTTGGGGCACATCCCGTGGTTGACCTAATTTGCGTCTTGAGGAGCCAATGTATAGATTCCAGGATTAGTCGCCGAATGTGGACATCTGGGTATAAAAAAAAAGGGACTCTTTGTTAAAGAGCCTAGTCAAATAATGTATTTGGACAAAGAGAATTTTTTCAATGTTTGTTGGAAAAATGGCCTCCATTAAAAAATAGAATAAATAAATGGTATAAAAAGGTCCAAAATATCCATATCATCAAAAGACTCAAATACCCTTTCAATCCATTAAATTTCCCAATTTGTCTCCAATACAATTAACACGAGCTCTCCATCTCGACATCTCCTGTGCTTGCTCCCCCCTACAAAATCTTATTATTTATTGTATTACTCACCTATATTTTCCTACATTTTGAGTATTTGAACAAGAATTTTGGTTTTTAAATTATCTACATTGAAATCTCTAAATATATGAAGAAAAAAGAAAGTTTTTTTTGGTAATTTCGTGTACATTGGTCTTTTTATTGCTGAATATAGTATGAAATGATAGTTTAGCTGATTAATTTTCCACAGTTGGTGTATTTCTGTACTAGGTGTAACTATTGGACGGTCTACAGCACAGAACGACACTCCAGTCGTTTTACGTAGTACAGAACGACAGTACAGTCGTTATCTTCCATATAAAATGACAATGCAAACATTATATGTTCAGTCTGCAACTTAAATGAGTTCAGCTTATCATTATCGTGGCTCAGACGGGTCGCGGATCTTCAAAATCGATTTTATTGGCAGAACGACACTTGTGTCGTTTTCAAAACAGTAACGACAGTTGTGTCGTTTTCTTTTTCCTATCGATTAAGTAATGAGTATAAATCTCGAATGTTGTAAGGAGCGTGTTCAGCCTGCAACTTAAATGAGTTCAGCTTATCATTATCGTGGCTCGGACGGGTCGCGGCTCTTCAAAATCGATTTTATTGGCAGTACGATAGTTGTGTCGTTTTCTTTTTCCTCTCTATTAAGTAATAAACATAAATCTTAAATGAGTCTCGTTTATCGATTATCGTGGCTCGGACGGGTCGCGACTCTTCAAAATCGTAATTATTAGCAGAACGACACTTGTGTCGTTGTGTTGATTTTTCCAATATTTTGGTACTTTTCAAGGCAAGGACATCAAGGATTGGACCCCCCAAACTAAGAAGAACGAAAATATTGATTGTGTAACAACTAGCGGTGGAATTGATATAAAATATAAGGTAGGAAACGATGAAAGCACAAGTCTTAGTCTAGATTCGGTTGAAAGTACAAGGAATGGGCATATCTCAAGAATTTTGTAAGCGACGTGTTCAACCCGCAACTTAAATGGGTTTCGTTTATCAAATATCATGGCTTCGTATTTATTGGCAGAACGACACTTGTGTCGTTCTGTTGATTTTTCCAATATTTTGCTACTTTTCAAGGTAAGGACATCAAGGATTGGACCCCCCCAACCTAAGAAGGACAAAAATATTGATTGTGTGGCAACTAGCGGTGGAATTGATATAGAATATAAGTTATGAAACGGTGAATGCACAAGTCTTAGTCTAGATTCGGTTGAAAGTACAAGGAATGAGCATATCTCAAGTATTTTGTAAGGGGCGTGTTCAGCCTGCAACTTAAATGGGTTCTGTTTATCCATTATCGTGGCTAAGATCGGTCGCGGCTCTTCAAAATCGTATTTATTGGCAGAACGACACTTGTGTCTTGGAACAACACTTGTGTCGTTCTGTTGATTTTTCCAATATTTTGCTACTTTTCAAGGCAAGGACATCAAGGATTGGACCCCCAACCTAAGAATGACGAAAATATTAATTGTGTGGCAACTAGCGGTGGAATTGATATAGAATATAAGTTATGAAACGGTGAAAGCACAAGTTTTAGTCTAGATTCGGTTGAAAGTACAAGGAATGTGCATATCTTAAGTATTTTGTAAGGGGCGTGTTCAACTTGCAACTTAAATGTGTTTCATTTATCGATTATCGTGGCTAGGATGGGTCGCGGCTCTTCAAAATTATATTTATTGGCAGAACGACACTTGTGTCTTGGAACGACACTTGTGTCGTTCTGTTGATTTTTCCAATATTTTGCTACTTTTCAAAGCAAGGACATCAAAGATTGGACCCCCCAACCTAAGAAGGACGAAAATATTGATTGTGTGGCAACTAGCAGTGGAATTGATATAGAATATAAGTTATAAAACGGTGAAAACACAAGTCTTAGTCTAGATTCGGTTGAAAGTACAAGGAATGAACATATCTCAAGTATTTTGTAAGGGGAGTGTTCTGCCTGCAACTTAAATGGGTTCCGTTTATCCATTATCATGGCTAGGATCGGTCGCAGCTCTTCAAAATCGTATTTATTGACAGAACGACACTTGTATCGTTCTGCTGATTTTTCCAATGTTTTGGTACTTTTCAAGGCAAGGACATCAAGGATTGGACCCCCAACCTAAGAAGGACGAAAATATTGATTGTGGCAACTAGCGGTGGAATTGATATAGAATATAAGGTATGAAACGGTGAAAGCACAAGTCTTAGTCTAGATTCGGTTGAAAGTACAAGGAATTAGCATATCTCAAGTATTTTGTAAGGGGCTTATTCAGCCTGCAACTTAAATGAGTTTCGTTTATCCATTAATGTGGTTAGGATGGGTCGCGGTTCTTTAAAATCGTATTTATTGGCAGAATGACACTTGTGTCTTGGAACGACACAAGTGTCGTTCTGTTGATTTTTCTAATATTTTGCTACTTTTCAAGGCAATGACATCAAGGATTGGACCCCCAACCTAAGAAGGAAGAAAATATTGATTGTGTGGCAACTAGCGGTGGAATTGATATAGAATATAAGCTATGAAACGGTGAAAGCAAAAGTCTTAGTCTAGATTCGGTTGAAAGTACAAGGAATGGGCATATCTTAAGTATTTTGTAAGGGGCGTGTTCAGCCTGCAACTTAAATGGGTTCCGTTTATCTGTTATCATGGCTAGGATGGGTCGCGGCTCTTCAAAATCGTATTTATTGGCAGAACGACACTTCCAATATTTTGGTACTTTTCAAGGCAATGACATCAAGGATTGGACCCCCAACCTAAGAAGGACGAAAATATTGATTGTGTGGCAACTAGCGGTGGAATTGATATAGAATATAAGGTATGAAACGGTGAAAGCACAAGTCTTAATCTAGATTCGGTTGAAAGTACAAGGAATTGGCATATCTCAAGTATTTTGTAAGGGGCGTGTTCAGCCTGCAACTTAAATGAGTTTCGTTTATCCATTATTGTGGTTAGGATGGGTCGCGACTCTTTAAAATCGTATTTATTGGTAGAACGACACTTGTGTCGTTCTGTTGATTTTTCCAATATTTTGCTATTTCTCAAGGCAAGGACATCAAAGATTGGCCCCACCCAACCTAAGAAGGACGAAAATATTGATTGTGTGGCAACTAGCGCTGGAATTGATATAGAATATAAGTTATGAAACGGTGAAAGCACAAGTTTTAGTCTATATTCGTTTGAAAGTACAAAGAATGAGCATATCTCAAAAATTTCGTAAGTAGCGTGTCTAGCTTGCAACTTAAATGAGTTCAATTTATCGATTATCGTGATTCGGACATGTCGTGACTCTTCAAAATCGTGTTTAGAGGCAAAACGACACTTGTGCTGTTTTCAAAACAGTAACGACAATTGTGTCGTTTTCTTTTTTTCTCTTGATTAAATAATGAGCATAAATCTCCAATGTTGTAAGTGGCCTGTTAAGCCTGCAACTTAAATGAGTCCAACTCATCGTTATCGTGGCTGGATGGGTCGCAGCTCTTCAAAATCGATTTTAGAGGCAGAACGACACTTGTGCCGTTAAACGATTATCAATTTTCGTGACTCTTCGTACTTATGTTTAGAGGTAGAACGACACTAGTGCCGTTCTTTTGATTTTTCCAATATTTTGTTACTTTTCATGGGAAAGACCTTACGGTGTTAGAGGCAGAACGACAAGTGTCCTTCTCTTGGACTTTTATTTACAAATATAACGACAGTTCTATCGTTCTGGTAGACGTTCTCAAAGAAGTAACGACACTTTTGTCGTTCTGTTGATTTCTCCAATATTTTGCTACTTTTCCAGTGGAACGGCGTCAAGCATTTGATCCCCTAATTTAAAAAGTTCGACAAACTGATTGTCTTTTTGGTCAATCAATCTAACTTACCTATTTTGTACTCAAAATTGTCGTTTTCAATCCTCTTAGTTAAAAAAAAAAAATTTCGGGGGCTCCACCCCCAAACCTCCAGGAGGGGGCCCAACCCCCGTATTTTTTGATAGAGAATATAGGTATAAAACGGTGAAAACACAAATCTTAGTCTAGATTCATTTGGAAGTACAAAGTAATGGGTATATCTCAAGAATTTTGTAAGCCGCGTGTTGAGCCTACAACTTAAATGAGTTCAGTTTATCGATTATCGTGGTGGAATGGGTCGCAGCTCTTCAAAATTGATTTTAGAGCCAGAACGACACTTGTGCCGTTTTCAAAACAGTAACGACAGTTGTGTCGTTTTCGTTTGCCTCTAGATTAAGTAATAAGCATAAATTTCAAATGTTGTAAGTGACGTTTTCAACCTGCAACTTAAATGAGTTCAACTCATCATTATCGTGGTTCGGACATTTGTGGCTCTTCAAAATCGATTTTAGTTGCAGAACGATAGTTCTGTCGTTCTCGAAGCAGTAACGACACTTTTGTCGTTCTATTGATTTCTCCAATATTTTGCTACTTTTTCAGCAGAGCGACGTCAAGCATTGGACCTCATAACTTAAATAGGTCGACAAACTGATTGTCTTTTTGGTTAGTCAATCTAACTTGCCTATTCTGGTACGCAAAATCGTCGTCTTCAATCCTCTTGTTAAAAAAAAAATCGGGGGCACCGCCCCCCTCCACTCTCCGTATTTTCATCAATACTTTTTGTTGATTTCTCCAATATTTTTTGCTTCTTTTCCATTATTAGAGGTTATTTCGTTGAAAAAAAATCAAATTACAGCAGATAACGACTGTAGTGTCGTTTTATGTTGCAGATAACGACTGTAGTGTCGTTTTACGTCGCGCCTGCAAACCTTTTTGAGCAACAGCAGATCGAATTGGTGCATTATTGGTCGATGTTAAGTCATGGTGTTCGTCATCTGGACGAGTGCTATCCATTGGTGGTGGTGTGCGACCATGAGTGTCGCCGGAGATAGGTTTTCCGGCAGAAGAAGAGTACGCAATTATGGTGGTTTCGTGGATAATTGTTGGTTGGAGGTTGTAGATGGGAGTGAGATGAGGCTGAGGGTGGTGGAGTCCGATGGTTTTGAAGGCCGAAAAATGGTGGAATATGGCTCCATATATGGCTGCTGAAAATGGACAAAGATCGTCCAAAATGAAGAAGAAAGATGAAGGTGAAATGAAAGAATTTGGGTGAATAATTTGAAGGATAGATTTGTCATTTTACCATTAAAACATTTTAAATTTTTTTATTCTATTTCAATGTGGTCAAATGCCATTTCTCCAAAATCATTGTTTAGTGGGGTTATTTGGCCAAATTTCCCAAAAAAAAATGCTTAAGATTAGGGTTTAGGCTTAGACCAAACATTGTCACATGAAAATTTCAACATATCCACTACAACAAGACATGCTAGATCTCAACCAATCATAGACTAAATTAGTAATTAAATAATTCAGTTGTAAGAATGAATGAATTTGGGCATGTTATGAACAATTTTTTGGTCATGGGATGTGAGTACTAGGAATATTTATGTATTATTACCTTCCAAGACAGCAACACTCGGGAAAAAAACAAAGAATGAAGTATGGGATTCGAATTATCGAATATTATGAACTTTTTAAAATTGTTATTTTTTTATTTTTATAATTATTTTTCTTTACTAGAAGGTTTATTGTATTATCCTTGTAGCTCACTTTGCCATCCAATTGGTTTTTATACCCGAAGCATAGTTTCGGCTTTTATTTCACTTTTAGTTCTACGAGAACTCCCTAAATTATCCTAAGAAAAAAGTTGAAATTTTTTTATTTTCGACAAAAATTGCTAGGAAATATAATTTTAGTGCCATGTCGATAAGTTGTTAACATTGAGTAATTCCCTACTTTTGGAGATTTGAATTCAAAAATCAGATATCAATTTTTAATTTTCTAAAATCAAATATTTTATATATAGATACAAGTTTTTTTTATATTTAATTAAATATTAATAATAATATTATAAAAACTAATATATATACACCCCACCTCTCCCCCCTAATTCAATTTTCAAACCCTAAAATCTCACTCCCCCCTCTCTCTCTCATCGGCGGCGATCACTCCGCCTCTCACCGGCGGCGACTGTACAGATTTCTCACTCATCGCTCTCTCTCGTTCTCTCAGTCATCTCTCTCTCAATCGAATCCGCCGCTCCCTGGAAGAGAAGTCCGGCGCAGAGGCGCGACAATCCCCTGTCTCTCACTCCTCTAGCCGTCTTTTCTCTTCACGCCGGCGACATCGCGGGTGTGCGGACCAGATCAAGTTCTGGAAATCGTCCTCGAGTACGTTATGTGTTTTTTGCTGTGGTTTGCGGTGGTTCGTCGAGGTTTATTGGTGTTTTTTTGCTGTGGTTTTTAGGTCGCGGTTGTGGTGGTTGCTTTGTGTTGGTGGAGGCACCGTCGGCGAAGTACTCGCAAGGCCGGCCGACTCTTCTGGAAATCGCCCTCGAGAACATTCTGTGTTTTTTTCTGTGGCATGTGGTGTGCATCGGTGTTTTTTTGCTATGGTTTTTGGTGATTTGTGGTAGTAGGTCGCGAATGTTGGTGGCTACTTGGCGTTGGTGGCTGCTTGTTATTTTACATAACGACGCTGCTCGTGGAGGTTTCTGTGGTGGTTTGCGGTGTTGTGCGGTGGGTTTTGTGGTGATTGTTTGGCATGTTTCGTTGCGGTTTTTGATGTGGTGGCTGTCGTTAGGTTTTGTGGATTCTTTTGTGGGGTAGTGTAAACGGAGATGGAGGTGGTGCGATATTGTTGGTGTTGGAGATTGTGACCTGGACTGTGACTTGTGACCTGAGCTGTGACCTGGGCTGTGAACTTGTGACGTGCGTTGTAACCTGGGCTGTGAACTTGTGACACGTGACTTTTGCGGTGGTTGGGCGATTTTGTAGTGGTGCTGGTTGCTGGATGTCACAGTGAGTTGGTGTTGGTGTTGGTGTGGACGACCATGGTTGTGGCCTGACCTGTGACCTGGGCTGTAATTTGTGACCTGAGCTGTGACATGGGCAATGAACTTGTGACGTGCGCTGTGACCTGGAATGTGAACTTGTCTGTGGCTGTGAACTAGTAACTTGAAATATTAAACTGCGACCATGATTTGAAATCCAAACAATTTTGAACAAATAAAAGATCCGATTAAACAACACTAAAGTCTCCTATCTATTACATGTTCATATTTAATATTTAGACTGCAATTTAACCATCAAATGCGGACGATGTGCTGATAGTGAGCCATATCATGATATCAATCATTATAAACAAACAATAATGCGTTGTGACTTGTGACCTGGACTGTGACTTGTGACTTATGACTTGTGACCTGAGTTGTCGTCGGAATAATCGCCGGAGTTGGAATAATTGCCGAAATCGGAGCAGTCGCCGGAATAAATTGACGGAGGAATGGTCACCGGAATATTCATTAGAATCGGAACAATCGCTGGTACGATCGTCGGAATCGGAGTAGTCGCCGGAATGCTCACCGGAATCGGAGTAGTCGCCGGACGGTCGTCGGAACGGCGGGGTGGTGGAGGTGGGTGTTATATATATATATATATATATATATATATATATATATATATATATATATCTTTTTATATATTTATATATATAAATAAAAAATATATAAATATATGTGTATGTATATGTCAAAAATCTGATTTTTGAAATGTGAAAGATATTTTGTTATTTTTGAAATAGTGTAAAGATAAAGTAGGATTTATGAATTTTTCCCTATTTTTTTCCCCCTATTTGTGTAAATTGCCCGCAGCATAATGCCACTTTTGGCCCAATCATAAATGACAAATGTCCTATAATTTGGTTCAATTCCAATGGGTCAACCCGAAAGCACCCTAACTTGGTTAGATAAGTTCGAGATACTAAATGAGATCACCTAATCAATTCAACACGTGATTTAGCCCATGTTTGGTAGGGCTATTTTAATCTGCTTCAAAGTCAATAATTAATTTTAACCACGTATTTCATGGTTTCATAACTTTTCAACCATATATTTCATCAACTTCTATCAAAATTTACTAAAAATTTAATTTTAATCCCCACAAAATACTTGATATGATTTTATCTCCAAACACAATGGATGTC
Source organism: Fraxinus excelsior (assembly GCA_019097785.1). Lineage (NCBI taxonomy): Eukaryota > Viridiplantae > Streptophyta > Magnoliopsida > Lamiales > Oleaceae > Fraxinus > Fraxinus excelsior. The sequence goes on along the minus strand of CM032633.1, from coordinate 8,957,743 downwards.
TTCTACGAATAATTCATCTAATGTTCTCTTAGCTCATTCTACTCGCGAATTTAAGAGGACCATTAATTGAACTAATATCGAAGCCACTAAAGGCCCGAATTCCATTCATCTTAATTGTAGAATCTATTCTCTTCTGAAAGTAAGAGCGTGATAGGATATTCATTGCGAGCATGTTAGACTAAAGGGAGAGTAAAAAATAATCTTGAAAAGATATATTCGTCTTCTACTTTTAGACAAAAATAAAATCATTTAGACTATAGTGATATGTTCAGTTATGTTTAATACTGCGTATTAAATATGAACCGTAAACTTCCTTTAAGTGTCACACAAAACGGAATCATATATCTGTATATCGAATTTATGATCACCAAAGAATATTCATTCTTCCAATCTTGCTCCATCTCTGTCACAATTCTGCATATTATCATTGAAGGATTCTCTTTTCAGTAGCATAAAAATATATACTCATATATGACAATAGCATGGACCAACATGTCTTAGTCATAAAAAAAAAAGGCTCTTATTCTTTAATCGAATCCAACAAAGTAAGATCTGTGCTTTGATTCTTGAAAAGGATACAACATATGTTGAGACCGACATTTTTTGCAAGATTTTAGTGTTCCAAACTTTCACTTTGTGATACGTTCCAAAAATGTTGAAAAAAAGTATTAGAGTACATAGTGTTGATTCAAAACGGTCTGTCCAGATAAATACCAAACCGGCACGAGCCGGGTTCTGGTTTGCCCTCAAACTACATAGGAAAAAATGTATATAAAAAATTCCACATGCACGGGTTGCGAGTGTAGAGAGCCCAACTTGACACGCAACCATTGCATGTGACCTCGAGCCTAGAGCCTAACAAACTCGTCCTTTTTGTCACTTCTACTGAGGCATGACTGAAACCACATTTTCCACTATCTAAAATGAAGCATGGCTAAACAAAGAAAACGACAATATTTTGAGATTGATCAAATGTATTCTTTTACAATACTTTGAATATCAATCCAATGAACAAGACAAACAATAAAAAAAAAATCTACAATCTGTAATAGAGTAAGACAAAAGATGTGTAGTGTAAATGTATAATTTATGGGTATGTTCGGTACGGCTTAAAATCCTATTTAAATTGATAATATAGTCGTTATTGGGTTCTACTCGTCTAATAAAAGTCAACAATAACGGCTAATTTTTCAATTTTAATCCGATTTTAATCTCTACTGTGCATGGCTTCCATCGTGTCCGAATTTAGATTTAGATTTTTAGCAAATAAAGTTGATAAAAGTTGGTTGGGGTTACAAGTGAATAAAAGTTGGGGGTGAAATAATTAAAATTAAATTTAACCAGCTTTTAGCAAAAAATAATTTTATCAAACAAGCCCTTACCTGCAGAATCAAACAAGCATGTCTTTATATGGTTGAGGAATTCACCCTTCAGGTTCATTGACGGGGCAAGTATACATCCTACAGGTAAGAATTTTGGAGTGTTGTTTCAGAAGCAAAGTCCAATACACCAATTCCAATGATCTGATCTGAAAGAACAAAACTTAACAGAGAATTTATTCTTTTATGTGTCCAAAATGGATAATGCCACTGCTGCACTGGGGCCTAAGCCTGATATTTAAAAGATTTTACATGTTGAGAAAATTTCACAATTCTTTGTCATCGCTTACACCTCAAAATTATGCATTACAAGTTGAATATCTAATAATCGACGGATTCAATTTCAATACAAGTCTTAGGTGGTGCTTTCTAGTAGAACTTGGCTAGCTAGGGGAGGGAGTCGAGTGACTTATGAGTGTAACAAGATCCAATGAATACAAACAGAATCCATAAATCAATATCATATAATATGCATTGAACAGATCGACTTTTGAATAGAATCTTTGATATTGAAGTTTGATTTGATTAGAATTTACAATATTCGACTTCAGATCATAATCTTTGGATTGATGCTCGAAAGAGTTATCCTACATAAAATTTGTGTTCAAGAATCCCTTATCAATAAGAATCCCATACCCACTTTCTAATCACATTTCCTATATATTTTGATTTTAAAAATAATAATGCAAATATCTAAACAAATTTGAAATTACCAACAATGTTTTGGCTTCACAACATATTAATAACTAGTATAATTTGCGTGCATGCATGCATTATCCAGCTTCACCTTGCGGGTGCAAAACTGGCGAGTCACTCAATTTCAACTTTAGCCTGATATAGATTCGCCAACTGGCTTAACCCACACCCACCCCCCCGCGTCAACCCTACTCCTCTACCCCTACCCCTACCCCTACCCCTACCCTCTTCCTCTCAGTTTATAAGCAACCCACATGCCAAACTTTTTTCCCATTCCATCCGTTTTCTTTCATACCTTAGGCTCTCCTCTTCTTCTATTTACGTCTTTTATTTCCGTGAATAGAAATTTGAATTATTCCAATACTTAAGGCATGGCATCATCATGGACGTCCCAGCAAAACAAGCTCTTCGAGAAGGCATTGGCGCAGTTCGACAGGGACACACCCGACCGGTGGCAGAACGTTGCTAGGGCTGTAGGCGGTGGAAAAACGGCAGAGGAAGTCAAGAAACACTACGAGGTCCTTCTTGAGGATCTCCAGCGTATAGAATCAGGTCGGGTTCCAATTCCCAACTACATGAACAATGAAAGCAATGGCTCTGCTGATCGAGAACGAAGGTAGCTGTACTAGGTATCTGCTAATCAATATTAAATTTAGGCTTTTGCTTTATTTTATTTATAATTTCTCGTGTATGCAAAGGCTAATTTTTGTTTTCTTTGTTTGACAGGCTTCTCAAGTATAACTAGATGCAACCAAATCCTATCTAAGAACTTTTGTATTATGTTATATTTCATATTTTATTTATGGGTCAGGAGCAAAAGTGCAAATTAATGTAATATATCTTTCATTAGCAAGCTATAATTACTCATTTTGAATCTTTCTAAAATATCTGCTTACTTTATAATAATTGCTTCTGGAACAGTACTTTTAATGTAATTATCTTTCATCGAAAAAATGGATAGACTAAATTACTTTACCGTTATATTGAGTTTTCACTGGTAATTACAAAAGATTTAGCCCATGTTTGTTATAGATTAAAATCAGATTTTTAATGAATTTTGATACAAGTTGATAAAATGTGTGGTTGAAAAGTTGTGGATCCCATGAAATGTGCAGTTAAAATTAATTGTTGACTTTGACTTGAGATAAAATCATATTTTAATCTGTATCAAACATGAGCTTAATTAGGGACAAAATGAAAGTAGCGATGACAAAGAATTTAGCAAATGCTCTATTTCTCTAAAAAGAAAGTAGAATTGATTATAAATGGAAATATTTTGTTTCTAAAATTCTACTGGCTTCATTCTTATGAAATAAAAATAAATTTCTCGATGATATTCTTGATGGAAGTCTTGTTTCTAAGAAACAAGACGTTAACAAAAAATCGCAAAACCTTTTTAGCAATTCCTACATTTTTTAACTTTTAATTTAAAAATGGTTAATTAGCAACTAGAAACATTTGAGGACCAAATTGAAAAATAGAATGAATTAATAAACACTAGGTTAACCTCAAAAAATGCGCCAATAAAATCTCAACTTTCTCTCCTCTAAATAGACATCACCGCACATTCAAACACCTCGTTAGGAGGCAAAGACCGTTGGTTGAAAAAAGAGTATGACAATCATTTGCACTCCTACGATCAAATCAATGATCGGATGAGAATTAATATGAGTGTAAGCACATGATCAAAAGATTTGGCTAGAGTTAGAGATTTCATACATTAAAGGCGTGTTCGGTAGGGATTAAAATCGAAAAATTAGTCGTTATTGTTGACTTTTATTAGATGAGTGAGATCTAATAATGACCATAATTTTAATTTTAATTGAATTTTAAGCTGTAGCGAACATGTCCTAAGTGTGAAGTGAATTCACACATATGTAGAGAAATGAAATAAGCTAAGTGGTTTAGTGAAATGGGCCAAAATCCAAGCTCAATATATAATTGTTTAATTAAATAGATCCAATCAATTGAATAGTCGATATATATGGGACTCCCTCCGTTTAAGTATTGCCGCGTAATTTATAAGTGTAACACATTAGAAAAATAAGATTAAATTATTTCAAAAATCAATTGTATATTCTTCAAATATGTTATTTTTGTTACACTATATATAATTTCTCTAAAAAAAATTTTTTTTACTTGTACGTAATTTTCTCTATACTAGTCAAGTTGAACGTGCATTGCACGTTAATTTGAAATACTTTATCAATATTGTAAAAGTAATATTTGATATCAACTTATAGGGAAGATTTGATAAGTATCAAACGATCTAAAGAAAATAAAATTTAGGATAAAATTTAAGAGAAGAAAACTGTACTCTGAAAACCCAACTTCTATTATTCAAATTTTTTGTGACGATGAAAAACTACAAATGAGCAACATTTTTATACTATATTTGGTACTTAAGAATTAATCTAATACATGAATTTAAACACCCATTAAAATTTCTAGATGCATGAATATGAGTAAATTCATCTATAATAATCTATATTCATGTAAATTAAGATTCAGTGAGTTTAAATTAATTTGAATGTTAATTAATTGAAAATTAATAACAGGAAATTCATACATGATAAGGATTTTGTAATATTTATTAATATTGAAAAACGAAAAGTAAAGTATTATTCAAATAATTAAATTATAGTAGAGTTAAAATCGTCCAAAAAATTATTCTCACATAATGTGATATTTAATGAAAGACGAAAAGTAAGGTATTATTGAAATAATTAAATTGAAGTAAGGTTAAAATCGTCCAAAAAATAATTTTCACTTGATGTGATATTTAATATATTATATAGGCGCGGAGCCAGAAAATATATTAGGCTGGACTGAATTTTTTTTTTTCAATGAACTTGTACTCTAAAAGATGTTCTAAACCACACGATAAAATAAAATCTGGACCCAAAATCGGGCAAAATCATGCACAGCTAACTTATTATAACAAAACTACTCAAAACTCACTGAATTGGCCGGTTCAACCGTAAACTGGTGAACTAGTCGCAGTTTGGTGGTTTTCTTGATTTTTTTTCTTTTTTTTAGTTTAAAAAATTTTAACTTCATGAATGGACCTCATAGATTATAATTTAAAGGCCTGTAGAAAAATATTGGATGTCATGTTCATTTTATAGATGCAATTATCTCAAATGATTTTATAAACTTCTAATGTGAGATAGTGTCTTTTATAGACGATATTCTCTACAATAGTCTCATAAACTTTCAATGTAGAATAGTGACATAATAAAAAAAATGTTAAAATGTTCATCAAAAATCATTTTCCAAATGTATGTCTAATTGACTAATTTGATTTTGAATCCAAACTAATTAAATTGTATTATTCACCTTCATCCTTTCGTTTATTTAATTTTCAAATTTAACTTAAATCGCACTTGATTTTTAATATATTAATGTTATATATCATTTTCTATAAGTTTAAAACATTGGTCATAATATATTTTTGAACACTCGTAACAAAGTTCTAACAAATATATTTTTAAACTAATAAAATTAAATATATAGCATATTACCTATTTTAATAATAACATCATTTCAGAAGCAACTTCGTAGTGAAAAACTAAAAAGAATAAAATTATCCCAATCCAGAAATTAATTCACAGTCCAGAAGCAAATTCATGGTGAAAAATTAAAAATAAAATAAAATTTGTCGAGTTCAAATATTAATTTTAGCCCAATTAATTTTATTTACAACCCAAGTGTAAAATTGAAATGATACACAATTAACCAAGTATTTAAACCAAATTAACCAAATATTTAAAAAAAATAAATTGCTTTTGGGCTGGGCTATAGCCCACCCCTTCCACCGCCCCTGATATTATAGATTAACAATTTTATGTAACTTTTTTATGTGGATGTTCTTTTTACACAGACACTATGTTCACATTTAGTGGGTGTTTGGTAGGGATTAAAATTAGAATTTTAGTAAATTATGATGGAAGTTTTTGAAATGCATGGTTAAAAAATTGTGAAACTCGTGAAAAATATAAGTTATGATGATTATAACTTGCGTGCTATATCAATTTACATTTAAACCTGTTAAAGTGTGCATTTTCTTTAAAATTGTAACTTTAATTTCGAGGCAGTCAAGGGAATATAAAAGCTACACGGGGTTGCATTGTAAATGGTGAATGCATACACCTGTGACTGCATTTTGAGCTTTCGATTTGGGAGATACCTTTCGATGTTAATTAGGCTATGTTTAGTTAGAATTGCATAGATTGGAAATGGAGAACTGGACTCGATATAATATTTGCTACATATGCATGTTCATGTTTTTCTATTGAATAATGTTATTTGTACATAATAGTATTACACAATGATGTATATAATGGCAAGTTGTCAAAAAAAAAAAAGTTGGATTTTTTTATTTTTTAAGGATTTTGCTATGTACATAAAATATGTACATAATGGATTATATAATATGGAGGGAAAAAATTAAATGAAAAATTTAATTGTATTTTAAATTGACAAATAGTAAAGTGTCATGTGACATTACGTAATTCATTATGTAAATTTTGGTGTAAATGTAGCAAGATCTTTTTTTTTTTATTATTTGGTTGAAAAAATTCTGACCCAATTATATTTCACCACATCACGTGTATGTAAATCATTATGTATGTGTAGCACAACCGTTTTTTATTTTATTAGATTAATTCTTGTTTTAGTTGTATATGCTTGTGTTATATTTTTTTTGCTTGTTTGTTAATTCTATTGTGTGATTGATATGAATCGTAATTCCCAGTACAATTTGCCCTTGAGAAATTCTTGAGATTTAGCGAGGGAAAATAGAATCATGAGAAATTGGGTTTATCATGGGGATAGAAGCTTCGATAGGATAGTTTTATGTGCACACATGATAGGATCGTCCGTTCAATCACAATACATCAGCACCATCCATTCGCTTTGTGTTTCACTTATCACTAACACTGAATTATCGTGATTTGAATTATTCGAGTTTTGAAAATGAATGGTCATATCACGTGTATGTATATGACCTTCCTTTTGGATAAAAAGAACCGACTGTGCTTTTAGTTAATGCTAGGGTGCCCTCTACTTGTGAACTACAGTACCTTGACTAAAACAAATGGTCTTGTTTATCTTTTAAATTGTATGTTTATCTAATGTATATGAAAAACACATGCCTCACGATCCCACTTAGTAGTTTATTTAAGTAAATTTCCCAAATAAAAGTAAGGGGTAATTGAGTTTGCAAGTTCAATTATTACAGGCTTGGGCCTTCAAGGCGGCCCAAAACTGATTGTTGATACTGATAGAACCGGCCAAGGAACCACAAGGTCCACAACTTGTTCCACTAATAAAGGGTTGCGATAAGGTGCTCACAACCAATCAAATGGATCAATTCCTTATCACTTTCCGCCAATCAAATTGCGTCATGAGGAGTCAACCAAATTTGTTGGTTGCATTGTATATCTTTCTAGCAATCATGCTACACATACAGTCTCCTTTACACTCTTTGACATAAAAATATGTACACTCTTGATTTTGAACGCATCAATCACATCACTGCACAAATTTCATCCACATAAGGAGGAATGCCTAAAGTGTCATGCAAGATATACAAGGAGCATAATTCATCTTTCTATATAATTCCATGTGGAACCAACCAATATTCAATCTTGGTTATCAAACATGGTATTTTAAGGAAGAACTTGGCGACTATTAATTATCGTGGATTTAATTTGAATTTGATGAACTTTCATTGTCTTTAGATGTTCATGATAACCAATAATTATTTTTATTAGTGCCTTGATTTTAGGGTACAACTCCCGTAACTCATTTGTAATAATTTGTATCATGATTTTAGAGTGTAACTCCCGTAACTCACTTGTAATTAGCTGTAATTGATCTTATAATTGATCCATATGTACTTGTATATATTCTCATCAATACATGAATGAAATCATCACCTTTGTACTAGAAGATATTATCTTCTTTATGGTATCAGAGCCACTCTTGCACATACAAAAGTAACCACTCCCCCTCTCCCTCTTTTTCCTTCTTTTACTTTCCCAAAAATTCCATATTATGGCTAATTCATCTTCATCCACTTTACCCTATGAGATCCCATTAGTTGTTTCAAGTAGAAATAACATAATCTCTCAACAACTAATATTTATCAATACTTCCACCTAAATATTCTTCAAGCTATCTAGGTACAACGATTACGCTTCATGGAAGTCTCAATTCATCAATCTTCTCCTTGGTTATGATTTGATGGGTTACATTGATGAATCTCTTCCCTAACCACCAGAAAAAAAAATCCTTGACACTAGTTCAAATACATCTATTACAAATCCTGCATGCAAATAATGGGTTCGGCAAGATCGTCTTATTCTTCAAGCAATTCAAGCCTCCATCTCTGGAGCGGTTGAATCTCTTATTAACTCGTGTAATACCTCTGCACAAGAATGGTTCATACTAGAGACCACTTTTGCCAACAAATCCAATACACGAATGTTGGGTCTTCTTCGATCACTCATGAAAGTGAGCCTAGATGAAAAATCTATGGCTGAGTAATTGCGCAGTCTCAAAATTATTATCGATGACCTTGCTTTGATTGGTCATCCTCTAACTGAAGCGGAGATCGTAGTCCACACACTTAATGGTCTTGGACTAGAGTATAAAGAAATAACTGCAGCAAAGGCTTGTGATACATCATTGTCTTTTGAAGAACTCCATGACATGCTCCTTGACCACGAATCCTTTCTCAAACGAGATGAACCTCCTACACTAAGTTCACATGTCACAGCTCAACTGAGTCAAAAATCTTTCAATGACGATGGAAGAAATCAGCAATTTGGTGGCAGAAATTCTAACACTGAATATCATTCAAATAATTAAGGTGGTTAGTTTACCTACATCATGCATTCAAGCAGCAACCCAGGTGGCTGATTTGTCAACAAAACATATCAAAAAAAAAAAATTCCAAGAAATATCAACTTCAATCCATTTACCTATCCACAATTCCCATAGCAGTGGCGTTCAAACAATAAGAATTTGCATTCAACTTAGGGCCAAAATCGAAACAAACATGTTTGTCAATTATGTAATTAGATTGGTCACAAAACTAAATTTTGTCGTTCACGTCTAGCACCACATCTGATGCAAAACTGGCCTTAAGCTAATTTTATGACTAGTGATAAGTCTGGTGAAAATAAGAATTGGGTTCTAGACTCTTGAGCATCACATCATATTACTTCTGACCTCCATAATCTTCCAATGCATTTAGAAAACAACGATAATGAAGATACCATGATTGGTGATGGTGATGGTAATGGAAATCATATTACACGCATTGGTTCCACTTATCTTAATTTGCATACAACCATTTTTCACCTTAATGATGTTCTATATGCACCTTTAATTAAAAATAAATAAAAATTGCTCTTTGTTTCTCAGTTTTGTAAACAAAATAATGCTTCAATTGAATTCTTTCATAATCATTTTCTTGTGAAGGATTTGAGCACGGGCATACTTGGTCCAAGGCCATAATAAAGGGAACATCTATGAGTGGCCTACTTCGCACTCTCCCTATCCAACTGCAACTTTCTCCGCTTTCATGGACTCGTGGCATCGTTGATTCGGTCATCCATCTCCTCCCATTATTAAAAAAAATTATCAGCTCAATCTCTACCATTACCAAAGTCTATGTCTATTACATCTCCTTGTGTCGTAATAAAAGCCACAAACTTTCATTTGGGGTCTCATCAATCTCTTGTACTGATCCACTTGAAGTTATTTATACTGATTTATGGGGTCCAACCCCTATTTCATCCTTTGACCAATTCTTTTATTATGTTATTTTTGTGGATTATTTCACCAAATATACGTGGATTTATCCTCTTAAGCAAAATTGGAAGTACCTGCTATTTTTGAACGCTTCAAAACTCTTGGGGAATTTTTTTTTTTCAAAAGAACCATAAAAACTCCGTACACTGATGGAGGTTATCAAGGCCTTAGTCAATCACTTTCTAATGTTGGCGTTCAACGTCTTAAATCTCTCCCTCACCAATTAGTTGGTAATGCTCAGCGCAATCATCGACATATTGTCAAAAATGGGTTAACAATACTCCATCAAGCGGCAATGCCACTTTCCTTTTGGTCTATTGCCTTTCATACTGTTGTTCATTTTATTAATCGTATGCCTACACCAGTATTGATCTCTCAATCATTTTTTGAAAGCATTTTTCGTCGGGCTCCAAATTATCAAAGACTTTGTGTCTTTAGTTACTTGTGTCATCATTGGCTTCGTCCTTATGCCAAACACAAACTTGCCCTTGTGTATTTATTGGGTACTCTCTCAACCACAATGCATATCGTTGTTACGATATACGAAGTTGTTGCGTTTTTTTATATCAATTGTACAATATCGTAATAAGCAATATAGAGGACCTTTGAGTCCGGATTATTGTTTCCACGAAAATTATACTTTAGTCTTAATCTACTTTTCCTAACTCTATTTGATAAAAGACAAATAAATAATGATAATAGTTGTGGGTAATTTTTCTTTTGTGAACTAACTAACTTAAACTAATAGCAAATATAAAAAGACTTCAAAAAATGATTGATAAAAGATTTGAGTATGTAATAAGTATTAGGGCAAAAAAAGTTCATCTAATGATCACTTTAATTCCTAATTCAAGATTCCAACCTAATGTAGTGTTCGGTAGAATCCTTCGTTTGTATTCAATTTATTCATCTCGAATTCTCATTGAATCTATTTAACTAATTCAATTTCATACCTCTATGTAAATTGCGCTCAGTTAAACGAATTATAGTTCTAAGAATTCATATAACGACCGTAATAACTAGTATATGTATCTCTACACAACTAATTTACTGAGTTTTTATTATTCGTTCTAAGCCTCAAACTCACATCTCAATTCATAATAAACTCAAGTAATCATCAAACTATTGGCCAAATAATTCAAAACATTAATCTCATAACAAAATCAACACATAAAAGAATATGTTACATAAATCTTTGAATTAAAGAATTAAGGATCACAAAAAGACTACATTGTTTGCCCTAATTTAAAGTTTAGTTACACAAAATATAAAAGGAACAATTGATAAACATCTTTGAGTACATCAATGTATTAATTGAATATAGATATGGAAAAGAATCAACTTTTGCACCAAGGTCTTCTTTCGCTTCCAATCTTTGCTTTATCTTGAATCTCATGATGAATTTCTTCTCTTGATTTAGCTCTTCGATCTCTCGTTGTGTCTCTCTTTTTCAATGTGTAGAACCCTTAATTCGTGCATTCTTTTCTCTATTTATAGTTCCCTATACGTCATTGACCAAATTGGAGTCCTTTTTTGGGCTTCTAGCAGCCCAAACAACAAAAAAAACCTACTTGTGCAACGCATCGCTTAGGTTCCATGAAAATTATCTCGACAGCGCTTGGGCGCTATGGTGGTAGCACCTTGCTGTAAAACTTCTACTTGCTAGGAAGTGCAGCGCCTGGGCACTGTGTTGACGTCGCCTTGGCGCTGAGTTGTTGATGCACTCTACGTCGGGTTCAGTATTTTTGTCTTAACTTTTTTTTTTCTTGATATCTGATTAATGCAATTCAAAATGCGTTGGAAAGATAACTCAAAGGGATACAAATTTTCTTTGAAATAGCTCTTTTTCAATTCGAACATTTATTGGGCCAAAAATGGGTCTCAATCTTCAACTAAGAATTTGGACATCCTTGTGCGGTTGAAAGTTTATTTGTTTTCACTCCTTTTTTATCTTTAGTTGTATCCATTTGATCCCTAGTATTTTCGAATCTTCATCGTGAGCTTTGACACAACTTTTGAGTATTTACACTTTAGCCCCCAAACTTTAGATCCTGCATTTTTTCGCCATTTTTTGCTTCTCTCTTTCAATTTCACTTCCATTCATTGAGTTTCACCCAATAATACATTATATAATAAATTAGGCTATAATTTCATTAAAATAATTACAAAATGTCAATATTTTAGAGTTCGAATAAGTGTCTAAAATACACTTATCAGAAGTCATAAGGTATTTGTCTCATGTCATGTTATTTCTATTGAATCTAAGTTTCCCTTTTCATGTGCTTCTTCGTCAGGTTCCAAAGTCAATATTAGCGACACTTCAACGTGGCTTCCTCACAACTTTGTAAATCATACTTCTATAGAGATAAAATCTTCTTCTCCTCCATCATTCATTCATCTTCCTATATTGTCGACCCAAGATAATCTTTCTAATTCTCAAAGTTATGGTCAGTCTTTTCCCGCTCCACCACTTGAGACTATCTCCAACACCTTACACATGTCCACAAATAATTTTTCATCCTCGATTTGCTCTTCCATCTCCTATGTATAATAGGACTCATGATGTTCCCATCATATCGCTAGTCAAGTTGCATCTGAATCTGATCCTAACTTGGACAGTTCTTCAGATTCATCACATATTTACTCACAAGTTCCTATTACTAACCATATCCGCTCTACCACAATTGCCATTCTATCAAAAAATAAAATATTTCGTCCCAAACAAAACTTTGACCTTCATACAACTACCAAACCTTCACTTGACCAAACTGAACCTATGTCATTTACTCAAGCTCAAAAGTCTCCTATTTGGCGCAACGCCATGAGTGAAGAGTATGATGTTCTTGTTCAAAAGTCAACATGGATCCTTGTTGCTCCTAATCCTACACAAAACATTGTTGGGTGTATGTGGGTATTTCGTATTAAAAGGAATCCTAATGATCCATTGCTCAGTACAAAGGCTCGCCTAGTTGCAAAAGGTTTTCACCAAAGACCCGAAATTGATTTTAATGATACGTTTAGTCCAGTTGTGAAATCGACCACCATTCGTATCATCATTACTCTTGTTGTGGTTAACAGTTGGCAATTGCGACAATTGGATATTAATAATGCTTTCTTACAAGGAAGGCTTTCTGAAAATGTCTACATGCAACAACCTCCTAATTTTATTAATTCTCAATGCCCAGATTACGTGTGTAAATTGAAGAAGGCAATCTATGGTCTAAGACAGTAATCAAGGCTTGGTATTATGAATTACACAACTTTCTATTATCTTGCGATTTTTTTAATTCTAAGTTTGACAGTTCCTTATTTATCCATGCTCATAATGGTAATCTCATTTATCTTTTGGTTTATGTAGATGACATAATTGTTATTGGCGCTACTCCCTCTCGGATTCAACATTTTATCTCCACTTTGGCTAGTAGGTTTTCTTTGAAAGATCTTGGCGCTCTCAATTACTTTCTTGGCATTGAAGTCTTTCGCACCTCTTTCGGGTTACTTTTTTCACAGGAGAAATATATTCGTGATTTACTTGATAAGACCAAAATTCTTAATGCAAATGAAGTTTCTACTCCTCTTACCTCTAATGAACCATTACGTCTTCATGATGGCAGTCCACCAAATGATGTAAAACAGTATTGACATGTCATTGGTTCCCTGCAATATTTATCTCTCACACGCCCTGACGTTTTCTCTACTGTGAATAAATTATCACAGTTTATGCATTTTCCTACAACAACTCATTGGCCAGCTGTCAAAAGAGTTTTGCGCTATCTCAAAGGCACCTTAAAATAGTATCTTTATATCAGTCGCTGCTCTCCTCTTCGACTTCATGCCTTTGCAGATGCTGATTGGGTCAATAACCTTGACGACCGTCCATCTACTTCAGCCTATGTGGTATTCATAGGTTCCAATCCTATCAGTTGGAGCTCAAAAAAGCAAAGGACCATTGTTCGTTCCTCTACAGAAGCAGAGTATCGTGCTATTGCCTCAATAGCAGTTGAAGTCAATTGGATTTCAAATCTCCTTCATCTTCCACTGATATTCCGACCATCTATTGTGACAATGTTGGAGCAACATATCTTTGTGCCAATCCGTTTTTTCACTTACGAATGAAACATGTGGCCATTGATTTCCATTTTGTCCGAGATCAAGTTGCCAAACATCAACTACGTGTTTCACATGTTCACACTGCTGATCAACTTGTTGATTCTCTTACAAAGCCACTTTCTCGAAAGCCCTCATGATCATCGTCTCAAGATTGGCCTCCGCGACGGACGCACAATCTTGCGGGCATGATAAATCATAATTATTTTCATTAGTGCCTTGATTTTAGGGTACAACTCCCGTAACTCATTTGTAATAATTTGTATCTTGATTTTAGGGTGTAACTCCCGTAACTCACATGTAATTAGCTATAATTGATCCTATAAGATTGATCCATATGTACTTGTATACATTCCCATCAATACATGAATGAAATCATCACTTTATACCAGAAAATATTATCTTATTTAGTTCGGCATGTTGAAGATCGTTTCGAGAGTAAGGAGTGAAAAGTTTTCTGTCACTTCAAACAAGCTTAGCCTATTAATATGTACACTCGATTGATAGTAAAGGTACAGTTTTCTTATCATAGTACAGTAAGCAAGTTGCAATTTTTTTTTGATTCAATGGATATGTGTAGTGGTGGCAATGGGCTGAGCCGAGCCGGCTCGGCCCATGCCAATACGAGCTCGGCTCGTGCGAGCACGAGCCGAGCTCGTGGCTCGTTACCCACGAGCCGAGCTTAGGCTCGGCTCGTGGGTTTTTGGGCGAGCTCGGCTCGTGCCGAGCTCGCCCAAAACGAGCCGAGCGCTCGGCTCGGCTCGTTTTATATATATATATATATATATATATGTATATATATATATATATATATATATATATAACATACCGACATATACACATTTTGTGATTAATTTCTAAATATACATTTTCAAAAAAATTTATAATTTTTTTAAAAAATAATAACAAAAATTATTTTGTTGAGTTACTAAGTTACTTGAGTAATAATGTAATATATTTTTTGTTTACCATTTTATACTTAAACTTAAAAATAATATATATGTAAAGTATAAACACATTTTATAAACCATTTTTTAAATATACATTTTTCAAAACATTTTTATTTTTTATAAATAAAAAAATAAAGATAGACCCTCCTCCTTTATCCGGGCTTGGGACCGGCTACTTCAATTTTTAGTAGCGGAGTTAAAAATTGTACACGAACAACTTGTTACGTGTACAATTTTTTAAAAAATATTATAAATGTATGAAAATTAAATTTTGTGATGATTATGGTGAAATTAAATATCACTTACTTGGTTACAGGCAATTTCGGCATATTTATCTTGAATTCGATAACTAGCGTCTTCCCAATCTTTCACGCACATTAACGCTTCCAAAATATCTTCTTTGAGTCGACTCCTGACCTCAGAGAGAACCCTCTTCCCTGCACTAAAAGCAGACTCCGAAGCTACAGTGCTAACAGGAGGTGTTAGTAGATCTTTTGCCATTGCAGAAACTACTGGCCATCGACGTTCATTATCTCGCCAAAATTTAATTACCTCTTCTGAATTTTTCTTAACTTCTTTGTTAGTAGGCAAAGTATGACGAAAGTAATCGATTAATTCAGATGGCAACGCATTTGGACTATTACTCGAAGTTTGAGTACATGCAGTGGATGACAAACTACTACTACTACCACCAGATGAACCACATGCATATGCAAATGAATTAAATCTATATGAGTTCATGCTTTCGAATAAATCTAAAATTACATCGTCGTCATCCGTTGGATTAGTGGGAGGAGTAGATGTAGGTACACGAGTAATATGTGTACCCATTCGTGAAGCATATAATTCGTACATTTCACGTAATATTTCTTCCAAATTCCTATAAGTAATAGGTGTACTAAAAGTTAAATAATTTGAAATTTTATCAATTACAAATTTAGTACCCGATAAATTAAATCGGGGGTCCATGACGCATGCTAAAGGAAATAACATAGGTAATTCTTCCCAATATTTTCTGAATTTTAATTCCATGGAATATATAACTGCATGAAAATCGGGGTCATTTTGAAATTGACGAAAAGTCTTAGCAATTGCATAAAGACGTTCAAGAACCATACAACTTGTAGGATAATAAACGCCAGACAATATATTTGTAGAATCATAAAATGTGGACAAAAAATGTTTTATTTTAATAACTATATTCCAATCGGTTTCATTTAAAATAGTTTCGTCTTCATCTCTAACATGCCTATTGTTATAAAATTCAGTAATTAAATGTTCGAAACCTTCACATGATTTTAATAATAAGTAAGTGGAATTCCATCTATGGCCTACGTTAGTAATAAATGTTTTTGTATTTGTCATTCCATTTTCTGAACAAAATTCTTCAAATGCTTGTTTTCGACTAGGTGTAATCGTGATATATATAAGTGCACTCCTAATTCGGTCAATTTCATCCTTAACATGTTTTAAACCGTCTTGTACTACTAAATTAAAAATATGACATACACATCGAATATGAAATAAATAACCACCAAAATCGGGTTGAAGTACTCTATGCAATTTATCGATAACAACTTTATTTACGGTAGCATTGTCGAAAGTAAAAGAACGAATTTTGCTCTCGCATTTATACTCTTTAACTATATTTATGATATCATTAAATATAGTTTGTGCGTTGTGTGTGTACTCAACAATTTTAAAAGCAATAATTTTTTTATGCATAACCCAAAGTGGGTCTATATAGTGTGCAGTTGCAGCAATGTAACCTCTCTTATTAATCCCTTCCCACATATCAGAAGTTAAAGATATCACACCCCCATGTTTCTCTAAATCATTTATCAATAGTTGTTTTGCATGAAGAAAATATTTAATTGTATCAGCACGGAGAGTATTTCGACTTACCCCAACGTACCTCGGCTGAAGATATGTTTTGACGTAGTTCACGAAATGTTGGTTGTCCGCTATTGCTAGTGGCAACTCAGACGCGGCAACAAACTTCACCATTCCCGTTCGAGCTTCCTCCTCTGAATACATCCATGTAGAAAGTGGCGTAGTACCACTGGCGCCTGGAGAACCAAACTGTAGTTGAGTTTGACCAGCTGGAAGAAACCCATGTTTGGTCACACATGCTTTGTAGTGACGATTGAGGTGGGTAGTTCCAATGCCTCTTTGCCATGACAGTCGTTGTTGGCAGTATTTACATACTGCTTTGGTTTCGGGGATTCTATCGACCAAACGACCGGTTTGAACCAATTTAAAATGATCCCAACATTTTGCCTTGTTCTTCCCCTTTCTTTTCCCTCTTGCATCGAGAATATTTGACGTAGGCTCTTCATGTTGTTCCAAATCAATTGGAATACTAGGATCAACGTCAACGTCATCCAAATCAATTGGACGACTACCTTCATCAACGTCGTAATCTTCAATATTTTCTGGAATTGGTAATTCATTGAGACCGGAGAATTCATTCCCAAATTGATTTTGGGCAGGTGTTTGTATTTCGTTCTCCATACCGAACAAGTTTTCAACAAATGATCGTGAATCCATTTGTTAAGAATAATAGAAATTGAATATAGAAATGTAGAAGATGATTATAGAATGAATGAATGATATTGTTGATAAATAAATGGAGATTTGAGAATGTAAATTGTATAGAGTAGAGAATGAGAGAATATAGATTGATATTGGTGGAAAAAAAAGTTTGATTTAGGTGGGTATTTATAGAAAAAAAAAATATTGAGGACCAAAACGGTAACTGAATAAATTCAGTGACCGTTCTGGTCAATAAATTCAGTGACCAAAACGGTCACTGAACAGTTTCATTCAGTGACCGTTCTGGTCACTGAATTTAATTTAATAGTTAAATTTTTTTTTTCTCGTGGACGAGCCACGAGCCGCTCGGCTCGTGGCTCGTCAATTTTTTTTATATATAATAACGAGCCGGCTCGTGGGCTCGTCTACAGTGACGAGCCGAGTAGGCTCGGCTCGTCACCCGTTTGGACGAGCTCGGCTCGTGCTCGGGCTCGTTTTTTTACGAGCCCGAGCGGCTCGTGACCGTGAACAGTACGAGTCGAGCGGGCGAGCCGACGAGCCGCTCAGCTCAATTGCCACCTCTAGATATGTGGAATGGCTTAATTTCTTGCAAGGTGTATTCTCAATGACCATTAATTGATTAATTCCCCTTATCTTTGTGGGGTCGTGTGTTCCGTCTTGAGCAAGCCAATGCAATGATTATAATTCATTTCCTTCAGAAATGTACGAAACTTTACTATACCACTAACAAATTAAAATCACATGATTTGTGGTACATTTGGTTGACGCGCTTTTCAAATTATTTCTCGATATTTAATCATAGATATGTGTGTATCAATGGTCTTCAAGTTACATATATGAAAGTGACTCTTAAGTCAGCCTCAATGGCCTTCAAGTTGCGCAAATGAAAGTGACTCTAAGTTGATGCTTGTGGACCGTCAATGTTGATTATCTACGATAGCTGAACAACCTTACTATATGTTATACTAGCTCGTTTATTAAAATTTTGTCTTTTTTCTAATATCGACTAGATTAATAAAAGTTCCAATGATTAGAGGATCGGAGTTTGTTCCCAACATATTGGGTTTAGTGTCGACTTCAGTTGCGGTTCCTAGGCTGCACATTGCTGGTTTTTGAATGAACCTAAATAATAGTTCGAAATTGATCCACGTTTGCTAAAATCTCGGTTTAGTCAATTTGTCTTGTCACTTGACCTAAACTACAAAAATCACATAATATAAGTGGTCTACAATTAGATGAGCTTTTATTACTTTTGGATTATGTTATCTTCCTAACTTTTCAGTCGGTTCTTGATTATGAAAAATACTTCAGTGGGACACATTTCATTTAATTCATTACATTCAGCACTTCGAATCACTTAAATGTAACACCTCGAGCACTGAGTGAGTAAGAAATAGATATAGATTAGGTAGGGGATCCACTCAGTATCCATAATGCTGTGATTTGGATGGACGGTAATAATCTATTCGTTCCAAACAAGCTAAATAATTAGTAAATGGTCTTTGAAAGGTGCCATCGATAACTTGTGTTGGAGTACCCGTATTAGTTGGGCCGGGCCAAATGCTCCAAAGCCCATCTTAACCCAGCTATGGACCCAAGACGAGCCTACTTTTTCACCATCTTATCGAAGATTTGAGTGTGTATTCTTTGTCGAAATCTATTCTTTTTATTTACCCCTTTTTACTGCTAGTTCTCGAGAAATTTCTTAGCGATGTGCGAACGGAAGTCTCATATTGGTCACAAACGAAATTGTGTAGAAAATTCACAAGATATTCTTCATTAAAAGCTTATAATAATAATTAAACGTACGTAGAAGAATTTCATATATTACTTCCTCTACATATTATCATCAAATATATAGATGCAAATACAAGATAACTTTGTTGAAAATACTGCATTTGTGATCTTCCCCAGTATTAAGACGAAAACTGCATCTTTTATTTCTTGTCTTACTTCAAATCAATGGAGCTTCAGATTTTTCATCCTGCATGGCAACAACATATATTACTTCATTTGTATCATAAAGATATAATTAATTTCATTTTTACACGGATTAAGAAATTATAAAATTTGCATACATTTTTCTTGTTGATAACAAGACACATTTAATACTAATACAAACGTATAAAAAAAAACCAAGAAATCAACTATACTCTAATCTATAATTTAGAAGGTGTTTGGTGGGGATTAAAATTAGATTTTTAGTAGATTGTGATAGAAAGTTTTGAAATGTGTGGTTGAAAAACTACGAGACTCATGAAAGATGTGGTTAATATTAATTGTTTGACTTTGATTTAGATTAAAGTCTGATTTTAATCTGTGCCAAACAGGGCATTAGAATAGACAATAATAAAAATAAGTCTAGTTTTATGGGACAATGAGTGATAAATAGCACATCAAAGGAAAATGTGCGTACCTAACCTAGATTTCCTAAAATTTTGAAAATTACGTTTGCGGCCCCCTTAAGACAAGGCTTTTTGGGGTGATTAATGAATGAAGTTGTAAATTTGTCTATATTTCTTAAATTAATTAAGTACAAGGTAAAAATGCACAAGTAATTAAAACGTGCACTTTGGAGGGGGAGTTTCAATTTTGGGGCGCAGTTTAAAGAACCCATATTAGAGTAGGAGGCTACGTTCGCACCTTTGTACCCTCAAACATAAATGACCGACAATTTCCTAGGTTTAACGACGTGACAAAATGCAAGATGAGAAAATGTAGATAGAATATGACTTCAAGTAGAAGGGTTCTTGTTATAACTACTCTGCTATTTTATAAGTCGGGTCGGTGTGGAATGGACGGAATGCTACATTTGGAAAAATCCCGATAGCCCAATTCGATCCTTTTACGGATACAAAGTAAACTTTTGTAGTACTTGATAACATTGCATACAAAGAAACAAAACTTGTTTTTTCGGGGTAGAGACTGCAAATGTAGTGTTTATACTGCTACCTTTGTTCCCCGGCGTTGATGTTACTACCTCGATTGCCGCCCATGGTGGTCTTGTAGTTGGGGAATGGCACATGACCACTCTCAATACATTTGACATCCTCAACAAGGATTTCGTAGTGTTTCTTCACCTCTTCCGGGGTTTTCCCGCCAATGGCCCTCGCCACGTTGGCCCACCGGTCGGGAGTGTCCTGGTCGTACACCGCTAATGCCTTCTCGAACTCCTTGTTCTCCTTAGCGGTCCAAGTGTCCGAACCACGAGATGGTATCGAACTATATGCCATTAATTCCTTATACCTATATATGTAATATCAGTCGCCAAATCCTATGAAATTAAGATGAGAAGATGGCTAAATTTGAGGCAAAAGATGGCAAGAAATGTGATGAGAAAGACAGATATGATGAGCAGATTGTGAGAAGATGACTGGTTATTTATAAGAAGGGGAGGGGTGAGGTGGGGTCCTGCCAATTGGCTAATAAAATTGCACCGATTGAAGAATAAGTAAGAACCACAAATGAAGAATGAAAATAACTTTGAAGAATCTTTATAATCTCACCCATTTTCTTAAAAGAATTTAGTTTCATAATATATTAATTTCCTTATTTATTTCGATTTTAAGTCGGGTAAATTATACTCTCATGACCTTGATGCCCTGTTTGATTACCACATTTTCCCTAAAAAATGTCAAATTCAAGAAAAATAAATTCCCGTTTGATTGCAACGTGGAAATGAGAATCGAATTCCAAGGTACAACCACTTTAAGCTGCATTTTCTTTGTTTTCATAAAAAAAAAACGAATTGCTATGGGTTTAGTCGATTTTTATTTTTCAAATAACATGAAATTGAAATTCTTTTACACGTTTGTCTATCAAACTGACTCTAAAAGTTCTTCTAACTAGACAAAATACTTCCAAAAAAAAAAAATTATCCAAATAAGCATATTTGACTTTTCAAAAGTCCTGTCAAATAGACCCAAATTCATTTTGTAATTCTCAATATACGAGTCCTTTTATTAAGTGAGAAATGGAGTCGAGAGAAAGACTTACTGATCTATATAATCAAAACTTTAATTTCTTGAGCATCGATCGGACTTCCTAATTTAGTATACGAAATCAGCTTATCAAAAAATGTTCACGTGTTTGGTTTATAGAAATCGTCTACATAATTCCATTTTAACTACCGGAATTAGTGGGTAGTAACCTTTAAGTACAAGCATGTGGTTTATAGAAATCGTCTACGTAATTCCATTTTAACTACCGGAATTAGTGGGTAGTACCTTTAAGTACAAGCATGTTATGGGAAGAAAAAAAAAAAAGGGGAACATCCAGGAAGAATACCTCGATAAAGCAATGTCACGGTTAGTCAATTAATTAGGTGAGAAGTTAAGCAAATTATATGTATAATATATTATTCTCTTTTATTTTTGGGACTAAGTTGTACATAAATAAGTCCCATTGATGAGTTGTATAATTATCCACGGTTGAAAAAGTCCGGTTTGGTACGAATTAAAATCAGATTTTAATCTAAGTTAAAGTCAAACTATCAATATTAATCACATCTTTCATGGGTCCCACGACTTTTCAACCACACATTTAAATAAATTCTATCACAATTTACTAAAAATCTAATTTTAATCCCTATCAAACACCCACTTAAATTCTCGAAATTCCTAATCAAGAAGTGCTTATTCTACTTTTCTAGTACTCGCAACACGAAATTAGAGAGTTGTACATGCACATTGTCATTTCTACGATGACAAGCACGATGCGGGTGCCAAAATTGAACATCTACTAGTGTACTTATCATATGACTACGAAAAAATATTGAGCCGAGAGATTGGGGAAAATTGCAATAATGGTACTCGTTCTTCAATTCGAATAGTTGATCATAAACCTTTAAAAAAAAAAAAAAAACTCGATCCTTAATCTTTATCTTTCTTTATAGTTTACTCGTTAAATTCTCAACTTACAGTCTCCCGTTAAATCATTTTCTGGGGCCTTCAAACAAAACTTAACTTCATAAAATGGAACACGTAACCTATATAAGAGAAAGGCCAAGGTTGATTATTGATCAGCCATTCGAAGGAGAAGTTGAGAACCAATTATACAATTACTCTGAGTTGTCTATTATAGGTGGCCTGCTAAGTCTGTACAATGATTATTTTAGGGTGTGTTTGTCTCCCATTATTGAGAGAAAAATGATGTAATGAATAGTATTTTTTTGAAAAATGTGTAGTTGAAATTTAGCCTCTGTTTGGGAGGCATTATTTGCCAAATTTTAGAATAATTATAACCGTTGCACAGAAGGGGAGCAGCAATTGTTGACCTTTATGTGTCTTGGTGGGGCCCGGCATTTGGAAAATAACGGATCAAATTTTCATTCTTTTCGTCAAATAATGCCTCCCAAACAGAGGCTTAGAGTAAGTTTATTGGTTTATGTGTAGAATTTTTTATTAGGTGAATATGTGGTAAAAAATCTTCCTGTGGCAAACAATTTTTTGGAATAATGGTAGACAAACAGGGTTTTCTAGTTCAAAAAAGTAGGACATGCATTATCCTGTATACATCCTTAGCCGGAACTTCTTCTTTTTCTACTTAGTTTTTTAGTCAGTTTCTCATAAAAAGTCTCCTGTTCTACTCACTGTAATATTGATTTTCTGTGTGATGGTGGAGAATTTTTGGAGGCTACTACGGGAGGCAGTAGTGGAGAATTTTCTGTGTGATGGTGAAATTTTTGGTCATAGAACTTTTTTTCTTTACTGAATATCCTCTGAGCTATATTTTTCTTGTAAATGTGCATCAAAGGAATGAGTAGTTATTTGTCCCTTTAGTTGTTCGTCATTGACTTGCTAGTTTGAGTTTGGAGCAAAATATATCTCTTGTTTGATTATGTCCATGATGAAGATTTTCGGTGCTGATCTTCCTGACAAAAGCATATCAGGCAAGTTATGGGCAACCCAATTGCAAATTTCAAGACAGAATCCTACTCTTTTCGAATCTTTTGAGCTAGATTGCAAAAGTATTGTTTGTACCACCTAAGAAGATCATTCCATACTCGAGCATTCGATATTTATTTAAGCTTAATCTTCAACACGACTCATCGTGTACAAATCATCGGATTCATTTTTCACAAGAGTTTGATGAGTTTCTGTAAGTGATTGACTAAATGACTTGAACCCAAAAATTTCACCTACTTCGATACTATGTTGAACCAAGCGCGGTGTGGCATATACGTCTCAATCTTGATAGAGCATCGTGTCACCGGATGAACATAAATATCTGCCTTGGAAAAAGGCAAAGATTTGGGTAGCAGCAGATATGAAAAGGTTGGAGATGTGGCATTTGGGAGAACATATGATTTTAGCAGCAAGTGGGATTTTAGAGTATCCCCTACCATTTTAGGTATATTCATTTCTAGGTCCACAAAACTTCCTATGAAAATGATGAAGATGCTTTTTCAAGAATCCGAGAAGTTTTGTTAATTTGTAGAAAATTTGAAAAAAGTGAAAAATCTATCAATTTCCACTTAGAATGGATTAGAAATGTGCTCTAATACATCATGTTTAGTATGCATATTGGAGGGCATAAATGAACAAGATTTTTTAACATTTTCCAATCTTGTCGAATCGAGTACAATCCGGCATATCAAACATGTAATGAGCAATCTACGTGAATTTTTTTTTTTTTTCCCACTTGATTAATTGATGTTAAGATTGCTACATAAAGATTCTTCAAGAATTACTTTTTCTTGCATGTTCGATGCCTAGGATGACTGGAAAAATCAAAAGGGAATAAGGATATCCTCATTACAAGCTATAGTGTACCTTGTATATTATAGGGTTCCAATGATTAGTTGAAAGTTACATTTCAATCTTTTTGTGAATCAAGAACCTGTTTTACTCTCCTTTTGAAGGTGGTCCTTATCCTGGGTTGGATATACGAAAGGAAGCGTTTGGATATCGATTGAGATAACTCACAAGATTTTAACTTGTTTACCTACTTAAGTATGTACGGTACTGCATAATACATAAACCATAAAAGCAACATGACGTTCGTTAATTTACATGAAATTAGGAGATTGTGATTGAAATTTTATTCCAAGAGATAAAGGCTAAGCAATAAAGTTGATTCTCTTAAAAACGTTATGTATTGGAAGATTGGCACAAATTGTGATACAAAATTCCATTGTGTTCCATGGGCACGACACCAGGTACATTTATGTCAATAAGAAATCCAGAAAAATCTCACGAAATTGAATTGAATCCAAGAACCCAAATTGAGAAATTGAAGAAGCCATGTAGGAAAAAAACAAATTGGTAATCTCAGCTGATAAAGGATATGTGGTATGCATCAAATTGGTAAGAAAGAATATGGGACAAACCAGCTAAGAAAAAGAGAGAGTATATAATCTATATCAAGGATAAGAATTGAGTGAACAGATTCAATGGGGCCCCTCTACAGAATGTGCCAAATGAGAAGTCTTTGAATCAAGTTGCAGAAAATATTAAGTTCTTTACAATTAGCAAGTTGGGAAGGTGGAAACGAACCTGACCAAGAAGTGAAAAGTGATTTTTGTAGCCAAACTAAATTTATTGGTCCAAATATGATTTAGATGAAATTTATTTGTATTGTTGATTTTTATTTTTTGTGTTAAAATGAATATGCATAATTCAGTGGCATGTTTTGCACGGTCATACCAATTTCTTGAAGGATTATGTCATTTATACAGTGATTTTTTTACTCCATTGTTGACATTTATATTGTTGTCAACAAATAATTGGATAAAAAAACTGTTTTTTTTTTTTTTTTTAAACTGTCCAATTGGATAATGCCATGTGACAAACCATGATGTACACCAAGCATGATAAGTTAACGCATGTGCAAAGCCATGAAGAGTCCAGTGCATGCAAGTGTGTGCACTAAACTTTGTGTCCAGACCCATTGCCTTTAAGTTTGCCTCAAGAAAGGAGATTGAAGAGGGACTCTACCTCAAACCAGTTTGCAATCTTTGTTTCTGTGGATTTTGAATCGATTAATCCATCTGGGTCAGGTCTGAAGTAGTTGATCTTGGTCCCCTACTGCTCATTCTCCAATATATCAATGTAAAATTGGGGAGTAAAAATAGAAGAAACCCCTCCACAGAGCAGCTTTTGAACCCTCCGGAACCTTTTCCAATCAATTGCAGCTTGCTAAGCAACTGAGTGGCTAGGTTCCGGCGTCATTTTCTCAGTGGAGACTTTCCCATCGATTCTTGAATTAACACGAAAGTTGTCATCGTAATCAAGATGATGACCGAGAAATCTACTCCATTTTCAGGGTATAACCTAAATTAATTTCTCTAGTATGCATGAGCGAGCTCCATTCATAGTCCTAGAAAAAGATCATTTCTATCAGATTTGGTTGTACTTGAAGCTTGATAATTTCTTCCCATTTATCCTTTGCTGAACGACGTATAATATTAGTTACTACTCCGTTGAGGATAGATCCCCATGGGCTAGAAAGAGTCGAGGATTCGAGGCCTCTTTCCCTTCAAGTTCTCTTTTTGAGTTCAAAGTTTGATTTTAATTATATAGTGTCAGCGTTGAACAATGTTTCTAAATACTCCCTGGGTTAACGCACAAGAAAGCACAGAATATTATAAAGAGAAACACAAGGTCTAGCCTTCTATATACAAAGAAAAAGGGCAAATAGCATCCTCATTGATAATTTAGTCTTAACTTAGATTGAATTTCATTAGATTTAAGATTCCTCGTACCAAATGGAGGTTTAGATAGGGTCAAGATGGGTGATAATTCATCCCATCCATTTACCTCCTCACCATATCGAGATATTTTCTACAAGAGAAGATTAGTCCATTTTGATAAATGTTCAAATCTATAGGATAAAATGTATAATTAAAAATGAATTTTAAAAAATAGAGAATTATAATTAAGAGTGTTTTTGGTAGATATTAAAATTAAAAAAATCACCATTTTAAAATTCAATTAAAATTGAAAATATAACTTTTATTGGATCACATTCGTCAAATAAAAATCAACGACACTCTAAATATGAAAACTAGTAATTTTCATAAAATAAGCTAGATTTAGCCTGTTTGATGAGAATTAAAATCATAATCTTGATTTTTTTTAACTTAACATTACAAACTCAACTCAAATATTAGATTTTGATTTTGATTTTTTTTTTTTTTTATCCATACTCAATTAAGAATATGTGCTGGCAGCATTGGAATATTATTTTTTCAAACTATCATTATTCCAATGACCAATGATATTGTATCACATATCCCCCTACCTATTTTTAATCCTGTGTAGCATGATATACTTTTGAAGCAACTAGATATTCAAGCGCTCTGGCTCAACGAGATCATTATCCACATTGAAGAATAAAATTACGGAATAGGCAGCTAATTCGTAAAAACCTCAATTTACTTCATTCCACAGAACTCTGGTAAATATTGATTTGTACAGATAGACAAAGTAAAACTGCGATAAAGATCTCAATAAAGACGGTACCAAAAACAATAAACCCTAACAAAATATAATTGAAATTACTGATCAAACTACTGTTATCATAAGGACTTTAGTTCCAGTTTCCCTCAGAACCGCCGCCGCTTCTGTAACCACGGTCACCACCACCGTATCCTCCACGACCACCGCCTCCATAGCCACGACCACCGCCATAACCTCCTTCACGGCGGTCATAGCCACCACCACCGCCACCGTAACCTCCCTCACGTCGGCCTCCACGGAATCCACCGCCACCTCCACCTCCGCCTCCGCTGCCGCGGGACTGCGCCTCGTTTACGGTTATATTGCGGCCATCAAGATCCTGGCCGTTCATCCCCTCGATGGCATCTCTCATCGATTGCTCGTCCTTGAAGGTCACGAATCCGAAACCCCTCGATCTACCGGTCTCACGGTCATTCACGATCTGTTCCAAAAAGAATTCAGTCAGATCTAAACAGATCTAGAGGTAATAAACTAAACCACAAAACAAATATGAATAAAACTGAAAAGCGATTCGATCTTCATCCCTTTAGTGAAAAAGAGCAAGATGGAACGTACCGTTTCAGGAGTAATAATAGTAACAGAAATAGTAACAGTAACAGTAACAGTAACATGAGTAACAGTTTAGAGGTCGACAAAACCGAATCGGATAGGATCCGATCTCTGCGACAAACGGACCTTGGAATCGACGACTGCGCCGAATTGAGAGAACGCTTGCTCTAATGACTCATTGCTAGTGGACCATGCGAGTCCACCGACAAAGCATCTATACTCAACATCTGCCATTGATGCAATTTTTTTTGCAGACGAAAAAACGAAAATCGTAGATATGGGGAAGCAGGAAGAAAAGCCGCCTCAAAGAAAGTTGAGTGTTGAAAGTTGCTGTGGGAATCGGGTGCTTATATAGATAGCCGATGCTAGGGTTTGGAGAGGGGAAGGCAAAGGATGTGCGCATTGCGCTTCTTTGTTTATCGCAACTAGGTTAAGGAGGTCGGCTAGAATTGCCTATGATATTTTTAATTTCACAAACGGTCACTGAAGTTACGTGAAAATTTAAAAACGGTGACTGAAATTTTATGCGTTTTCACAAAAGGTCATTGAGCTTAGTTTTAAGACTATTATGTTTTAATTCAAACCCAAAGTACTGAAACAAGTGGACATAGAAGCATGAGGACTTCAAGTGCAAAATTCAACTTAAAATCCCCCAAACCTATACTACCATTTTTCACGCCCCATTCCACCACTTTCCGACCACCAAAACCACCGGAGCAACATACCACTTTGAAGCCCCCGTTGCCCTTTACGCAACCCACCCAAGAACCGCGCCTAATTCAGACAGTGGTGGCCAGAATTTCGCCCCAAAGTGGGCCTCTCGCATAGTCGACAATTTTATGCTGTGTGAGAGACCCAATTTGGGACGAAATTTCACCGCTTTGCGGCCGCCAAAACCACCAGACCAACATACCACCTTGAAGCCCTCACTTCCCTCTATGCAACCCAGCTAAGAACCGCCCCTAACTCTAACCATGGTGGCTGGAATTTCTTCCCAAAGTGGGCCTCTTGCACAGTCGGCAGTTACGAGATGCCCACTTTGGGACAAAGTTTCAGCCACCACCGTTTGATTTAGGGGTGGTTCTTAGGGTGTGTTGCGTAGAGGGAAGTGAGGGCTTCGAGGTGGTGTGTTGGTCCGATAGTTTTGATAGCTAGAAAGTGGTAGAGTTTCGTCCCAAAGTGGGCCTCTCACACAGTACAAAATTGTCGACTATGCGAGAGGGCCACTTTGGGGCGAAATTTTGGCCAACATGGTTAGAGTTAGGGGTGGTTCTTAGCTGGGTTGCATAAAGGGAACTGAGAGCTTCAAGGTGGTGTGTTGGTCCGGTGGTTTTGGTGACCGGAAAGTGGTGAAATTTCGTCCCAAATTGGGCCTCTCGTGCAGTACAAAGCTGCCGACTTGCTAGAAGCCCAATTTGGGACGAAATTTCGGCCACCACCGTTTGAGTTAGGGGCGGTTCTTAGGTGGGTTGCGTAGAGGGCAACGAGTGCTTCAAGGTGGTATGTTACTCCGGTGGTTTTGGTGGCCGGAAAGTGGTGGAATAGGGCGCGAAAAGTGGTGGTATGGGTTTGGGTTTTAAGTTGAATTTTGCACTTGAAGTCTTCCTACTTCTATATCCACGTGTTTCGGTGCCTTGGGTTTGAATTAAAACATTATAGTCCTAAAACTAAGTTCAGTAGTCGTTTGTGAAAGCGCGTGAAACTTCAGTTATCGTTTCTGCAAGTTTTAAATTTTAGTGCCCGTTTTGTGATTTTCACGTAATTTCAGTGACCATTTGTGAAATTAACCCTTTACTTTTACAAACAATTACAACTGGAGTCCCCAAACCTTTACATATAAAGCAAATGGGTCTACAGTTAATTTTTGCCTTCTTTTAGTTCTCAATGGAAGATAAGATCAATGTTTACATCAAAAAAAAAAATCACGAGGTTTGCAATCTATTCTACGTCCCACGACTAAAATAAAAAAAATATCTCTAGCAACTGATTTGCATCCCAATTTGGCACCCCCAACATAAGATCATTATACAACTTGAATTCAAAAATAATCAAATCAAGAAAATTCATGTAATACAAATTACATAATTTAAACATTTTACCACGCAAGGTAAGTATTTATATGTCAAAGTTAAAGTTTAGATGTAACATACTCAACTTCGCATAACTCGAAACAAGAACCCAGCACAACAATTAAGCCCATGTTTGGTTTAGATAAAAATTATATTTTTAATAAATTTTGATAAAAGTTGTGAATTCAATTAAATATGTGGTTGAAAATGAATTTCTTGGTCTCAAAAAAAGGTTTTAAGAAAGTGGTAATTACATAAAATCAGACATTAAGTTTGAACTTTCTAAAAATCAGGTTTAAAAGTTATTTAATTAAAAATCAGGTTTTAATTTCACAATTAATATTAATAATAATATTATAAAATTAAATTAATTTATATACCCACCCACCCTCCCCCTCGTAGCAGTAGCAGCGTCGACCCGACGCTGTTGCGATTCCCAGAAATAATGCATTAAAGCACAGTTATTCTTCCTCGGTGAGTATCAGTTTATTTGTTTATTGTTCAGGCAACAACATTTAATCACATACTAGAAGAGTAATAAATTGAATTTCTCACAAGACCTGAAGAAATTCGATGGAAATAACAGTGAATCCGCCCAGAGGCGTAAAGCAAAATTAGAGAGGCATCAGAGGATAATGGAGCGAGCGGTACACATACCTTACATTTGTTAATGCAAATTTTTTACTTTTAGATTGCTATATTTAACCAGCTTATTATCATTTTCTGTTCAACAGGCAAAGGCACTTGCAGAGTTTTGTGATCTTCTTGCTCAGAAAGAGCAAGCCGAGAGAAATGTAATATTTCTTCCATCAAATTTTATTTCGGTGGGATCTGGTGAAAGTGAAGTGGTGGTGTGGTTGATGAGACGATGATGGCGGTGGTTATTGCTGATACAAGGTGGGCGGTGGTGGTAGTGCTCGACGCAGATTTGGGGATTTATTTCGGTGAGGATTATGGTTGTGAAGTGATAGACTGGTTATGGTGGTGTTTGAGATGATAGTTTTTCTATTAAAAGATGGCGGTTGTGATTCCGGCGGTTGTGGTTGTGGCGGTGTTGTTGTGGGCAGTGGTTGTGGCGGTGTTGTTGTTGGCAGTGGTTAAGGCGGGGTGTTTGGTGTATGTGACCAACTATTTTGGTTCAATGACTATGGTTGTGGCTGCAAGTATGGGACAATGTGTTTCCTGGGATTGGAAGACGGGTGCGGCGGATGGGATGAAGTGGATGTGACCAACTATTTGGTCGATCTGTAACCAGTGATCAATTATTGATGGTGTATTGGGATTGGGTCTGTGACCTTAAAATTCGTTAATATGTAACTGAAAATATAACCCGTGACCAACAAATTTGAAATAATTTTTTAAATGGTGACCAGTTAAAAATCTGTGACCTCCATTAAAAACAAAAACATATGTGACCTATAATTTTTTTATCAGTGACTAACGAAGCCAATTGTGAATGACTCAATTTTTTGATCTGTGACCTCGAAATAATATGTGACCAATTAATTTAATAAGTTGTGACTGAAAATTAAATTTTTAACTACTTAATAAGATATCTATGACATCGGAATCGGAGCAATTATCGGAATTAAACGACAGCGAAACAGTTATCAGAATAGTCGCCGGAATTAATCGCGGTCGGAGAACAATCGCCGGAGTTGTCGCCGGAGCAGTGGGGGTGGTAGAGGTGGGGTGGGGTGGGTCAATTATATTATATTACAGTTAAATATTTAATTTAATAGATTAATTGTAAAACATAATTAATTAATTCATGGAAAAACCTGAATTTTGTAAATTTAAATATTGGGCCTGGTTTTTTATTTCATAAAAGATAATGTCTGACCCATAAATTTTTCCCTTTAAGAAATGGGAATCAAATATGAGCTAAAACAAAGTTGTGAAGCATGTGTACGGCTGAAACTATGAGCCTATCAAGCTAAGCCCAAATCTTTTCGAAATTTTTAACATAGCATAAGGACTGGCCATTGGATCAAAGGGCACAGCTCAATCTGTGGAATTGGATGGCCGGCTTGATTGGCCCTTAAGCCCAGTAATTTGCCACCCCTGATCCATAGGATGACGCCGTAACTTGTAGATTTCGGGCCTTTAGCAGTCTTCGAGGAGGCCTAAGGTCCTTCAGTTTCAGCATCAAGATTTTAGATAGTGGAAATTACGAGGATGAAGTGTTTTCAAGGTCACATTTCGCCCATATTTGAGTCACATTATTTTTTTCATTCTCATTATTCTACTTATTTTAAATCACATATTTTTTAATAAAATAATATTTTATATCAATAACTTCCTTTTTTTTCAGCCACATATTTCCATCACATCAAACAAAAAAATGCAATCTTGAAGAAAAATGTATACCAAACAGGGGCTTCATAATTTAAAAATACAAGTTTTTTTTAAAAAAATAGATATAATTAAAATTTTAAATACTAATAATAATATTATAAATTTAAATTAATTAACATACCTCATCCACCCCACCTCACTCACAAATCCTAAATTTATCTCAATTTCCCCTTTTCTTTCTCGTTTTCCTCTCCCAACTCTATACACTCTTCGTCAATCGTCACCGCTGTCGAAGAGCGCTGCCATCGGAGACCATCTCTCTACCATCTTTGCTATGAGTGCTATCGGGGAGCCATTTCTTGATGCAATCACGCCTGCAGCGGCCCATATCGCTGGAAGCTCTGCAAAGATATTTGATTAATTATTTCATAAATAAATTTTAATAAATATTTGATTTTTGAAATTTGAAATTTTTTTATCTTAAGGTGTGTTTGAGCCACATAATTTTGACAGAATGTATTCTAGAATAGTAGATTGATAGAAAATGTGTGGTGGAGAAAAAAGGAAAAATTATTGATGTGATGAAAAATATTATTTTATTGAAGAATGTGTGGTTGAGAATAAGTAGAATAATAAAAATAAAAATTTTAATGTATACCAAACATGTGCTTAGTTTTGAAGTGAGTGATAATTTTTTCCCTTTCGGATATCCTTTATTTGAACTTTGGACTTTTTATTTTCCCCTCTAGCCCTGTTTGGTAAAAAATTAAATTTAAGTTCTAATTTAAATTAAAGTTAATAATTAATTTTAATTATATATTTCGTAAGGTTCTCAACTTTTCGATTATATATTTCACCAACTTTTACTAAAAAATTCACTAAAAATTTTATTCTAATCTCCATCATAAGGACATAAATTTGTCTCGAACCCTCCCCGGAGCTTCTATTGCCCGAGATATCTCCCATCTACTATAAAAGAGAGTATCCCAAGTTCATTGTTCATTCTTCTCACGCGACACTGAAACTGATTCAATACTGTAGCTAAACTGGTTTTCACTGTTCATAAATATCTATCATCCCATTCTCACGCCACAACTGTTGACTGAAGGAGCGAGATTTTAGTGGCACAATGTTTTCTTTATCTTCTCAAATCTCAGTTTTTCAAAGAGAGGAGATGGAGGTGTTTTGGAGTTGAGATGGACTTTCTCCCCAAGTTGCGAAGAAGGATGCATCGCGACAAAGGAGGGCTCAAGGCTGTGCACCGCGGACCGGACCGTCACCTTCGTGTAATATATTCAAAGGTTTTGGAGTCCATCACCCCGTTCAATTTCGGCTCAACATTTATCCAAGGTTTCCTAGTAAAGTAATTGAAATTTTGGAATTTTTGCTTAATCTAGGTGTTCATTTTTACTGTGCAGTTCTTCCTTCATCAATTCGATCTAATATGTGTGTGTTAAAATATCTATTTGTGTACTAATTAGTATACTATTGTATGAGCAATAAACAAAATATAGAGGAAACATACATTCCACAGAGTGATAAAGCAAAAACATCTACATTGTTATTTAACAGGGGAAAAAAAATCACCTCGTCAAATTTGAGAAGTTTAGGCGTCTCTCTATTTGCATCTTGCAACCATATAAATAATTCGTTCCTCATTTATTGCTTCTTTTTGGAAGGGAAAGGAGGATCATAGGTAAGCCTTTCGATAACCTCGATCTAGCTCAGAAGCTTAAGTTTTTGCTCGATCTTTGGTTTGTTGTGCTGAGTTTTTGTTCGCTATTTGCTTCTTGTTATTTGTTTCTCATTTTCTTCAAAACAAAGCCTTAATCCCAAAAGTCTAGCATAATTAGTGCTTATGAATCTAACTATCTTTTCTTTTTTCTATTGTAAATTTTAATCGATCCAATGTTTCAACTTCTGTTGAAAATAAAGTCTTTCATCCGTTAGTTTTCATTTGCTTTGGTATGACACATATGGGTGTTGATTATATTCTATTGTGGAATTAGATTTTCTTTTTCTTTTTCTTTTTCTTTTTTCACAATTGGATAAAAGGCTTATTTTGATCTTTTTGCAAGTTGGAGGGAACATGATGAACCAGAAGATGCAACAAAGGGCAGAGATGTGTAATGAAAAGCCACATGCTGATGAACTCTTGGCTGTATCAGATATAGGAAAAACTGTGACATCATCTCTTCCAGATAATGTCATAAGTGGTTTTCTTCAAAGTGATTTTATTGCATTCAATTTCCCCAAATTAGCCCACAAATTTGTATAGAATTGGAAAGGGATTTTTCTTATCTTATTTTTAATTTCTAGAAAGAGGAAAACCAACAAATAAAGAGAAATTACCAATGGAAGTGGCGCAGAAGGTTCAAAGCTTGAAGGTTTGAGCAAAGAAATTTAAATATTGTTGGATTCCTTCTACCATCTTGGATTTTCTCTCTATAATTTATTGTCTTCCTTAACTTCCTCTATGTGGAGATGGATTCAAAAGAAGTGAGAGTAAATATGCACTCTATGTGAGAACAGATTGCTACTTCAATGTTTTGATCATCTCATTATATGTTAATGATTTGCTGATCACAGGAAATAACTTGGAGCAAATTGATTCATTTACTCATGAACTTGAGAAATGACAAATTTGGGGAAAATGAAGTACTTTCTTGGCATTGAAATTGAACAAAAGTCTGATGGTATCTTTATTTCACAACAAAAGTATGTTGCTAATATTTTGAAGAAGTTTAGAATGCCGAATTGCAAACCAATTGACACTCCATTGGCCATGAACACTAAAATGTCCAAAGAAGGTGGAGATCAACCAACAAATGAGAAGGAATATAGAAGTCTTGTGGGAAGTTTGTTATACTTGATTACAGCAAGCCCAGATTTGATGTATGCTGCAAGTTTACTCTCCAGGTTCATGGCAAATCCTTCACAAACACATTTGGTTGCTGCTAAAAGAGTTCTCAAATACATTAGAGGAACTTCAGTCATGGGATTAATTTTGAAGGAGGAGTCGGATCAGATTTGCTTGAATATTCAGACAATGATTGGGCTAGTTCTATTGATGATATGAGAAGCACTTCTAGATATTTATTCGCACTTGGATCTGGTGCATTTTGTTGGAATTCAAATAAGCAAGAAATTGTGGCACAATCAATAGCAGAGGCTGAATATGAAGCAGCATCAACATCAATTGATCAAGCCATTTGGTTAAGGAAAATCTTAAGTGATTTGCATCAAGTTCAAGTCAATCCTACTACAATTATGGTTGACAATCAATCTGCAATCGCTGTGGCCAAAAATTCAGTCAATCATGGAAGAACAAAGCATATAAAAGTAAAGTTTCATGCAATCAGACAAGCTGAGAAAGAAAGAGAAATTAATCTGCAATTCTGTCAAAGCCTCTGCCAAAGTGTCGTTTTGATGAGTTGAAGCATCAAATTGGAGTGTTATATAAAAGCTTCAAGGAGGAGAATGAAGGAAATTGAAGCTTTTATATAAAACTAGTTTTGGCCCATGCATTATTTTTGAGGTTATGTTAGCGTATATGTAATAGATAAAATTAGGAAATGAACTTTGATAATGTCACTGATTGTGTCAAGCTTATTTTTAAATCTGCCGTCTTTTCCAATTTCAATCATCTGCCATATAAGTTGGAATCAATATATGAAACAACGAATTAACTGATTTATTTGTTTCATTACAGTAAAGTTTTGATATGTTACAAGAAAAATTACCTCCAAAGTATTTGGAGAAGTGGGTCGGCGATCCTTTTCATCGCTAGAACACCTGTAAATCACTGCTTGTCTCTCGAAACCCTAATCCATCGTTGCTTGCATGTCGATGGGTTCCATCGGCACAACTACTATCTCTGGTAGCTTATAGCTCTTCCAACAGCTTTAAACCATAACAAGACCAGCAATCAAAATATTTCTGACTTTAACAAATGGCTTTTGGGTTCAATTTTCTCTCTTATCCCATGCTTCAAGAAGAATGAAATATAAAAATGAAATGGGAAAACAAGAATAGAAAGATGTACAGCTAGAAAAAGAGGGACCAGACGTATTTGGGAAGCTATCTTAGTCAACAATTGTGGCACTGCCTGAGATATTTTTTATTGGTAAGAGGATAAGAGATATTTTGTGTATACATAGGAAAATACCATTACATCCTTAATGTACGAATTAATTGCCAAATGTGTAATAATTTTTTGACGATTTATACTAAAATGTCATATGCAGGTATATAATTTAGGGATGGCAAAAAAGTTCGTCGGCTCGGCTCGGAAAAAGCTCGAGCTGGGCCCGGCTCGGGCTCAACTACAACGAGCTGAGGCTCGGGTCGAGCCTCATTTTTTTGGCCGGACTTTGCTCAGCTCGGCTCGGGCCCAAAAAAGCTCGTGCCGAGCCCGAGCTTTTTTCTTTAATTTATAGTACGTATAAGCCGCACAAATTTTAAATTTTTTAAGTAAAAAATGTAGACTTGACATTAAAAAAAACAAAAAAATCGAGCCTGCTCGGCCCCGGCCTGCTAAGGCTTGGACTAAAAGCTCGGGCCGAACCTTATTTTTTTTACCAGGCTTGGCTCGAGCCAAAAAAGCTCGAGCTGAGCCCGAGCTTTTTTTTTGGGCTCGGCTCGTTGCCATCCCTAATATAATTGAAAAAAATGGGTGGAGGTCGCAAGGGTCGGGGGCAACGCCCCCAACGGGGGTTGACCTGCCCAGTCATATATTTGAGAGGATAAAATGGGGAAGTGTATGTATGAAATTGAATATTTTCTAATGTTTTTAAATTAAATTATTAATAAGTGAAATTGTATTTATAGTTTGTGTGAAATGTAAATAAGTAGAATTATTAGCAAAAAAATAAGAAATAAAAAAGTACGGGTGCAGAGACACGAGATAAATTCTAATTTAATGTATGTATGTAATTAAGCAAGAAAGGAAAAAAATGGAAAATGTTATTGAAAAAAAAATATTCGCAATAGCACGCGGAGGCTTTTTAATTTTTTTTCCTCTCGCTAACAATTTTTTTTCTTCTTTAATAGTAATAATAATAATAATAATAATAAATCACTCCAACCTTTATACACAATTCATTTAATTTTCATCTCTTTTTTTTCATTTACAATAAAAAAAAAATTTCTTAATAATTAATAATCACTACATATTTTTTTAACAAATTTCTAACTCATTACAAATTTGTCCCAACAAATGGTGGATGATAAAATGGAGAAGAAAATTGCTTAACAAAATAGAGATAAAATATTGATGCTTTCTCCTCAACGAGTCGATTTGTAGATTTTTTTTATATTACCGTGTCATGTCGGTTTGCATATATTTTTTTATATATAATTACATGACTTTTTTTTCTTGTCTTCAACCCAGTCAACAATTGTAGTCAATGAAAAAGTCTATTGTACCCTTTTGTTTTAAAGAGACGCGTGGATGACAGTGGATAATTATAAAATAAACAGTAAATCATGGAGGATAAAATAGGGAAGGAAAATGCTTCACAAATGAATAGTAACTGACGAATTGCCTCTTTTATTATTTTATTTATAAAAAATAGGACATAAGGAGTCACCACGTGTTCGCGAGCGGAGGAAAGTGTCTCCGCTCGCGAAGCATTTGGCCACGCGGAGGCAATTATCTCCAACCGCCTTACGCGGAGTCTCTCTCTTTTTTTTTTTCAATTCAAAATTTTATTTTGTCGTGAAGTCCGTTTCAAATTCAAATTCAAATTATAATATTAATAAATTTTCCCCATACCGTCGATTACAATTATTGACTATTTGAGAGGATAGAATGGGAACAAACAATTATTGAATTTAATATTAATAGATTTTCCCTCCCGCCTACAATTATTGACTTAATAAATATTTGAGAGTAACAGTAAATGGGAAAAAAAAGGGATAGTTGGGGACGATTTGGGCAATCGAAAATGCTTCAAAATGAACAGTTCGGTTCAAAATTTTGTTTTGTCATGAAGTCCGCTTCAAATTCAAATTCAAATTCAAATTATAATATTAATAAATTTTCCCCATACCGCTGACTGCAATTATTGACTATTTGAGAGGATAGAATGGGAACAAACAATTATTGAATTTAATATTAATAAATTTTCCATCCCGCCTACAATTATTGACTTAATAAATATTTGAGAGTAACAGTAAATGAAAAAAAATAGGGATAGTTGGGGGCAATTTGGGCAATCGAAAATGCTTCAAAATTAACAGTAATCGACATGTAGAAATAAATATTTGAGAGTAATAGTAAATGGGAAAATAGGGATAGTTGGGGGCGATTGGGTAATCGAAAATGCTTCAAAATGAACAGTAATCGACATGTAGAAATAAATATTTGAGAGTAACGGTAAATAGGAAAAAATAGGAATAGTTGGGGGTGATTTGGGCAATCGAAAATGCTTCAAAATGAACAGTAATCGACATGTATGCTCTTTTAATATAGTAGGGAAAAAAGTAAGGATAATAATAATATATAGTAGGGAAGGATAAAATAGGGAAGGAAAATACTTCACAAATGAATAGTAACTGGCGGATTGCATGTTTTAATATAGTAAGGATAAACTCTTATCTTAGACTATCCATTCCATCTACAGTTGAATGTATTGTAGTTGGTCGTTTTGTACTCTAAGTTCAGCCTTCTGTATTTCTTTATCATTTTCTATGTAATAGTTATGAAATGACCTAAGAGGAATGGACTGTACTATCTGGAGGGTAAAACTGAAACACCACCTGATTCTAGTCTTCTTACAGTTAGTAAAGACAAAACTGAACTTTGGCATAATAGAACGGGTAACATTAGGTTTAAAGGACTAAAATCTTTAAGTAATCAGAAATTGCTTGAAAAAGATGACGTTGAAGCTTTGGACTTCTGTGAAACTTGTGTTTTAGGTAAGTCACATAAGGTGAGATTTAAAGCTAGCTCTTATAGAACCAGCTGACCATTGGACTATGTCCGTGCTGATCTATGAGGCTCGGAGAAGCATTCCACGTTTAGTGGGAGTAAGTACTTCTTGTCCTTAGTGGATGATTACTCAAGAAAAGTTTGGATTTATCCTCTAAAGGCTAAGTCGAAAACTTTTGAAAAATTTAGAATTTGGCTTAACTCTGTTAAGAATCAGTTAGACAAGAAACTTAAAACATTGAGAACTGATAATTGGCTTGAATTCTGTAATTTCGAATTTGACAATTTTGTAAACAGAAAGGGATAACAAGATACATAACAGTTAAATACACACTTGAACAGAATGGGGTCGCTGAGAGAATGAACAGGATAATAATGAACAAGGTTTAAGTGCATGTTGATTAGCTATGGCCTTGCCAAAGGTTTTTGGGTTGAGGCTGCAAGTACTGCAGCTTATTTGATTAATAGGTCTCCGTCCAACAGTATAGACTTTAAGACTCCATAGGAATTGTGGACAGGGAAACCTCCAAATCTAAATCACTTAAGGGTGTTTGGATGTGCTCCATATGCACATCAGTCGGAAGAGAAGCTTGAGCCTAGAGCTGTCAAGTGTGTGATGTTAGGGTATCCCGAGGGTGTGAAGGGCTATAGGTTATGGGTTTTAGGGGTTTAATGCATTAACATTATTAACAGCAGGAATGTAGTCTTTAATGAATCTGAAATGCCATGTCTAAAACAGAAAACTGATAAAGCTAACAAATTTGAAACTGAGAGGAGTGTTCAGACTGAGGTGAAGCTGACTAAACTTGATTCACCTACACCAGGGAATGATGATAATGACCATATACATCATGAACCTGAAACTGAAACTAAACCTGAAGAGGTGACTGAACTTCAAGATAATAATGAACCAGTTGAACTTGAACATTTTAATGATCAGTTACCTAATCAAGATTATCAGCTTACTAGGGATAGGGCGAGAAGGCAAATCAGGTCTAATCCGAGATATAAATCCCTAAACTTGATTGATTTTGCCCTAGTTTCAGATGAAGCCCTTGAACAGATAGAACATGCCACTTATGAAGAAGCTATTAATGGAAATTATTCTGAAAATTGGATAAAATTCATGCAGGAAGAAATGAAATCTTTGAGTGATAACAAAACCTGGAAACTTGTTAAGAAACCTAAAGATTAGAAATTGGTTCCATGTAGATGGATTTACAAGTTAAAAGAAGGTTTGAGTCCTAATGATCCCGTGAGATTTAAGGCGAGGTTAGTGGCTAAGGGTTATACTCAAAGAGAGGGTGTGAACTATAATGAGATATTTTCACCCGTGGTTAAGTACAAGACAATCAAATTGATGTTGGCTCTTGTTGTTCAATTCAATTGGGAACTTGAACAACTCGATGTAAAAACTGCATTTTTACATGGAGAGTTGGAAGAGGATATTTTCATGAGCCAACCACAAGGGTTTGTAGCTAGAGGCAAACCTGATTATGTGTGCAAGTTAGAGAAATCCGTGTACGGGCTGAAACAGAGCCCAAGACAATGGTACAAGAGGTTTGATGCTTATGTGCTAAAGATAAGGTTTATAATGACATGAAGAGTGGTTGTGAAGTCTACTTGCTACTTTATGTTGATGATATGCTTTTGGGTAGACCTTGCAAGTCTCAAATTAATGAATTGAAAGATCTTTTAAAATCCAAATTTGATATGAAGGATATAGGAAATGTTAGAAAAATTCTAGGAATGGTTATAACAAGGGATAGGGCTAAACATGGGTTAACTATTTCACAAGAAGCTTATTTGAACAAAGTTGTGACAAAATTTAGAATGAAAGACAGTAAAATTGTGAATGTGCCTCTTGCTTGTCATATGATTTTTTCATGAGATCATTCGCCTAAATCTGAGTCTGAATTGAAAGAGATGGAAAATGTTCCTTATGCTAATGCCATAGGTTCTGTCATGTTTTCTATAATTACTATCAGACCTGATCTTACTTTTTCCATTAGTCTCCTAAGTAGATTTATGTCCAATCTTGGTAAATCGCACTGGATTGGTATGAAATGGCTATTGAGGTATTTAGTTGAGACTTTAAATCTAGGCTTAGTGTATGAGAAAAGATCTGAGAAGTTGACTCTTAAATGCTATGTTGATGCTGACTTGCTGGTGATAAAGACAATAGGAAATCAACTACATCATACTTCTTTACCCTAGGTGATAACTGTATAACATGGAAATCTCAGCTACAGCCCTTAGTTACTTTGTCTAGTACTGAAGCAGAATACGTTGTCGTAACTGAAGCGGTTAAGGA
Source organism: Fraxinus excelsior (assembly GCA_019097785.1). NCBI lineage: Eukaryota > Viridiplantae > Streptophyta > Magnoliopsida > Lamiales > Oleaceae > Fraxinus > Fraxinus excelsior. The sequence goes on along the minus strand of CM032633.1, from coordinate 8,916,606 downwards.
ATGTATTTGGTTAAATGGAATCTTAAAAGAATTGAACTTCATGCATGATACACCTATTATGTTTACTGATAGTCAAAGTGCATTGTCACTTAGTAAGAACTCTGTTTATTATGAGAGATCTAAACATATTGAGGTGAAGTATCATTTCATTCGTGAGAAACTGTCTCAAGGTGAAGTTGAACTTGTTAAAATTCATACTGATAGGAATCCATCTTATGTGGGAACAAAAATTCTGTCTGTAGGAAAATTTAAATTGTGCTTATCTTTGTTACATATTGACACGGGTTAATTTTTCTTACGGTAGTGGGCGATGATGATGAACAGTCATTCCATGTGCAAATTCGCAATCGAGAGAGTATGTTATGAGAACCAAGGTGAAGAACGTGGGCTTAATGGTTCCCATAAGTTATTGGGCTTGTGCTTTGACCCGGTTGCACTACCTTGACTATTTGTAGCCATTGATATAGTGGATGGCTAGGATTTCACTTTTGATTGAGATATTTTCTTTGGCTTGTCTTAGAAGTTTGGCACGGTACTTTTCAAATTCAAAAGGGGACAAAGACTTTCTTGATTATGACTATTATTATTTTAAAATGTCTCTTTCTCTATCATAAAAGAAAACTCTCTCTTCTCACTCTCTGGTTCGGTTTTTCAACTTCCTCGTTTACTCCGTGAAATCAATCATTTAGCCTATAGATTGTAGAAACTCTTGAGGATTCTTAGGCCTGAAATAGTGGCTAAGTTTGTAGAGCGTTTCTAGGTGGTTTAGCTTCGGTTTGGATGGTGTTCTTGGCAGTTTGTGGTAGACTATTTGGTCGATGATCCAAGCCAAGAAGAAGGAGGTTTTGGCGGGTTCTCTAGCTCTCTAAGGATGGCGATTTGCAAGCATGGAAGGGGATGTTCCTGAGCCTAAAACCGTCTACCATTTTCGGCCAGTGAAGAAAGGAAAGTTGCACTCCATTTTTCTACTGTTAAATTTTCGATTTCTATGTTCTGATGATTTCGGTTACTCTTGTTTTCTATGATTTATGTTAAGTATTGTAGTTCTTATATATGCTAAGTTGTACTGATGAGTTGAAGACTTTTAACTGTAAATGTATGGTTACATTGTGCTTTGAGCATTGAATTAGTTTATTGATGATTGGAGACTATAACAAGAAGTAAATTTTCCAACACTGTTGAAACAGACTCAAAGGCGAGTAACAAAGGCTATGAATTCAATGACCAGACCAAGGTCTTGAAGCAAAAATAAAAAATAAATAAAACCAAGCAAACACGAGTGATAGAACATTTACATTATTTTTGTAACAATAACAATAGGCATGTGTATTAGTGTATATTATGTCTCTTCCATGGCTATGAAGAAAAGCAACCTCATCTACCTATGTGCGGGAACTTAAGGTCGAGTCTTTAGTTAAGACTATTATATACCAATGACTAATTTTTTGAGATCAACAGGTTGTTTAAGATATTTTGGTTCCGTGTTCATTCTTCAGAACACAATCACTATCAATTACCTTTGAATACTACTTGTACAGTTCCTACTAATAATATATGGAACTTTTTATTATTGTTAAAAAATAGTGTTTTATTGTTCATTATTTGATGTGGGTTTTGTCCTTTGTTTAGGTTTTTTCATGTGGGTTTTATTCTTTGTTCAATTGTTCAAAAGTATACGTATAACGTAATGTATAGTGGTGCGTCAAACCTTTCAAAAAGTAAACTTGGTCACTGTAACCCGATATATTTTTCACTCATAGAGGAGGAAGACGAAACCCAGAACTTATGTCACGAGGAGTTCACAAACAAAGGGTTTTAAAAGGTCAACCTGCTATAGAGGTATCTATTCAACATCAAGAAAGTAAATGTGATATCACTGTTAATTTTTTTAATTCTCACAAACATATTCAAGTTACCACAATTTTTAATATGTTTTTTTTTCTTCATGTCTTGTGTTTTTTGGGGTTTGTGAAAAAAGTGAAGTTGTTAAGAACAAATAAGTTCTATGCTAAATGTGCCAAAAAATATTTCTACAGGCTAATGACGACATCTCTTAGGATTTTAGCGCATCATATTTTATTTATTTATTTATTTATTGTTATTTGCTCTCTGATTTTCTTATTCGGTTCTTAGTAATCACCATATAAACTTGATTTGGAACCAAAGCTTTCACTCAGATTATTCTGACCAATAAGATCACTTTTTCCTTTTACTCGCCCTTGGAAAAAAAAGTTGCAATCCTCTTTCCCTGATAAATGGCAGATTCAATCATTTTAAAATCAATCATTCGAGTTTTTAGTGTTGGCAGTGAAGTTAGTGGATTTTGGAGAGTTTTGTTGGGGATAATTTCTACAGGTTCTTGTGCGTGTTTATGTGAAAGAGACGTGTGCAAGTGGTACTGGTGGCTACGTTTAAGTGGTGGTAGACGTTGGTCGACGATAAGGTGTTGGTGGAAATGGTGGTGGTGTGATGGGGCTGGATGTGGTGCTGGTGGTGGTTGTTGTGGTTGTGTGATGAACTCAAGTACTGATAGTTGTGGATGACATTCAAATGGTTGTGCGATGAAGGTGGAGGTGTTGCTGGTGATTTTGGTGTTGATGATTTGAGGTGGCATCAATAATTTGGGTGGCACCAACAGTGGTGTGGGATGAAGAGGAATTGTGACCAAGTGCAATAGTTGTGTTCACAGGGTATTTGTCTTCATATTTGCCGACTACATTGTTATGTTAATCTGACATTTTTTTTTTCTGGTATATGGAGCATTTGAGAGTAGCAGTAATAATTTTTTTTCTTTTTTTGTGAAAGCTTTATGAACGGATGATTTGAAGAAAATCTATCGTGAAAATTTTCCTAACTAAATATCTTTCCGTGATTTTCAACAAGTCATATATCCCAATTGTTTTCAACTTCTAAAAAAATAAAAATATATTATGAGTATAATGGTTGTTGGGCTTATTTACCTGCTCTTAAACATTCACGTGTTCAAATTTGTTGCACCGCGCCTTATTTGTTTTCCATGATCACGAGCATTGTATAGGGAGTAGTGCTAGGTGTACACAAGCTTTTACCTAATATTTTACATAATGCACAAGTGGCGGCCCCCCGCCCCCCAATAGGGGGCCGCCACTTGTGCCCAGGCGCCCCCCAATAGGGGGCCGCCACTTGTGCATTATGTAAACAATTAGGTAAAACATTATGTACATATAGATTTTTCCTTGTATAAGCCGGTGCATTGAACTGGGAAAAAACTAGTACTTTCACAAGGATCGTTAACTATACTATGAGTTTTCAAACATTGAACCACTTGAATCCTGACATCTCTCCACCTTCTATTTTCTTTAGGGCCACAATATAGAATGGATAACTTGGAAATAGGAAGGACAGGCAATTTAGATTAAACAAGAAAAAATATTTTTATTTTTATTTTTATTTCAAATTTATAATAAAGATACATCCATCTATTTATGAGACTAGTCTTAATATAGTGACATGCTCAATGACAAAAATAACACGTGTCAATTTATGATTGAACAGTTTGAAAAAAAAAAATACACACACACACACACAAAACAAAACACACAATCACACTATACAAAAACACCCTATCATCTCACCCCCTATCCTTGACGCCGGCCAAGCGGCATTATTCTCATAAGAAACTTTAAGATAAAAAAAAAAAAAAAAACTTCATGTTGACGCACTAAAAATGCAGCTCAAAATCAAAGGGAAGTCCAATTGAGAAACCCAAGATGGAGACCCAATGGAAATCAATTAAACGGCCCAAGAAGAAAAACTCAATCTGGAAACCTGAGAAAAGGCCTGAATATTGGGAGCCCGAGAGCAAAGTAGTATCATCGCCCAAGGCCGTAGGACGCCCAGAGGCTGAACGAATGTAGTACTGCACAATCGTCCAAAGCGAGCCTCATTATCGCCCAAATCCTCAAGTCGCCCAGAATCAGACAAGTCTAAAAGGTATAGTTTATCCAATCTAGCAATTATGGAAGCGGTTGGCAAGTGAACCCGGCACGCCCCCACGATCCAGAAACAGCAAGAATAGTGGCAACAGTTACTAAGTAACTTCTCCCCAAACAAGCAGTTTCTCACTAAAGGAGTGGATGGTTACGAAGGTAATGGAACAATTCCGAGCAGTTTCGACAACCAAGAGATGCTCAGGAAGTATAAAAGGAAGTAATTTCGTAGAAGAAAAGACCCCGAATCAAAAACTCTCGACAAGAGAATATGTAACTTTTATTTCCTTAGTTTAAATTTAATCCTTTCTCAACACTCGTGTGCTTGCGCTCCTTGGAGGCGTTTTGTCTACTTTCCAATTGTAACTCTTCACTAGTAAACACACCCATTTTTGGGACTTTGTCTCAAGATGTTTGTTCCTTACACAATCGTCTGATCCTTTTCTCGTAATTGTTGGCGGGTTGGAAAACGCGCGAAAACAATTTGGCACGCCCAGTGGGACAATTGGTGTTTTGTAAGTGAAGATACAAAAAAGAAAAGATATCATGCCTCATAAAAATTCCGATAAGGAACCAGCAAGTCAAGGAGTAGTCCAGTCTGTAGTTGAGCGATACGAGGAGCAACAACATTCTCCACAAACAGATGGACAAAGTCAAAGCAGTCACAGTCGTTACGAACCAATGGCAGAATTGAGCCCTCGCACAATGCGTGCATTGTTGGGAGAACTCACGCAGGATGTCGTTGAACAGGTAAATTTACGAAGTATTCATAATATGGAGAAGTTTACCCAAAACGAGAATAGACATTTTGATAATATGGCTAAACAACTGAATACGTTGAATGAAATCATGAATAAGTTGGTAAGCCAAATGTGTCAACCTGTTATGCCTATAGATAATCACTTCCAGTCTAGGACTATCGTGGGGCATACTTCGCCATATAATTCCCTTGGTATGAATTCCGGCCCAAGTCTAGAGCCACCTTTTGGCCCTTCTACTTCGAACCCAAGGGGGAACGGGACCTTGAACTTGAATAATAATAACACTACGTCCAACCTGGGGGGTAATACAAACGTGAGAGATAATGTCCCGAACAACGGACAGAATGGTTTACGTATGAATGAGGGTTTAAACACTCAATTTAACAGTCATAACAGCCCGAATAATGGCACTTTTATTGCCAATCAAGGGCAAACTACCAGGCCTCCCACGAATCAGCCAGTAAATCAACCCATAGGAAACCCATATGACCCTAATGTCGTGCTAAGAAACCAAATTATGGAAATAGTGCAAGATCAAATAGCAGTCGGGGTGCGGCCGGTGGTTAGGCCAATCTATACCAAGCCATACCCTGATTGGATAGATCAGGCATATCCATGGCCTAGAAGGTACAAAGTACCGGAATTCTCACTATTCACTGGTCTAGGAGAAGTGTCTACCCTAGAACACGTAGGGCGATTCACGTTGCAAAGTGGTGGGGTGAATGAATACCATAAGTTGAGGTTGTTCCCAAGTTCTTTAACAGGGGTAGCTTTTTCTTGGTTTATTAATTTGCCAGCAAACTCCATCCAAACTTGGCAGCAAATGGAGCAATTGTTCCATGCTCAATTTTATAAAACTGAGTCTGAGGTTACACTGGCCGATTTGGCGAATTTACGTCAATTGCCTAACGAATGGGCAGAAAATTTCCTACAAAGGTTCAAAACGGCCAGAAGTAAATGCTTCGTGCCTTTGCCAGAAAAGGAATTTGTTAAAATCGCACAAAGTTGTTTAAGTTTTGATTTAAAGAAGAAATTCCAGGATAGGGAATTCTCAGATTTATTCAAACTTAGTGCAAACGTTGTTAGGTATGAGCGATTGGTAAGAGAGGAAGAACAGATGAGAAATTCCAGTAAAGGGACTTATTACAAAGACCCGAATTTCAACATTCATACTGTCGATGATAGTTATTATGACCAAACGGAAATATGTTTGGCTGAGTTAGTAAAGCGAGAAGCATATACCTGTCCCATACTAGTTAAGCCAAAAATAATGGGCAAAGACGATCTTGCAAAGGGTGAAAACAGAAAGGCGCGAACGTTCTCGTTCGACGTAACTAAAGCTGACCTTATATTCGACAAGTTATATAAGGATAAACAGATAAAGTTGAGCGACAAGCACAAATTGTCAGACCCTGAACAAATTAAGGGTAAAAAATACTGTAAATGGCATAATGCATGGTCACATGCGACTAATTATTGTGTGGTTTTTCGCCATGTGTTGCAGGATGCTATTGAATCAGGACGAATCACGTTCGAAGAAAAGAAAAAGATGGCAGTGGATGAAAATCCTTTCCCACAGCCACTGGCAATAAACATGTTAACAACTGGTTTGAAAAACAAATTGCCAAGGTTTAAATTGGTGATTGATGATAAGGAAGAAGAATCCAAACCGCATCCCAGCGTTTTTGAACGCATCAAAGGGAAAGAGCCCAAACAGGGTGAAGATGTTCTGTGCGACAGATGTAAACACGAGTTGAAAGAGAATACAGGGCCACCCGTGACGCAGCCACTCCACCGTCGCTCCGATTTCACACCGGTCGCTCAGCCTGTTAGGGGGCAAAGGGTGCCGTTTTATAGAGGACTCCCTAAAGAAAGGGGGTTTGGATCGGCCAGTCAAGGAAGAACGTTTAGGCCGCAGCCTGGCCAACCCAATGTATGGCATTCATTCTAGTATAATGCAGGACGAGTGGTGCCTTTCAATGAAATGACTAGAACCCAACAAAGGCGTTACCAACGTAATTACGGACGTATGATGAGGCAACAGCATGGAGAATCACGCCCTAGAGCGCCCAAACCGCTCAGAATGGCCAACGAAAATGTTTTTGAAGATAGTGAAGAAACAGGCACTGGCGAATCAATGGGAGAATTGCCAGAAAGCTCGTCTGGGAGATCAAAGTTTGAACTAAACTGGAAAGACGAAGATGATCCTGACCAACCTCTAACTATCCGTTGGGCACATTACCTCCTGTCTTGGCTAATAATTACTTGTTGGCCGACGAATTCAAAAGCAAAGAAAAAGAGGATAGTGAGGAAGAAACTTGTGTACTAGTCTGCGATGAAAGCCAAGTAGCTGGAGAAATTTGTAATGAAGAAGAGGATGATGGTATGACAGATATCGAGGAAGAAATTGATTTAGAAGAAGAGAGATAGAAAATGGGAGTGTCGCGCAACACCCTGTTGAAGCAAATGCACCAAGAAGAAGTCCGCGAAGTAGATCTGTTGGGAGAACCATCTGGCCGATCGTTTGATTTCTATGTGTTGTATGGGGCACCAAAAAAGAAAAAGAGGGTACCTCGCTCTGAAAAATATGGATCACCCCCCAGAATAATGCCTCTTCCTACAAATTGGGTAACTGAGGAATAAATACTGGAAAAGGAAAAAGAAAAAACCCAAGAAAAGAAGGCTCAGTGCGATATGCTGCACGTTGATCTATCACCAAAAGATAGCCCGCCAGAAAAAGGCAGGAAGTGGAAATAGACGTTGCTGAAAAAGTCATCTTCAACAAACCAGCTATGAGGTTAACCAAACACTTAAGACCACTGTACGTCAAAACCTTGGTTAATGGGGTACCAGTAGTAAAAGTACTTATTGATAATGGAGCAGCTATAAATACCATTCCAGCTAGGATGATGAGGAAATTTGCTAAGACAGATAGCGACATGATCCCAACAGAAGTCATTCTTACAAGTTTTAACGGCGGGGCAACTTCAGCAAAATGAGTTACGCCATTGGATATAACTGTAGGGACAACCACCAGGACTACTGTTTTCTTCGTCATAGACGGCCCCACCAGTTACAACGTGCTACTAGGAAGAGACTGGATCCATGGCAGTCGATATATTCCCTCATCACTCCATCAATGCTTAGTCTTCTGGAATGACAAAGGTGAAGCAGAGGTTGTGCAAGCCGATCATAGACCCTTTGTGGCAGAGGCAAATTCAGTAGAGAGGTTCATGTACGAAGGAAATTATGGGCCTGTCAGAGTGGTTCAAGATGGGGAAGGAACTCAAATTACTGCCCAAAGCGAAGAACCGTTTTCAGTGGATGCACTTACTGAAATGTTTAATCAAATGAGGCCAAACATAGTGGCCTTGGAAGAGCCAGTAATTGGCCAAAAAGAAGCCAAACAACCTTAAATGAGTTTTCAACACCAAAGGCAAGAGGCCGAGATTCAGGCCCTCAAAGCCAAGTTGATGGCTTTCAATAAAGAATGTGAACGTGTGAAGAAAGAAGAAGCGGCGTTAAAGATGCTGAGAGACAAATTAATAGTGTCCGAGATGGAGCAGAGCTTGGACTGGGAAGTTCATAAAGTGGATTGTCTGGAAGAGCAAATTCCTCTGACCGATGTGGATGATGAAGCGACGAAGATCCCCAAGTCAGGATATGCACAAGCTCAAGACCCCTTGGTCAAGGTTAACATTGGTAAGGAAGGAGAGGATCGCCCAACGTTTGTCAGCCAGATGCTCCCTCATGAGGTTAGTACTAGATTAATCGCTTTATTAAAAGAATATAAGGATTGTTTTGCTTGGGAGTATGAACATATGCCTGGTTTGGATAAAAACTTAGTAGAACATAGGTTGCCGACTAAATCAGATTTTAAGCCTCATAAGCAACCTCCTAGGCGTTTCGCTCCCAATGTACTACCGGAGATCAAAAAAGAAATAGAACGATTACTAAAAGCAGGTTTTATTAGAACAACCAGATATGTGGAATGGTTATCTAACATAGTGCCAGTATTAAAAAAGAATGGCAAATTTAGGATATGCATAGATTTCAGAAATTTGAACTTGGCTACGCCCAATGACGAATATCCAATGCCTACGGTAGATTCTCTAGTAGACTCCACTGCGGTGCATGTGATGTATTCTTTTATGGATGGGTATTTGGGATACAATCAAATCTACGTAGCTGACGAAGATGTACACAAAACTGCCTTTAGATGCCCTGGGTCTTTAGGATGCTTTGAATGGGTAGTAATGCCGTTTGGACTAAAAAATGCAGGGGCAACTTATCAAAGAGCAATGAATCTAATTTTTCATGATATGATAGGCAAATTTGTGGAAGTTTATGTAGATGATATAGTGGTCAAATCTGTTAAAGAAGAAGACCATTTTGAACAATTGTGATGTTCATTTGAACGAATGAGGCAGCATAAACTAAGATTGAACCCTTTGAAATGCGCGTTTGACGTGAATGCAGGAAATTTCCTTGGATTCCTAGTACATAAAAGAGGGATTGAACTTGATAAGAATAAAGCGAAAGCCATCGTAGAAGCCAAGGCCCCTAGTAATAAAAAAGAACTGCAAAGGTTCTTAGGTCAAGTCAATTTTCTAAGACGCTTTATATCTAATTGCGAAGGGCGAACGAAAGCGTTTTCGCCTCTCTTAAAGTTGAAAAATCAAGACGAATTCGTCTGGAAAGAAGAACATCAAAAGGCTTTTGAAAGCCTGAAAACATACTTAACAAGTCCACCAGTGTTGGTGTCACCAATCCAAGGGCGGCCGATGAAGTTGTACGTGTCGGCTGAACGAGAATCGATAGCTGGGATGGTCGCACAAGAAGACCAATTTGGTGAAGAAATGACGATTTATTATTTAAGTAGACGGCTAACCAAATGTGAATGTAATTATTCTGCTATCGAGAAGTTGTGTATCGCATTATACTTCACATGTACAAAATTAAGGGCCTATTTACGGCCTGTGACAGTCTATCTAATTTCCAAAGTTAATTTGTTCAAATACATGTTTTCTCGCCCTATTTTACACCAACGGGTGGGTCTTTGGACTTTGGCACTGTCAGAATTCGAAATAAGGTATGTGCCCCAAAAGGCAGTTAAAAATCAGGCCTTGGCTAATTTTCTGGCCGACCATCCATGCCTTGATGTGCCTAACGAAATAGAACTTGAGGTTGATTCATTTGAATTAAAACCATGGGTTTTATACTTTGATGGATCGAAAACTTCTAAAGGAGCAGGAGTAGGAGTGGTTTTGATAAATCCTTTAGGGGTTTGCTATAAGTTCGCATTTACCTTGGATAGAATCTGTACTAATAATCAGGCCGAATATGAAGCCTTAATTGTAGGTTTGGAGTTGATGGTAGATATGAAAATAAAGAATGTAATCATCAGGGGCGATTCTCAATTGGTGATTCATCAATTGACTGGTGATTTCAAATGCCAAAGTGATTATATTATAAGTTTATACGAAATCGCCCAAGAGTTGTTGGAAGAATTCGACCAAGTAGAACTTCAATGTGTTAATAGGATGTACAATGACATGGCCAACGAGTTGGCCCAGTTGGCTTCTGGCTATTCAAAGGCGATGAATTGGGAATCTACTTACGAATACGGAACTATATTGCCCGTTATTCAGCGGAGGGCAAGGAAAACCGAAATTCAATGCATAGAAAATGGGGTCGCGCTAGATTGGGTAGATGAGATTAAAGAATCTTTTAAGGAGCTTGATGGGGGAGTTGATAGAAGAACGAAATTACGTCTGTTAAACTATGCATTAATAGACGAAGAATTGTTCAAAAAACGCTCTGATGGTGTGTTATTAAAATGCGTGAACTTACAAGAAGCTAAGACAATTATGGCTGAGGTGCATGAAGGGATATGTGGAGCCCATCAGGCCGGCCAAAAAATGAGATGGCTAATTATTAGAAGTGGTTATTTTTGGCCAAAGATGGGTGAATCGTGTGTTCAATATGCAAAAAGTTGTTTAGCATGCCAAAAACATGGTCCAATACAGAGGGCACCAGCAAGCAACATGACACCCATTATCAAACCTTGGCCGTTCAAAGGTTGGGCGATAGACTTGATAGGGAAGATTTACCCTCCATCGTCCAAACAACACACCTTTATTATAGTCGCTACGGGCTTTTTCACCAAGTGGGTCGAAGCAGTGCCTCTAAAGGAAATCACCCAGAAAAGCATCATAGAGTTTATCCGGGACCATATCATCTACAGATTTGGAACGCCGCAAACTCTAATGACAGATCATGGGACTTCCCTAAATGGAGATCAGATGAAGGAATTCTTGAGCGAATTTGGAATTAAATTGGTAAATTCCACACCATACTACGCTCAATCAAACGGTCAGGCAGAATCATCTAACAAGATTCTGAAATCTATCATAAGAAAGATGATAGATGAAAATGCCAGAAATTGGCACGAATGCTTGAACAAAGCTTTATGGGCTTATAGAACATCACCCCGTTCAAGCACTAACATTACGCCTTTCCAACTCACTTATGGGCAGGAAGTTGTATTGCCAGTGGAAATCAACGTGCAATCTATAAGGGTACGTTGGCAGCACGAATTAAGCGAGAATGAGTACAAGGAATTGTTGGTTCAAAATTTATTAGAATTGGACGAATTGAAGTTAGACGTGCTAGACAGGTTGCAAGTCCAGAAACAAAGGGTGGCTAGATTTTACAACAAAAAGGTTATAGCCAAGTTTTTTAGTGCGAACGAATTAGTTTGGAGGGTAATGCTTCCTCTAGATAGTAAAGACCCAAAATATGGCAAATGGTCGCCAAATTGGGAAGAGCCGTATAGAGTAAAGAGTGTATTGCCTAATGGAGCTTACCACTTGGAAGATTTAGATGGTACTAGGCATATAAGATTTATTAACGGTAAGTACTTGAAGAAATATGTTCCTTCCCTTTGGGAAAGTGAACGGATAGGTACATAAGTGATAAAATTGCAATTACGTTGTAATCATGCCAAGCGATGGCAGTTAATAAATTGGACGATCACGTTCTAAATAGGAAAGTGAACAGACAGATACATAAGTGATAAAATTGCAATTACGATGTAATCATGCCGAGCGATGGCAGTAAATTGGACGATCACGTTCTGAATAAAGAAAAACAAGGCACATTCAAAAATAAAGTTCTTTATTACCAAATGTCCCTTACAAACCATTCCTCACAAGAATTAAAGGACACAGTCAAAATACAAGACAAAACATGCTATAAATTGTCTTCTGTTTGGTGGGAACGGAAAGAGTGAAACCAGTACGGCCAGCCCTTCAGCCTATGGCCGAGTGAGAGGGTGAACAGCTCCCACAACCTTCCTAAATGCATTGCTGCAATGGTAGGCAAGGAGAAGCAGCCCTTCAGTCTATGGCCGAGTAAGAGGGTGAACTGCCTCTGAACCTTTCCTAAAACGCATTCCTGCAATGGTAGGTGGGGAGAAGCACTCTCAACAAGCAAAAGGATGGCAAAAATCTTGCTTCAGTCTCAACAAGTAAACTGATGGCAAGAATCTTGCTTCCGTTTGCAAGAACATTTCCTATACCTCCCATACCAAAAGTGATATCAAAGCAAAAGGGATGAATGAAGAAACTCATCCCTGTAGAAGAGGAAAGTGTTGGTAAACGATCGGAGTGCCATGCAGTGGCAGGAGGTGTTGATGGCAAGAAATCGAATTTGAAAAGGCATGAGGATGAAAATGACGAGTGTAAACATGCATATTTATAGAAGCTGGAAGGTGAAAAGCCAGAATGTGGAAAGTCACATTTATGACCGGTGAGTGAAATCAATATGGCCCAAAGATTTAGGGACGAAAATTTAAAGGCCAAAAGAATATGCATGGATGTTAGCATAAAGATTAAGTACGAGGAAGATTGACGATCAAAGGTAAATGCCACTCCAAAGTAATTGTTCATTAATGATGATAAATGACATCAAGTCACATAAAACCAAGGCAGTCAGCGCGAAAGAATTACAAAGATTTGAACAGTAAATGTTTAACTACAATTCGCCCCAAGCTGAGCGCATCTGCTGCCTAAGTCTATCCCACTCTTCGTTCTGCCTAGAGGAAAGGATACCTAACTCTTTCACTAAGTCATCATCAACCTCCAACTTTTGGTACTGCTCCAATAGAGATGTGGTCTTAGCAATTCCTTGGGATGCAGTATGCCTCTTGGCAGCCATCCTCGCCCTGCAATCGTCCATTTTCGCTTGTAGCTCTTTCATTTCAGCAGCCAAGCTCAACATCAAGGAATCCTCCACTACCGGCTCTAAAGAGACCTCAGTCAAATCGGCCTGATTCTTGTCAATTTCCTGGAGCAAGGACTCTTTCTCAGAAGAAGCGCGGAGATATTGGGCACTTCTGACCTTCAACTCTGCGTTCTTGGCCAACAAAGAAACAACGTCGGCATGAAGAACCCTCAACTTCACCTTAAAGTCAGTAGAAATGCTGGGCGATGGGAGCGAAAGTGCTTGCAATAGGTTCGCGCTCAACATGTCTAGCTTGGCCTGTTGATGAGCAGCGCTGGCACGACCGACCTCCATGTCTATAAAGGAGACATACTCAAACAATGCCTGTTTGAGAAATGTCATGTTCTCGTTCGCAGGAGTGGAGGATGACGCAGATGATGTTTTCATGCGTGCCCAAGAGGTGAGTAAGTCTTGGATGGAGTTAAGGATGCTATCGGATTCCTGCAAAGGAAGTTACCAATATTGAATGTTTTCAATACAACAAAGCAAAATCAAAAAATAAGAGCGAAGTAAAAAGACCTCATCGGCAGTGGTGGGAAATTCAGGCACTCCCCTTGTTTCTTCCACCACCTGGGGAGATTTTCCTTTAGCTGGGCAGGAGGGACCTTCCCCACCAGACGAAGCTGCAGGAGTCTCTGCACGTTTCACATCACAGTAAATCAATGAGACAGCAACAATAAGGAAGGGCCAAAGTACCAAAAGTAAGCATTACCTTCTAGTTTCATGCTTGGGGGGTTGACACCCTGAGGAAGAGGATTTGTTGGTGATAAGGGTGTTGGAGCTTGACGCCTGGGCGACGAAGCCCCAACAGGAAGGGATGAAGAAGAATCTGCCAAAACTATAGCCTTGGAGGGAGAGGCTGAATCCTTCTAAAAAAAAAAAAATTTCAAAGCAATCATTACCGCATGAAAAGAAACAACTTATGAAGTAGGTGAAATTCAGTTACCTTTCTCCTGACAATGAGGGGAGCGTCATCATCATCATCATCATCCTGCAGAGATATTACAGTTGCAGCTGGCCGTTTGCGACTGGGGGCACCTTTAGAAACGGCAGACTTCGAGGCTGGGGATGAAAGAGCAGAGCGTGTAGAACGAGAAGGGGACGCAGGGACCTTACTGGGTAAAGGGACAGCAGAAATGGGAGTAGTACCCTGTCTATCCAGCAGGTGGAAAGCGTGATTCACGTCAGTTGAAAACAATCTTTGTTTCACCGATGGCCACAATCGATCAAAAAGAGGATG